>JAXCLO010000002.1:4122839-4229586 GCA_035583995.1 Arremon aurantiirostris | reverse complement strand
CATCCAACCTGGCCCTGGACACTTCCAGGGATCCAGGGGCAGCCACAGCTTCTCTGGGCACCCTGTGCCAGGGCCTCTCCACCCTCCCAGGGAAGGATTTCTTCCTAATACAAAACCTTAACCTGCCCTCTCTCAGTTGAAAGACTCGTGGAATCACAGAACCCTTTGGGTTGGAAAAGCCCTCCAAGGCCATGGAATCCAACCTGTGCCTGATCCCAACCTTGTCCCCAGTCCAGAGCCCTGAGTGCCACATCCAGGCCTTCCTTGGACACCTCCAGGGATGGGCATTCCAACACCTCCCTGGACAGCCCCTTCCAATGCCTGACAGCCTTTTCCGTGGAGAAATTCTTCCTGAACCTCCCCTGGCACAGCTTGAGGCCGATTCCTCCTGTCCTGTCCCTTGTTGTGTGGCAAAGCTGCCAATCCCTACCTGGCTCCTGTTTTAGGGTGGGGAGGTTTCTCCTGAGCCTTCTTTCCTCAGGAGACAGAGCTGAACTCCTCCCCAGAGCTGCTCTAATCCCTTCAGCTGCCCAATTCCCAGCATGGTGGCCATTTCTCCCACTGAAGGAATGCTCAGAGCTGCTCTAGGGATGCACTCTTTGGCTCACCACAGTGCCTTGATCACTGTTAGTATTCAGGATAATCAACACCAAATGGGGTCCTGCTTTCAGAGCAGATATTTTCTGTACCACGATAATAGGAGTCATCTCAGAAATATTCCTGGAAAGGGCTTGTTTTTCTCCCAGATGAAAATGGGGGCAGAGAATGGCACTCCGGAGCCAATATCTGAGTCAACCCCAACCCTTTGTGGGGTCTGGAAAGGCTTCTTTAAAGTGCTGCTCAGTGTCACTGGATGTGTAAAACAAAATTTATGCTGATCCCCAGGTTAGCCCTGCACGTGCTGGGATATATTCCCTTTCCTCTAACTGAAAATTTATTCCAGACCTGAAAAAAAAACCTCTTCCCCAATGTAGATAAATTCCTTTCTAATACAAACACATTTTATTTTTCTGACAAAACAAGATTTTTCACAAGGGGAGTGGGAGAACACAACATTCAAAAACACACAGCAAGAAAGCACATCACAAGAATATAGGCCAAGTAGTCATCAAGAATTAGAATAATTTCTTGGAAAGGGCCCCAAAGCAGCAAAAAAAACTTCTTTATTTGTGATATATGGATTAATTATACACTAATAGCTGAGGCATGCCTTTAATAATGATTTTTAAAAAACCTGAGCAGAGCCAGGATCCTCTGTGGGCTGAAGGGGCATTTGCAGTTTTCCAGCAAGGCAGACATTGGGATCATACCCACAGCCATGCTCCAACAACGCCCAGAATGCACATGCCCAACTTCACCCTTCCTCCATAAAACTTGTGGCACAGCAAGAGAAATACTGGATAAAGGCAGAAAAGATGGAGAGGGCCAAGTCAGGCAGGAGGCTGCTGCTGGAGCCAGGAGCTGAAATCACCTCTCCTGAGGATGCTCTTTACCATCGCAGCCAGAGGCAGAGCTGACCTTCCTGTGGCTCCCTGAGCAAGATCCCAGGCTCCACAGGGCCTGACACTTGGTTCCAGCTTCCCACTTTTATCTTTTTTGCTCCTTGGCCCTCAGGCTGCTTTTCTGAGTGGATCATGAGCATCACGGTGAATTGGAATCGCTGTCAGAGGGCTTTTCCAAGTAGAAAGGAACAAACAAAACCATCAAGCTATGACCAAAAACCTTCCCTGAGGGGTTCTTTAAAAGAAATTTAGAAAAAAAGGGGGTTTTCCAAAGAAATTTAGTGCTCTGGTGGAGGACTGTGTTGTGCCTGAAAGGTGGGGAGGAGAAGGGAGAGCAGGAATTAACTCTGTGGTGAGCAAGATGTTCACCTTGCAGACAGATCTTTTCAGCTGTTAGTGAGGATGGAGTCCCTGCCTAATTGCATTTAGCCAATCCCTGACCTTTTAGATCAGTGGGAAGAGTCCCAGGCAGTCAGCAGATTTGGGAAAAAAGCCCCAAATGACTGAGAAAATGAGACTTTGGGAGTTTAGAACTGTTGTTGTTTGACTCATGGCTGCGGGTATTTTGTTCTCTGCGCAGCTGTTGGGAGAGCTGGGGGTGGCTACTGGGAGATGATTGAATCCATGTGACATCCCTGAGGTAAAAGAGCTCTGTGGTGAGGCCTTAAAATGTTACAGCAATCCCAAGAACCAGCAATCCTGACCGGCAGGGCTGAGTCTGGGAGAGCTCTGCTGTGAAATTCCTGGAGCTGTTTGGGCAGTGCTGGTGGGAGAGGCCAAAGGGATGGGTTCTTGCCCCCAGGAAACTGCTCACAAAAGAAATGAGAAACAGAAATTACTGCTGCAAGTTTGAAACAAGAAACAGGAGGGTTGGTCAGATGTGGGGGCTGACAGCTCCCCTGGCTGCTTTTAGGTGCCTCTTTGGATGAGCTGGCTGTCTAAGAAGGGTTTTAATGAGGTGGAAAGGAGCTCAGCTGCTCCAGAAGTCAGGACCAAGGACGGCTGTATCCCTGTAAATCCTGTATCAATTGTGGAGAGGAAGAGAGGCTCAGGAAGCTTCAGGGCTGTGCTGCTCACAGCTGCTGATCCCTCCCTTCCCAACTCTGCTTCCAGGAGGGGTCAGAGCCAGGGCAGCAGTCAAAGTGCCAGGGAGAACTTTCAGAGCTGATAGCCATAGCTTCTCCTCCATCTGCAAGGCTGGAGATGGAGAGAGACCAAGAAAAAGTCTGAAGTACCACAATGATGATAATAATAATCCCCAATTCCCTCGTAGTCAGTCTCAGCTCACCCCACCCTGTAGTTCCTCTCCAGAAATCCTGTTTCCCCAGCATTGCTGGCACCCTGAGCAGGACAGGAGTCATGCTGGGGGTCACAGAGATAGCATGGGATAGGATGGGACGTGGGTTTCTTTCAGGACAGCAAGTTCACATCGTGGTCTGCCAGAGGTTTTTCCATGCAGCCTTAAGCCTACCTTTTAAACTGCTCTCTGCCTCAATTTTCCAGCAATTGAATGGGGTGTTACTTTTCTCTTTAGCTGTTTGCATTGTCAGCTGTCTAAAGCAGAGGCAGTTCCATCTCCCAGCATGCTGGCTCCTGGCTGGAGCTGCTCCATGAAATCCCTTTTAATGAGGGAATGAGCCTCTTCCTCTCCCTGCTCAGAGCACCAGGGACAAGGAGCCAGGATTTGCCTCTGGATTGCCAGATCCCAGCATGATTAGCCAGGCACACTTACAGAAGGCCACAGGACAATCTCTGCTAGGAGATGGAGCTCCCTGAAGGTTTTGTCCCAGCCCACACTGTCCCCAGAGGAGCTGGGTCCCTCTGGACTGCTGGGCTCTCACAAGCAGGGCTGGCCCCAGGGCTCTGAGCAGGCGTTGCAAATTTTCCTGCTTTTGTGGGTTTTGGTTTTTTTCCCTCAATCAGAGCAAGGCCATCTGTGATGCTCTGAGGTCACTAATGGTTTCCAGGATGGCCAGGAAATAGAAAATACTTGTGCAGCCTGTGACCAAGCAGACACTACGCTCACATGTGCAGGAGCACACAGCAGGGTGTAGGGGCCTGTGAAATATTCCAGTGGGGTGGCTTCCAGCAGTTTCTGCCTTTAGGAAGATGCACAGCTGTTCCCGGGGAGATGAGCTCTATTTGCATGACAAAGGCAAAAACAATGTGGTTGTCTAAGTCACCTTTTCCTCCCTGTGCCAAGCAGGGCTCCCTTCCAGCCCCTTGCTGGGACTGCTTCCACCTGTAGTTACACCCAGAGGTGTTGCCTCAGCCCTCAAACCCACCTGGAAACCTTGGGTGTTTTGGGCTGTGGCCCAAAAATCCAAATGAAAGCCTGCTGGAGCCAGTGGGAACCTTTCCATGAAACGCTCCAGGGTTTGCTGTGGATTTCATTTGCTCTCTGCAAAGCTGAGCCGTGGCCAGTGGAATGACTCTGCTTTGGGATCCTCACGCTATGCCTTGGAGGGCTGCTTAAAGGTTAGGAAGAGTCTCCAAGCAGGAAGCAAATCCTAGCAGGAGCAGCAGAATCTCAATCCTGGATTTAATCACCCCCTGAAACCTTGATGGAGCTCTTTCTTTAATGGGGCAAGGCCACTTGGTGCTGCTGTCACTTGTGCACAAATCCTTGGTGGTCCGCAGGGAGCTGTGGCTGCTTGGGGGAGAGCTGGGATGTGCTTGTGTAGTTTTGCAGCTGCTCACCAACATCTGTCTCAGGATCAGTATCCATGGATCAGCTGTCAGGAATCTGGATCAAGTGGGAGGCATGGTGATAGAAATGTCTGGATGTTTCATTTGCAGCCAGGGAAGGGAGCTGAGTTTTTCTAGGCTGGCGTGCGTTTCTTGGGCTTTGACAGAACAGTTTTTGTTTTGACACTGTCAAAATATTTCTCTTTTTTTTCTTTTTTTTTTTTGTTTTTTTTTTTTTTTTCCTTTTTGATGGAGATGCTTTTATCAAAATCTAACTTCAGTAAGCTATAGACTGTGATTTTTGCACTATATTAATAGTTTGCTCTATTGTTAGTGCACCAAACTATTTCTACATCTTTGAGAAAAAGAGGTTTTATGCTATCAGAAAAAAAAAATCAGCATTACTAAAGCAAACTATACTGATATTTCTGGGTGGTTTTTTAAGCAATTCACTGAATAATTTCCACAGTTTTAATTTTATTTGCCTTTCTCGGAGCTTATAGAAAAATACTGGGGCTTTCCAGAGACCAAAAATTATATCTCCCAGCGCACATGAATGTGATTCTTTTTGTAGGATGCATTTTTTTGCATCCTTTTGTAAGGATGCATTTATTTCACTGGTGAGAGAGTCCCTTTATAAGCCTATTTCATGATCCAAGTGGTCTGGCAACAAGAACCTGCAGTAATTTAATGTTGCTGATTTTATATCTGTTATTACACATACCTGACTTCCCCCAGGGGGGTTTCTCTGACCCTGAGGCTGGATGCCATGCACAGCCAGAGGGATATTGTTAATCCTCCCATTATAACCTGGGGGATTTGGGAATTGGGACAGCAATTATTTTCCAGAGGTGGTGCAGGGAATCAAAGGGAGGTGAAACCATGAGCACTGGTGCCAGAGCTCCCACACAGCATCAGCACCCCCAGCAGGTCCAGCAGGTGCTACCTGTGTTTTCCATTTTGTCTTGCCAATGTTTTTCCCAGATCCCAGCCTTCTGCAGAGAGAGGTCTTGTAGATCTCTTTCAGGAGCATCCACTCTGTGCTGTTTAAAGCTTTGCTCTGTCCTTGAGGAAACAGAATTTTTCCTCCCTCTCTTGAAACTTGTGCTCTCTTCAGCTGTAGCATCACAGGGAATTAATTGACATGGTCCTGCATAAAACTGATTTTTTAACAGCTTCGGCCCATCCAAAATCCTTGCTTTCTGAAGATGAGACAGATGGAGAGCACGTGCATATTTTTGGATTTGCTCACAGTTAGCAACTCACCAAGATTGTTCCAAACCTTAAAGCCCAGTTTGGGTGTGGTACAGGGCTTAAACCAGTTTATTTTGGTCCTGCTCAGGTAAAGAAGTGCATCTTTGCAGCACATGCATGGCCTCTATTCCAGTTTATCCAGAGGAGAGCCTGATGTCTCTCTGCCAGCTGAGTTCTGACCCCATCTGGGTGAAACTGGATGGAATGGCAAGGACTGGGCAGCCAGATTGCAACAGGAGGGCAGGGGTTGGGATATCTGTGGAATGCCCAAGCAGGAATCTGGTGGAGTCTGGCTTGAGGTGGAGACTGCAAGCCCTGCAAGCTCTGGAGAAATCCTGCTGTTCTCTGTAAGGAGTTAGAGGGACTTATCCTGTGCTTTAGGACAGATTTACAGGGGGAGGTTGGAGACAGACAACCCTGCAGCAGCGTGTTGTGTTTGCAGCTTTTAAAATGCTGTAAAATAATAATAATAATAATAATAATAATAATAATAATAATAATAATAATAATGATAATAATAATATATTACTTTATCCAAGGAGACACACCCCAGGCTTCCCCTGCCCCATGGAAATCCAGGGGTCTGGGGACATTTCAGACTGGCCTTTGTGCTTTGTGATTGCCTTTTTCAGAACCATTAGATGATACATGTAACTCAGATCCTAAAGTGAAAGATCTTAGGAAGGGCTTGCCCTTTCCATGTATTGAGAAATGCAGTCAGTCCATCCTCCAGCTTTTTGCCCATATTGCAGCTCCCCAGGCTTAGAATAATCAGGTTTAAGATAACATGATAACATTCAGCTTGCCAGGGGCTGCTTCCTTCAAGTGTTACCCACCAAATGTTTGGGCCAAGCCAGTTCCATTCTTTCTGTTGTTAGGGGCTTGGTTTTGGTTTTTTTTACCATTCCCTGAGCTTTCTAGGAAAAACAGCTTCCTCTGCAACCAAATATGGCTCTAACTGCTCCACTAAGAGCACTTTTGATGTGCTGTTCAAAGCAAACCCATCGAAGCAGGGCTCTGTTAACAAAACTCTGGAGAAACAGGAGGTCAAGTGACGTGAGTAAAGAGACTTCTCTGTCTCTTTGGAGCCCCCATTCAAAGCCAAGAGGAAATTATCCTGACAAAAACACACCACTTTTAACTTCTGAGATTGCTCTTTGAGCCACAAAGAACTAATTCATGCTAGTGGATTGCACAAAGACACTCATCCACATCTTTGCAGTGCTCCCAGATGTAACTGGGGACAACAATTTTATTTTATAAATATATTTTTCCATCAAAATGAAACCCCAAACCCTAAGCCCTAGAATTTTTTTGGTGTTTCTTAGGTTCAGACATAATTTCTGACTGGAGCCAGAGGTATTTAATCTGAGGAGGAGGTAAAGGTTTGCACAGGATATCAGCTGGCCAGGGCTGTCTTTACCTCTGAGACCTGCTGGGTTTTTTTGGGGTTTTCTTTCTCTCCAGAGAGAAATCCACGCTCCTGCTTGCTTTTGCACATGGCAGCCCTGTGGTTTGTCTCTCCACCTCTTGTCATTCAATAGCCTTAAGCTGCTTGTCGGGGTGGGGACCACCAGCAGTGATGGAGGGATGTGCTCACCTCTTGGAAAATATCATTTTCATGTAGCCACAAACCCAGGGCAGCCACTGCTCCCTGCCACTTCCTCTCCCAGTGTCCAGAAGTGACCTTGTAGAGGCCATCTGCAGGTTTTTCAGGCCTCCAGAAATGCAAGAACTTAAGCCAAAAATAATCTGGCTTTCTCTCCCAAATCTTGTGTGTAACTGAAATACCTTGGCACAGGCACTGTGGGTCCCCAGCCTGGCAAAATCTGTATTTTGTGCAAGATTCTGGGTGCCCTGAAACCTCACTCCCCATGTTCCCATGTAACCTGAACTTGTAATTTCTGTCAGGAAAGCTTGAATTGAAGAAAGCCTGTGGTATTCTCCAAGAGATGAAAAGAGGTAGGTTGGAAAAGCCCCAGCCTATTAAATACCCACTTGGGAAGGCTATTTAATATCCTGATGGGAAGGGAGTACGTGGGATAGACTCTGTGGGGATTTTCTCCCTTCTTCCCACTCCTTTTGGCTCTGTGCCTTTTGCCAGTGATTTCCATGGCTGTCATTCTGGTGACATTCCTGTCTAATTCCCCCCCTTTGGCTCCTCAGAGTCACTGGGCAAAAATCTTGCCCTGGTTTGGCTCAGGATCGCTGTTCCCAGTCCCTGCATGGATTTCCATGCCCACAGCTGCCCATCCATGGCTTCTCCAGATTTCCAAGAAGCCCTGTGAACCAGCCACATCCCCATGTCCAAGGGGCTTCCCTTTCCTCCAAATGACTCATGGATAAGAGGCCCTTTCTTCCAGAAGGCTCCCAAAGACATTGCAGATGTTGCAAAAAGAAAAAAAAAAGGCAAAAGGTTCCTGGAAATTACTGTATTGTTGGGATAAAATGTAAAATATTGCAAAGTGGGGTTTGTCTTCCCAAGGGAATGGCAGGCTGGCTCAAGTGTGCATTCCTTCCACCTGTCTTTGGAGAGACTGACTCACCCTGTGTCTCTTTCCTTCAGTTGCAGAGTCCTGCACATGCAGCTTAGATGGGCATTTCACTTCCAGGATCTTTGAAGGGCTCTGTGCTATCTAAATTTCTCTTTTCAGGTTGGTAATGGCCAGCCCAGCTTCTGGGCAGCTGACTTGTGCTTTAATCATAAAATGAATTGCAAAATTATAGATGGTTTGGGTTGGAAGGGACCCCAAAGCTCATCTCATTCTCTGCCATGGGCATGAACACCTTCCACTATCCCAGGTTGCTCCAAACCCTGTCCAGTCTGGCCTTGGACACTTCCAGGGATCCAGGGGCAGCCACAGTTGCTCTGGGCACCCTGTGCCAGGGCCTCACCACCCTCACAGGGAAGAATTTCTTCAGTAATGCAGTAAATAGAGTAAAACATGCAGAACTTCTCGTTTTAGGCTAGGCACAATTATCTTGGTGCATACCAATGATGTTTGCAAATTTGGGGTTAATGTATCTGAAGGCAGAGCTTGGATTTAAAGATCAGCTCTGTGTGCTGAGCTGAGAGGAGGTTGATTTTACTAAAGATACTTTTTGCAGGGTTTTTCATATTTCTCTGACTTAAAGAACAGCCCTCACCACAAAGCTATTACATCATGAACTTGATATCTCTCCCTGGGACAAGAAACACTTTTTAGGAAAAAAAGCAAATGGAGTATGGAGGAGGGGGGGAAGAAGGAAGTGTTCAGAGGAGTTCAGAAAGCCTTAGATTCCTCCAGGGTCCCCAGCTGTGCTGTGTGTTGTCCCAGCTGACCACCAGACATTTCCTCCCTGCACATTAATGTGCTCACAGAGAGATCAAAGCGGGCCAAGCGTGCATGTCCTACCTCCAAAGAGCCTGATCCCAGAGCTCCCAGCCCTTTGTCCCTCCCTCCTGGCATGCCTGGGGCTGAGCACAGGCCCTCTGGAGCTCATTATGGGCAGTTTAAGGGATGGACAATCCCTCCCAAGCTCCGTGGTGCCGGTGGCCTGGAAGCCACATCCGCTGCCGGAGAATTGCGGGTGATGGAAGCAGTTTTCCTTCCATGCTGAGGGCAAGGAGAGCAGCACATCTCTGATGGTCCCACCACAGCACTGTCCTCTGCTGCCACTCCTCTGAGGTGCCTCTGTGCAGGCAAGTGCTGAGGGGTGGCCTTGGGACACAGTGTTAGGAAGATGGAGGAATCCACTTGGGAAGGCTCCTCCAGCTCCGCTGCCCCTCAGGGTTGGTTTGTGATGCAGCCCACATCAAAGCTGTGCCCTTTTCCAGTCAGGAAATGCTTCAAAGCAGTATTTTACATCCTCACAGTGTTTTTTCAGAGGATGGTTCTGAAATTACAGAATCACAGTCATTTGGGTTGGAAGGTTCCTTCTTAAAAAGTTCCTTCTTAAAAACCCTCTTTTTCCAAGCATGATCAGGTACACTTCCCACTAAAACCAATCCTGGCTTCTTGCCTTGCTAAGTATTCTGACCATCATTGAGCACAAAGGGAGAGGAAGATCTGCTGAAAACTGAAAGTGCTGCAGACAGTGGAGTGTGTTGTGCAAGGGCTCTGTCCCTCATCAGTGTCAAATTGCACAAATCAATGTTGGCCAGAAGAAGTGAATTAACAGCTCACTTCCTAACATGGGAATATCCCTGTATCCTGTCCTGGCTGAGGGCTGGGGGCAAGAGCAGCAAAGGGGGTGGCAGTGACTGCAAAGCTCCCACAGTGCCCAAGGGAAGGGGAACAGCACTGTTTGACACAGATCTGACAATGCCAGGGCACTTTGCACCCTATAAAATCCCCCTGATGTCACTTTAAACCTAAATAATGCATCCTCCTTGAAAAGGAACTGCTGTTCTCTGGGATCCAACCTCTTCTGGTTAGATTCCCTGGGGCTTGAATGTTTCAGGCATGTTGCTAGCACAGCAAGTTAAAATGGGAGCTTGTAAAATCCTATATTTGGGGTTTATTTGCAGAGTTGAGCAGCAAAAGGCTGTTCCTCGAAAGGGGAGAGCAGTCAAGGTCTATCCATGGAGAGTGGGGGAACAAACTGGTAGATGCCAGTGGAGGAAACCCAAATATACCATGGGGCTCCTCACCCTGGGAATGAGCCACCATTCCATCCAGAGGAGCTTGCAGCCTGGCATTCTAAGGTTGCAGGTTTATTTTGATTCTAGTCTAGTTTCAGCTACACTCACCATTTAGCCCTGTCACAAAAGCTTTGTGACCTTCCTGAGGTGCTGCTCGTGTTCTGCTCCCACATTTTTTACCTCTTCTTCTTTTTTTTTTTTTCCTTTTTCCCCTTAAATGGCCACAGCTGGATTGTGTCCTGAAGGTTTTTCCAGAGGAGTTATTTATCCAGATGGCATGTTTGTTTAGCAGTAGCTCTGGACACCAGTTCCTCCCAGATGTCCTTGGAGGAGCAGAGTGTCTTGCCCACAGCTCATCAATCCTGTGCTCTCTGCCTTGCCAGAGCTTGTGGACAGCATCTGTCCTGATGTTGCTTCCAATGCATCCCAGCATTTTTATCCATTTAAGGGCTAGGGATTTGGATTGCTTCTCCTTCCATGTGAGTTTCCCCATCGTTTTGACCAATGCAAGCTCTTGTTTTGCAGTGAACTTCTCCCCACATTCATCTGTTCTCTCCAACCATGACTTGCCCACTTAGCACTCCAGAATTTTCTCTCTTGCTCATTTTCTTCCTGAAAGATCCTTGATGGTTTCTGTGAACCTTTTGTTGGAGCAAAACTCCTCTCTTTTGTGAGAGATTCATGGCTTGCCCCTGCAGCCTAGCTCAGATTGGCATTTATCCATGTCAGTCCCTCCACCTCTTACATCTCCTGCACCCTCCACCTGGCTCGCTGGAGCTTCTCAAGACATTCAAAGGCATTCAAAAAGCAGTTTTTTTTATTTTACAGAATTGATGAAAGTGACCTCCAGCCCACAGCTGCTCATGCAGTGGACATTTGCAGCCTTGCCTTCCAGCACAATGAGCTGGCCATGGAGCTGGAGGGATTGGGAAACCTGAGTTTTGCCTGCCCCTTGCTCCATGGCAAGACTTCATTTCAGCCCTCCTTCAGCAGTGACTGGCTCAGGTGATGTCACCAGACTAAGTAGGGATTCCTGCTTGAAAACCAAGGGAAACATTTAATTGGTTTTTATTTTGCTCTGTTTCTTCTTTCAGAAACAAGAAAAACGAGAGCGAAAGCCGCAGCAGCCACAGGTTGTGGAGCTGCCTGCTTTTCACACAGAGCTCTGGGATCTGCCCTGAAATCCCAGCTGGTGGGGAATTCCCAGCCCTCCTGGGGAAGGATTCACAGGTGAGTTTCAACATGAAACCCCCAACACCCACAGGAATAGGCAGAACAAAGATGATATCAATTTTTCTTCAAAACTCATATTTTTAAGGCAACATCAAGATTTTCCTGAGGTTTGACTTATTTTATTTTGTAAGAGCTGTGGCAGAGGTGGAATCACAGCTTCCTGAGGGGCAGGGGCAAGGCTGGAGCAGGAGACCAGAGGAAGATGAGATCCCCATGATCTGCTGCTGCAGGGAGGGAGGATCATTGCCATTTCCTTGAGGCAGAACTCACAGAAATTGGAAAAACTGGGAAATACTCAATAACACAAACTTCTCTTAAAAGTCCTCAACTTGTGGGGGTTTTTGATTTGATCACTGGCCAAAACTTCAGGTTTTTTGAATTGGAGGTTCCTTTTGTTTAACTGAAAGGGTGGCTAATGGGATTCCTGGGCTAATTGTGCCCGTAGCTCGTTAGCCCTGGGCTGGGATTCATTCCCTCAAGGGGCTTTGAATGGGATTGTTTTCATTTCTGTCCTCCTTGGCACAGGATGTACAGTGGCCATGACTAAACTTTTCTGGTTTCTGTGCCAGTGCAATCATGTGAGAGGTTCAGGGGCTGAAGGAAGCGCTGAGGCCTCTCACATGAAAAAGGAGGGGATGAAAATGAACAACGTCAGGCAAAATTCAGGGGATGGACAAAAAGCATCCAGCCCTTCCCAGTACTGGTCAGAAGGAGCAGCAAGAGCAAAAGGTAAATGCAAAGGGAAATAAGCTGGATCCAATGGAAACTGCTGGTCCAAGATCTGGGTGTCTGGCACAGTGCAGGCTTCAGCAGCAACCTGAGAAATGAAGAAAATTAAGAAAAAACTAAGAAAAGGCTGGCATTAGCAGTGAAGTCACGGGCATTACAAAGCAGGTACCTCACTTCTGCACTGCTTAGTGACTCTAGAGAGCCCCTGCTCTAAAATCCTGCAGTCAGTGCTTGTTAGAAATATCTCTCTATCCCTTCTCCCTGGTGATGCTGGGGAATGCCAAGGCTTTGAGACAAACCTGACCTTGCTTGTAAAGTAACACATCCTGGTCTTCCTGGGGCTGAGTTCCCGAGCTCTTCCAGAGACCTTTGGGAGTGGCTGGAGAAATGTGCCAGCATCCCTTGATGCCAGCCCAGGGCCTGCCTTTTGTCCATGTTTCCCTAAAAACCAATGGAAGGCTTCTAAAACCACCACCCTGGCACTTCCATGTTAAACCAAGTCCCACCTCTGCACCTCCCAGTGGGTTGGGTCCAGCTCAGGCCACAGCAAACACTGCAGAAAGCTCTGGAATGTGCTGAGAGAAAAGGCAAAAACCAGCCAGAGGAAGGCCAAGCATCACCACCTCTTGGTTTAGTAATGTGATCCCAAATGAGGACCCAGAAAATCCCCAAATGGGGACCCAGAAAATCCATGTCACCCCACTGCCTGGACAACTCTCTGCCTGCTGCCAGTCCCTCAGGTGGGGAGGCTGAGCTGGGGGAAGCTTTCTTGCCATGCTTAGATGGTCACTGCCCCATCAGCAGCACCATCTGTGCCTCTGACCATCCATCTCCCACCCTTTTGGAATCTCTTTTGGAACCCACCCAGCTGCCCCTCATCTCAGGGAGTTGTGCCCCTCACCCTGATCAAGCTGGGCCATCTTCTCCTCCTTGGTGGCAGGGATTTGTTGGTCCTGCCAGCCATGGGGCAGGATGTCCCTGTGTGCCCTCAGGGCTGCACAAACCTGTCACAGCAAACAGTCCGCACCCAAGGTGTCCAAAACTCTTATTTTGGAAGCACATGGGCAAAAAGCAAACACAGAAATAGAAAAATTAGTTTTGGCTTGCGTTGTTTGGGTTTTTTTTACTTTGTGTGAGCATTTTGTGCCTGGCAAATAAACCACTCAATAACATAATCCCAGCAGAAAAATAAGCGAGGAAAGCAGTTGAGTGCTATAAAAGCAGCTTTTACAGAAGGTGCTCTAAAGCAAGGAGGTGGCATTGCTGCTCTGCACTGGATGGTGGAGAACCTTTAATCACTAAATACCATCACCCCTCCCTGGGGTCTTTCTTGTCTACCCAGTGATTGCCAGGATAGGATCAGGCTCCCATGGAAATAAATTCCTTCTGATCCCTGCTGCTGTTTGATGATAGTGGAAGCGAAGAGGCAGCTGCTGGATTTATGGGACAGCAGGATGATAAGGAGCCAGGAGAGAGGCTTTGGCTCTCACACAGCATTTTGGGGCAAAGCTGGTGTGTTTCAGCAATGCTTGGCTGCCCTGCTTTAGCTGGTGCTCGGTGAACATGGGACTGAGCAGCATCCACATGGCTCCGGGCAGGTTTTAATTAATTTTAAATTAATGAATTTTAAATTAATGAAATTGAAATTAATGAAATTGAAATTAATGCATTTTAAGGACATTTGCAGGACTGCTGTGCTGTCACACACCTGGCAACATTAAATCTGAGCTGTATCAGTCTGTTCCAGCCACCAGAGAATGCAAGCTCACTTTTGCAGAGGTGTGAAACAGGATTTTTTGCATGGGTGGGAAGAGAGGTCTGTATCAGAGTGACATTTAGATCCACAGTGACAGCTTCCAAACCATGCCATCCCCCTGTGCAGCATGTTTGGCTCCTTCACTGATCAGTCTGGCCTTGGCAACACATCCCTGGGGATTGCCTGACTCTCATCCTTGGCCATTATGGGACCGGCATCTCCCCTGCCTCCTCATGGTTTGGGAATCTTCCTGCCCCCCTGAGAAGCATGGCAGTCAGACTTCCACTGATTTGCTTGCTCTAAAGCTGTGTTTCATGGCAAAACTAGTTTTTCCCGTCTGCTAGGGGAGGGCTGATCCCGTTTTTCAGCGCTGGGTGGGATCAGAAGCGGGACAGGGGTGCTTTATCCAGCACAGCCCAGCAGAGTGTGCGGTTACCTGCCAGCTTCACGCCCCAAGTGGCTGCCAGGAAACTCGGGCTCTCACGCCTGGCTTTGATTTGCTGCAAAATGTTGTTTCATCAGAAGAAATGACAGGGACGGCAGCCAAAGAGCAAAGCTTTTGAGGACACGCTTTGAGCCAGCCCTGTGCTGCCGGGAGATGGAGGAGGAATTCTGGACAGGCAGTTTTCTCCCTTTCTCCCAGGGAATCAGAGGGTGCAGAGTTAAATTAAAGCTTGAGGTTTTTCCCATATTAAGGTATTATTAGGTTTAAGTATTACTAGAAAGTGCTGAGTTTCTTTAAGCCCAGCTTGGGCTGTTTCAAGAAGGTGTTTGGCCATCCCCCTAAAAACACGAGACACCACAGACTGCAGGAAAGCTCTCTGCAGAAAATTGTGTCACTGAAGTAAAGGAAAAAGATACTAATTGGAGGAAATTACTCAAATTTCTGCCTTGGATCAGCCGGTACCAACCCCTGCACTTCTGGAAACGAGCAGAGCCAAGGGCTCAGAGTGCTGGAGGAATTCCTGGATTGTTTCCTGAGGATTGGCCACGTTGGTAGGGTTGCAAGGGAATCAAAGCTCATTTAGCAGGCTGATTAAGAACTGGGAGAGTGTAGGAACACTGGGAGTTAAAAAGGCATGGGGAGAAAGCTGAAAAGTCAAGGGAAGAAGGATGGAAAAGCCCCATCCCGGTGCCAGTCTCACACTTTAGGATCAAAAAACCTGCAGGGGATGAATGGAGAAACAGCCCTATTCCACCCCAAGCTCCCCACAGCACATTCCTGATTCCCACCCTCATGGCAGATGGCTCCAAACATGCTTCAGCCTCACTCCTCACACATTTTTCAAGATATTAGCAGGGCTGGGTTTGGGGAGAAAGATCTGCTTTTCCACCTGCCTTGCTCATAAAATCATTCCAGAAAAATCACAGTGCAGCTGGGCTGTGGCTACACCAGGGTTGGGTTCTTCTCAGTCCCCCTGTGTTGGCATCACCAGCTTTGGGTATACAATCCCCTTCCATGGGTGTCCTCTGAGCTGGCTCTCACAGGGGGAGTACAGATAAAATCCTGTCTTGCAGTTGTTTTCCCAATTCCCAGGGAATGTTTGATGTTTATCCTGAGGTGGGGTGAGGACTGCTGGAGTACCAAGGTGGGGTAGGTGGGGTTTTGGTGGCTGAGCTCACGAAAACCACATTTCTGCCAAATTTGGAGCATTTTTATGGAAAATGTAATGGTGTTTTTCCCTGGATAGCCTGGCTGTGACATGGAGAGGTAGAGGATGAGCTGCCCCATCAGCTTTCCTGTGGGATCCTGCTCCATGATGCCATCCCAAGTGTGCAGGAACCAGAGCAGACAGCGGTGATCTCAGGAGGGCTAAACTTGTTGGGGCTGTTGACAAAAGTCTCTTTTTTCTCCACCAGAGCAGGGACAGCAGCCGTGACGACAGCGAGGGACCTCATCCAGCTCTCACACAGGGATCCACGGCCACAAATCATCCCCTTGTCTTAACCAGCCCAGAGGGCAGCCCAGCCATGCAGGGTCTCTAAAAACACTTGGCTCTCCCTGGTGGGTTATTTCCTTGCATCCCTCGTGGTCTGAGCTGGTGCTGCTGTTGTTGCCCCCCAAGCAGTGAGCAGAGAGATCCCTGAAATCCCCGAAGTTGCCTTCCTGTCCCTTGCACAGGGATTTCCCTGCTCATCCTTGTGTTCAATGCACACAGGGCTCACAGCATTCACAGGGGCTCAAAAGGCATGGAGTTAAGATGATTTCCCCCCAGTTTGTGGGGTTGGCAAGGGAACTGTTTTCAGCAGAGAACAGGCTCCTTTTGCCCTGCCCTGTCCCCATCCCTCTCCTTGTCCCCTCTGGGAGCTGCTGTTGATCTGTGTGGACTTGGCCTCAAGATATTTCTTTCTTTTTCTTTTTTTTCTTTTAAATTTTTCTTCTGTTTTATCTTGCTCCTTTTTCCTGATGTTCTTTTCCTTTTTATTTTCTTTCTTTTTTCTTTTCTTTTCTTTTTTTGTTTGTTTGTTTGCTTGGTTTTTTTTTTTCCTGTGTGGTTTTTTGTTTTGGTTTTGGTTTTTTTTATTATTTTCCCTTTCCCCTTTTTTCTTTCCCTTTTTCCTTCTCCTTTCTCCATTCTCCCTTTTTCCTTTCTCTTTTTCCTTCTCCCTTCTCCATTCTCCCTTTTTCCTTTCTCTTTTTCCTTCTCCCTTCTCCATTCTCCCTTTCCCCTTTCTCTTTTTCCTTCTCCTTCTCCATTCTCCCTTTCCCCTTTATCTTTTTCCTTCTCCCTTCTCCATTCTCCCTTTCCCCTTTTTCCTTCTCCTTTCTCCATTCTCCCTTTTTCCCTTTCCCCTTCTTCATTTCTCTTTTCCCTTTTCCTTCTTTTTATACCCACATACATTTCCCATTTCCCTTTTTTTGTTTCCTCTTTCCTTTTCCCCTTTCCCTTTTATACACCTTATTTAAATACACATACATTTCCCTTTTTCCTTTTCTCCCTTTTCTTTTCCCCCTTCCTGTTTTCCTCTCCAACCCTCCTTTTTCTGGTTTTCCCTTCCCTTTTCCCTGTCTGTCCCTTCCCTGCAGCTGGCGCCGCCCCAGCCATGAGCTCATGCGGCTCCCGGCTGGATCCCAGATCTGCGTGGGAGGCAGGGAGGCTGCTCGGCCCAGGGCTGGCCACGTTTGGGGTCTGTGGGGGCTGATCCCGACATCCAAGTGCTCCTCGTGCCTCTGGGATGGGATGGCTGCACTCTGAGCTCGGGGTCTGACCCAGCTTTTCTGGATGGAGGAGCGCAAGGGAAAAGGGGTTGTGCTGCCTCATTTGGGATAACCATCCCAATCCATTTACAAGTGGCTTTCCAACATATCCAACTTATCCTACATTATAAACTTCCAACAATGCCCCTTGGAGTGAGTATGTGTCCAAATATTTATCTCCTCAAACATGAAACTCACAGGTGCCGGTCGTGTCTGAGATCAAAAGCTCCCTCTGGGGCTCTCTGCTGAGGCCAGAGGGGTGAAACTTCACTGAGGGGCCTGTTGGACCTTCAGGGCAAATCCAGGAGCTGTGGAGAATGTTTGTGGTCTGTGCTTCCCAGTTCTGAACTTGCCAGTCCATGGGAAGCTCATTGCCAGCCTGCAATCCCTGGCAGCATGGAGGAGCCAGGGCAGGATTGGCCTCTTCCCACAAGGGACATGACGGGAGGAAAGGGCCTCGAGCTGTGCCAGGAGAGGTTCAGGTTGGACATCAGGAAGAATTTCTTCATGGAAAGAGTGGTCAGGCATTGGAAAAGGGGTCCCAGGGAGGTGGTGGATCCCACATCCCTGGAGGTGTCCAAGGAAGGCCTGGACATGGCACTCAGTGCTCTGGGCTGGGGACAAGGTGGGCCTCAAGGTTGGACTCCATGGTCTTGGAGTTCTTTTCAAACCTTCATGACTTTTTCCAACCTTAGTGATTCTATGATTTGCTTCTTGGCCACTGCAGGATTGTCCTTTCCAGCTCTTCCAGAGTCAAGCATGGGCTGCTAGCAGCATTCCCAGGCCTTTACAGCTGGGAAATAGCAGCGACCTCCTGAGAGAGCCTGATGTCACAAGACTGTTCAGCCTGATTTCCAGAGCAGTGGTCTGGATGTGCTTCAAACCTCTGACTGCTTTTTCCAAGCTGCTTTTTTGTTGTTCAGGATTTCTGTCTTTCCTTTTTTTTTTTCTAGACTCAACCTTGCCCAGCTCTCAGAGCTTCTTGTGCAATCCATGTCCCATCGTAGACACGTCTGAGAGAAACGCGGAGATTTCCTGAGAGCGCTGCCATGGAAATTCCTGAGATTTCTGCTGTGGATGGACACGTAGGGAAGGAGGAGGCAGCCATTCAGGAGGTGCATTTTCCACAGAAATGAATCCTTTCTGCTCACCAAAGGGTTTTTCACCCTGTGGTACCCCAGAACCAAGGGAAGGCTCAAGCATTCGCTGCTGCACCAACTTTTTGTTGGCTGCTTTGTGTCTCTGGCAGGTTGGAAATGTGGCTTGGAGCTCTCCCTGCCTGCTGGAAATACCAAGGGAGCAAAGGCACAATGAAAACTCCTGGGGAGGCGGTGGATTTTGGCAGTGGGCTTCTCCCATGCTGCTGCTGAGGCTGGGAAAACTCATCCCATCCACCTCTGGCATGCCTGGAGGAGCCTGGTGGGATGCACAGTTCTGGGGTGTGTAGGAAGGGAAATTAGAATGGAATTAGAAGATCTCTAAGGTGCCTTCCAAGCCAAAGCCTTCTGTGATCCTGTGAGTCAGGATGAGCTGCCCCTGCATAGGGAAATCCATCTGGGAAAAGATCTGAGCCCACACTGCCTCGTGGGCATCCAGGGATCAGCACAGACCCCTTGGAAAAGCATTCCCTGCCAAAGGAAACGTGCAGAGAGGATGTTCTCCTCCCCATCCTTACGTGACCACCAGCATCAGATGTTCCCAGGATGGGACACAGCTGTGGGGACGACGCACGGGGCTGACCAGAGCACAGCCTGCTCTTTTGCAAGGAGCTTGGCTGCAGGCTGCAAGCAAAACTGCCTTTTTATTCCCAAAAATAAGATTATAAAAGGGAGGCAGCCTTCCAGCTGCTGCCTGCTGCAGTAGCAGGAGAGGAGGGGTGGAAAGGATGAGCAGTTTTCAGTTTTCCCAACCCAGCAATGCCCAAACTCCTGGGGCAGGACTGGGGGCTCAAAGTGGGGGCTTTGAATGGAGAGGGGTCAAAGGGAGGGGTTAAAAAAAGCTGTGGAAAAGCAGAAAAAGATTTTCTAGAGCGTTAATGCAGGTGTGCAGGGGATGGTTGCTGGTTCCCAAAGAGATGGGGAGCTGCAAGCCCTGCTTAGGGAGAGTCACCATCCCTTTCCCTATGCCCACAGCCCTTTTCCCAAGGCAGCTGGGGCAGGAAAATGGGGCAGATGTGGCTGCTTAGGTCAGACTGGGGGAGAAAATGCTAAAACTGGGAGGTAACCCTCAAGCCAGAATCATCAAATCACAGAATATCCAGAGTGGAAAGGACCCACGAGGATCATGGAGTCCAACACCCCAACAATCCCACTCTGTGCATCCCTGGGAGCATTGTCCAAATGTTCCTTGGGCTCTGGATGTGCTTGGGGTCATGCCCATTCCCTGGGGAGCCTGGGCAGTGCCCAGCACCCTCTGGGGGAAGAACCTTTTCCTAAAATCCAACCTAAACATCCCCAACACAGCTCCAGCCATTCCCTGTGTGCTGTCCCTGTCACAGGGAGCAGAGATTGGAGCTGTCCCCTGGGAGGCCTGACCTCAATCTCCTCATCAGGCGGTTGAATCTGAGATTAACCCCATCCCTGCAGGCCCCTGCCGTGCACAGCCAGCACCTGGCTCCCTTCCTTCCTCAGCTCCCACTTCCAGGGTGGAGCTGGCTTTAATCCCAAACGCTTCAGGTCTCCTTAAGCTCCTCCAAGCTGCCTGTGTTTTTCTAGCACTTAACAAGGCCTTTGCACTTGGGTGTCAAACCTGGCTCACCTGCCCTGTTCTGCTGGGAATGGGCAAAAAGGGGCTCTGGGCTGCACTAGGAGGATGCTCTGACTTGGCCAACTCCAAGAAATAGCCCCACAGTGGGAAGAGAGTTCTAATTCTCCTTGCTTGGTCTGTGTCTTACCCCTGTGTGACGAGCGGTGCCTGTCCCCAGACACCCAGGGGCTTGTCCCCTGTGGTTTTTCAGAGCAACATTTCCATTTGTAAATTTCCCATTGCCCAACTTGCTGCTTTTAATCCCAGACTGACACCTACAACCTGCAGGCTTTGAAGGTAGGAAGAGGGGGTGCAGCTTCCAGGCTGCTCTGGGGGTGCCCTTATGCCTTTCTCCCATGGCTGTTTCCATACTGGGGAGAAATTGCATTTCATGATCCATCCTGGGGGAGAAAAACATTCCATGGTCCATCCTGGGGGAGAAATAGCATTCCATGATCCATCGTGGGGAAGAAAAACATTCCATGATCCATCCTGAGGGAGAAATAGCATTAAATGTAAAGCCGCTGACATTCTGGGGCCACCTGCATCCATTGCAGAGCTGAGCTCCTTTACAAGCCCAAGGAAAAAAGGGATGGGAGATGAGAAAGCACAGAGAAAAGAAGGAGAATTACGGTGCAAGTGGGGATTTTGAGTGATTATTTTGGAAAAAGCTTCTAGATCTCTGACTTTTTGCTGTGTGTTCAGTCCAAAATCCATCCCTTCATCACCCCACTCATCCAGGGATCTGGATGTTTCACCCAGCAAGCCATGTAGGGACCCCAGCACCCAGGGCAGGATTTTGGCTTTTCCAAAGTAATTTCTCATTTCTAGCAGCTGAAAAAAAAAAAAAAAAAACAATGGAGGGGCAAAATGCAATGCCATGAGAGCTGTGGGAAAGGTCAGGCTCACTGTATGTAACCCTCCTACTGCAAAACTCTTCTTTTAACACTTTTTACTTAGAAAACCATCCTTGCCCCAGAATCAGCAGAATTCCAGGGATGGATATGTGAGCAGTGAGTGAGAATATTGTCTTGCCTTCCCCAGTGGCACCAGCTGAAGCTGTCAGCTGCTGAACAATGAGTGGCAACGCTGTCACCCCAGATTCACCAGCAGTAAAGGGAGGGATGTTCTGAGGGATGGAGCAAGGGAGCCTGGAATCCAAACCCTGCAGAGGGGCAGCCACAGTGCTGCGCTGATTCCCAAAGGCAGCTGTGTCATGGCCCATGCAATACTCCAGTCAATCTAGTGCAACGCTCATTTTGTTTCATTAACCTCCAACGCAACCTCCCCATCTGCTGAATTAATCACTGCTGGAGTATTTTAGAAATAACAAACTACTGATTCTGTCCCTAACAACCCCTTTTTTTTTTTTCTTCAGGCCTTTCTGTTCCACTCCAGTTCATTGACCATGCTCTTGCAGAGCCCATTTGTAAGGCATAAATATAATAATGTAATAATATAATAATATAATAATACAATAATATAATAATACAATAATATAATAATATTATTATATTATAATATTATAATATAATACTATAGTATATAATATATATTATATAATAATATAATATAACATATATTATATAATAAAAATAATATATTTTATTATATTTAATTATATATAATCTATATTACGTTAATTATATTAAATATAATATTAGATATGTAGAAAATATAACATAACATTATATTATATTATATTATATTATATTATATTATATTATATTATATTATATTATATTATATTATATTATATTGCATTATATTGCATTATATTGCATTATATTGCATTATATTGCATTATATTGCATTAAAATAAATAAATGAATCCCCTTTGTCCTGTCACGCCAGACCCTCATAACAAATTTCTCTCTGTGCTTCCCGCAGGCTCCCTTCAGGTACTGGATGGCCACAATTTGGTTGCCTCAGAGCCTTCTCCAAGGCTGAACAATCCCAATTCTGCCAGCCTTTCCTCACAGCAGAGCTCCTCCATCCCTCTGATCATCTCCATTCCTCTGATCTTCCTGTCCTGGGGACCCCAGAGCTGGACACAGAACTGGCGTACTCACATGAAAGGAAAAGGAAAAGGAAAAGGAAAAGGAAAAGGAAAAGGAAAAGGAAAAGGAAAAGGAAAAGGAAAATCAAAGCAATTCTTATCTGCTACTGCTGTGTTTTTGAAACATGTGGACATGTGGAATGTATTGGAAGGTTGTCTACCCAAGGTGGTCACTTAATTAGATTCTGGTGAGAGTGTTTTAATTCATTAACCAATTGGATCCACGTGCGGTTGTGGGGACTGTCAGCAGAGAGTCAAGTTTCTTCAGTTTAAGGTACTTCTTGTTAGTATAATAGAGTGTAAAATGGAATGGAATGGAATGGAATGGAATGGAATGGAATGGAATAATTAACCTTCTGATATCATAAAGTCAAATGCACATCGTTCTTCCCTGCGTCTGGGGCCATCATAAATCCATTACAGAATTCCCCATTTGTGCTTTTCCCTCAGCAGATCCTTCTCCCCTGGCATCCCCAGGGAGCCCCCACCACTCTCCCACATCCCTCCCCCTTGCACCTTGCTGCCTGGTTGGGAAAACCCCCAAAATATGGATGTCTGAGCCTCCTGCCCTTCCCAGGAGCAGAGCCCTGGGCTCATCCCCAGCCCCTGCCGGGTCACAGCTTTACAATATCGGGTTTTACGGTGAGCTCATCGCAGCCGGCAGCAGCGCTTTTATTTCTCCGCGGCAACGGAGGGAGGAAACAAAACACGGGGCTGGAGCAGCCGGCGAAGTTTCCTGGCTGCCGGGGCTCATTTTTCTTGGTGAGCTGGCTCTGGGAGCATGCGGGGCTCATGGAAACTCAAACGTCTTTCCCTCTCCCCCGTCTGCTCCCCCGTCTCTCTGCGCAGCGATGGAGATAAAGGTTACACATCTGGTTCGGATCTGCTCTGTTTAACCAAAAAAAAAAAAAAAAAAAAAAAAAAAAAAAAAAAAAAAAAAAAAAGCCATGCTGCTGCTGTCCCATAAATCCTGCCGCAGCTGGAGCGCACTCCCGGCTCCCGCTGGGGCTGTTTGTCCCGCCACGTCCCGCTGAGCCCTGGGGGTGGCTTTGGGAAGGCTGCGCTTCCCCAGAGGTGCTGCTGCCGTTCTGAGCGATCCTCGGCCTCTGGGCAGGGTCTGGGAAGGGCAAAGTTATCGTGGATCAAAGTTTTTTGGGATTTAGAACCACCCGGGATGCTCAGCTTGGCTCAGGGGAATGGAGCTTGCCCTGCCAGGTGCTTCTCCCCAGGACATTCCAACTATTCTGCCCCAAAACACTTGTGGGGCTGTAAAACATTGGCAAAAACCAATGGAGCACCTAGAAAATCTAGGGTCTTCCAAATCCCCTCATTTTACCTGATCGTCTCCACCTTACTGCCGTGATTTTGGGGTTGGGGGCTGCAGTATTTCCACCCCAAAAGCTGCAGACCCCTGGCCAAGGAAATGCCCCCACTCCTGTCCCCGTTTCCCAGAGATCCTTTGCTGCAGGCTCAGCTGCTCCAGGTTTATCTGCATCCCTGCTCAAGCACTTGGATACGATCCTAATTTCCAGGAATGCCCAGCATGGCAGGATGTCGTTTTCCTTGAACTCCTGACCTTGGAATGTCAACACTGGCATTGCTGGGAAGCCCAGGAAGGAGCTGGGCAGGTACATCTGAGCATCCATAGACTTCTAGGCTGGCTACTTTTAGTGATGCAATAAATTTAATAGTGGCTAATAAAATGTGTCAGAGCCACTTTGCCTCTCCTTGTAAAGGTCTCCCTGGAAGGCTGTGATTAAATGCAAAGCTGCAGCATTGAGGGAACCCAACCAAGCATTAAATGCTGATGCTGTCCTAAATTTAAGGGTCTGGCTTCAGTGTTGAACTCTAGGACAGGCTCTTGTTGACTCAAAAACGTCCTGCTCTTGGCTTTTATGACAACTCTGGTACCATAAGTGGTTATGTCTGTGCTCTGGAGTTCTGTGAGAACCCTGGAGTTCTCACCAGCAGGCTCGTAGCCTTCTGGTCTCCAAGGGCAGCAGAGGCATCCAGAACCCTCTGGATTTCAACTGGAAAAAGTGAGATTTGACAGTGACTTTTTGGAGTAGTTTGTCCCAGGGGCTGTCCACTATCACTCTTTAAGGACAAAGTGTGGGTGTTGTGACTTCGTCTGGGCAGCCTGGCTGGGAAATACTCCATGAGGAAATTCTCTGGTAAAATAAGGGCTGGTGGCTCTGCTGATTGTGCCTCACCCATCTCCCTGCAGGACCTGAAGGGACAGTGCAAGAAAGATGTAGTGACAGGACGAGGGGGAATGAATCCAAACTGAGGGTTTAGATGGGATATTGGGAATGAATTCTTCCCTGTGAGGATGCTGAGGCCCTGGCACAGGGTACCCAGGGAAGCTGTGGCTGCCCCTGCATCCCTGGAAGTGTCCAAGACCAGGCTGGACAGGGCTTGGAGTAGTTTGGGACAGTGGAATGTGTCCCTGCCATGGTAGGGGGTAGGACAAGATGAGCTCTAACCCAGACCATTCTGTGTTTTTTTCCTTGGGACAGAACAAGCGCTCAGATTTGAAGACAAAGCATTGAGGCTCACCTGGACTTTAGGCATGGTCATCTCAACCCACACCAGCCCTGTGAAGGTTTCTCTGACCCTGTGCTGGAAAACTCCAGAGATTTAGAGCAATTCCAGGCACACACTTCCATCTCACAACGTGCCCTCAACTTGAAGGGAAATTCTAGCCCTGGTCTGGGGCAGGGCTGTAAGACTGACCTTCTGAACCAACTCCAGGGGCGTTTCTGATGCAGGAGGTGATGTCTGCAGAAGAAACCCTGCTTAAAGCGGGGTTTGGGGCCACCCCAAAAGCAGCAGGGCGTGGCTTTGGGGGCTCCCCAGCGGCAGCGGGAGCGGCACGCGTGGCTCGGGCTATTTTTACTGCCGCAGCCACGCTGGCAGATGCGCTCCCGGCTGCAGATGACTTCCATGTGCAGCCCCTCGTGGCCCTGGCCGGGGGCCCGGGGCGTAGCTCGCTTCCTTAAAAGGCTCGGGAGGCGCCTGCAACGCCCCGGGATGGGATGAGGGGCCCCTTCCCGAGCTGCTGCTTCTCCCCGCGGCGCGCTGTGACATCCCGGGATGCGCCCCGGCATCCTGGAGCGCTCCATGGAAAGCAGCTGCCCCGGGAAACGCAGGCGGCGCAGGCATCGGGAAAAGCTCTCCCGTGCTGGAGAGGGCTGGGAGGACGGAGGGAGGGGTCACTTTAACCCAAGTGCAGCTTTTGAGAGCAGAAAGTGGGGGGCTTGGCCATGTCTGGTACACAGATGCAGGGCAGGCTCCTGAGTCCCTCGGAGCCACTGCAAGACCCAGTTACAATAATAAATAAATAAATTGATAGATAAATAAATGGAATTGACCCATTCCCCTCTTTTTCTATTGAAGCCCTTGTGGTGTGCTCTAAGGGGAAAGTGCCAAACAAACAGCTCAGCTTCCCCAGCTCAGCTGCCACGGCCTGGCTCGTCCCCAGCCGAGCTGTCCCCTGTCCCCACGCAAGCAGCTCGGTGCTGGCGGGAAGTTTTGGGCTCTGGGCTGCTCCTCCTGCCAGGAATGGGATGCCTGAGCTGTGAATCCCCACTAGGACAAAGCCCAGAGCAGCCCTGTGAGCTCTTCTTGCTCCCTTGGAACCCCCTGGATCCAAGGGGGTGCAACAATTCAGTCTTGGAAATGATGTGGTGAAGGGCAAATCCTCCTGGAGATGCCTTCAAAGTCATCCTTGTTGTGTGTGCAGCACATGTGGAACGTCTCCTGCCCATGGGGACCTGCCTGAAGTGCATCAGGACAGCACCAGGTGTCCTTGTCTTCGTGCCAGCCCCACCCTGACCCTGGAAGAACACCTGGATAAGCCCAGAATGGCAAGGATCTGCTTTCCAAGGTTGAACTGATCTGACCCAGTTCTCCGGGAGTCAGTGCCCTCTCCCAGTTCTCCCTCAGCAATGCCCTGGTTCTGGTGTTCCAGCTGCCCTCTCCATGGCAAGGCTCCCTTTTCACTTCCGGGCACCTCCAGCAGACCATGGAAAGTGTTATCAATCCCTGCCTGGGGACAACAACAGAAACTCAGGGAAACTGAGGACACCAGCCCCACAGCCCAGAGCTGCCTTTTGCACTGAGATGGCACTTTCATCTGCTTTCTGCTTTTAGGGGGGATTTTTGGAGGGGCAGGGAAATGTGCATTGTTTCTGGGAATTTTATCTTCTTTGGGTGAGGTCGGAGAAGGAGAGGAAAGGTAAAACTCATGGCTGTGGAAAGCGAAGGAGACAGATGAAAATACTTATGGGGTCATTGAGTCACACAGGGGCACCCAGGACTGGCTGTGGCCAAGTTGTTAAATGCCATGTCCAACTCAGTTTAAATTCCTTCAGGATGGAAATTTCACAACTAAGACATCCCTGTTTCCACCTTTTTTCCAAGCTGGAAATCTCCAGGTTGCCAGCAGCCTCTCAGTGCTGTCCCCCTGAATACCCATACTACATTTATCCTCCCTTTGAGGAACAGTGGGATTTCCCCCCTCCAAAAAAACTGCTTTCCAGACCCTGGAAAATTATTCCATTGATGCCCACACTGGCTTTAACAAAGACAAACCCACAAGTTTCTCAAAACCTCCATTAGACTTTATTTAAAAGTTCTTTGTATAGACTTCCTGACACAGAATCCACAATAAAAATAAAACCCCCCCTCCCTCCCACTGCTCCCCCTCCCCAGACTGCTTTGCTTTGTATTTTATAAAACATACAACATCAGAAGAATGCCAGAGGCATCCTACACCACAATTTAAAGATTTGTTAACTGAGGCCTTGGTCCCAGCAGTGCATTTGCATTTGGAAACTTTGCTTCCTTTTCCTTGCTAGTTCAGTTGGCCACATGTGGTACAAATGCATACAAGAGATGTAGTCTGAGACTGAATCCAGCAAAAGGAGAAAAAAAAAAAAAGAGGAAGAGTGGAAATGGAACAAATTTTTTATCAGAATCAGCCACTCTCTTACAAAAAGACTTCCCCTGTAAAGTTACACTCAGTTATGAGAAGGATAAAAGCAAGCAGGTAACAAGTTGCAGTGAAATTATGATGATTTTTTTTGACTAATTTTTGTGATGCCTTATATAGGCAGACAGCCAGAATTGGGGGGCAAAAAGGCTAATTTAGAAGACATGTTGAGAGACAATAACAATCTGCACTTGGGTAAATATTTGGCAATGTTGAAGCTATACAATATAACCCTGGCACGTGTAGCACTCAGTCCACAAACAGTTTAGCACCATATTGATAGGTCATGCAGCAAAACCCTCTCCTCGGGGTTTGCCTGGGAGTTAAAAGCATGAAATATTACAGTGCAAGGTTGTCTATACCCTTAGCTTCTATAGGGGCAAGGTGGCAAAGGTGATGCTGTCTCAGAGGTAAGTGTTGGCCGGCCCCTGGGTCTATGTCCCCATCGCCGTCACCGCGCCGGGGTTGATGGCTCCTGGTGGGGAAAGAAGGAACAAATAAGGTTTTGATGCGGGATTTTGAGGGAAGATAAACAGCCAGGAGCAGCAGAGGGGGGATGCCAGGGATGTGGCTGGCTCTCTTACCAGGGGTGCAGAGTTTTTCACATTCTTTCTGCGTGTTGAACCTGTTGTCGTTGCCGCCGCAGCCGCCGTACCAGAAGCGGGCGCAGCTCTTGGTCTTGGGGTCGTAGTACCACTTGAGCACAAAGTTCCTGCAGGTGCCCTCGTCCTTCTGCAGCCGGCAGACATCCATCACTGTGGGGAAAACCAGGAGCAACAGGGGTCAGTGGCACTCCTGGGGGGAGCACTGCCTTTTCTGAGTGTGTCTGCAGGCTGGGAAAGGGCATCCACAGCTCAGATTGTGCAGCCTCCTGATTTAGATGACTAAATCCCATCTCCTTCTTTGCAAAGAGAACCTCTTTCCCTGGAGGTCACCAGTTTGTTTGTCTCCTGTGCTGCTGCCATGCATCCAGGAGCGATGAAGGAAGAGTGATGCATGGCAGCGGTTGTCTGCAAATCCTTTGGATCTGAGGAAATGAGTAGAGAGGACTGGCTGAGCTGCAAGGCAAGAAGTACTGGCACAACTTAAAGGACTGACTTCACTTAAAAGAGAAATTTTCCACGCGAAGGTGCTCCTGGGTGCACCACACTGCATCTTGCATCCCTGCCTGGGTGAGCGGGGGACAAAATAACAGAGTGCTTGGATGTGGCAAAATGAAATTGCCAGATAATTTTTTTAAAAATTAAATTTAAAAAATATCTGAAATCAGCCACTGATTTGCTGTCAGGTCACACATCTCCCTTCACACAGGAAAGGAGAAGGAGCTTATGCCACCTCTGCTCAGCACAGCATAAGCACCACAGATAAGGGGGAGTCAGGAATCAGTTTTGACCTTCCAGTTCAGCTTTGCTTTTGGGCTCCTACAGCCTAAAGTTTCCCCATGCCTTAGGCAAGCTCTTTGCCTTTTTTATATTCAGATTTTCTTTTTCCAAAGACATCTCCCTTCTTCCCCGCTTTCCAAAACACTGAAATCCAGCAGATGTGAACACAGGAATGACTCTTCCCCAAACCCTGCACAAGAATGAAATCCAAACACTAATCAAAACAGAAGGATTTCTTTTGTGTATATAACCTAATTTGCCCCTATTCCAGTCTGAAATGAAACAAAATCTTACCCAAAATTTTCCAAGAATTGATGGAGAGCAAGAACTAGGGAGTTAAAATGTGTTTTAAGCTGTAGGAGGTTGAAAAGATGTGGAGAGACAGGGTTTTAAGTCATCCCACAGAGAAAATGTATGCCTGGGCTCCTTAGTTACACTTAAGAGTTACTTTTGTCATGGTGAAAAAGTTATTAACAATTAAAAAGAAAAACATAGAACCATTAAGTTTGGAAAAGTCCTCTAAGACCCTTGAGCCCAGCACTGCCAAGCCCACCACTAAACCATGTCTCATGTTCCACATCTACACATGAAAAATGATCTAGAAAAAGTCCTTAATTAGAGGGGATCACAGCAGTTGAAGTGCTTCCAAAGGGAAGTGGGTCTGGTGCACGTTTTTGCACCCAAAGTGCCTTAAAATTTGGGAGCTCAACTCATTTCTCATTGTTGCACCTGCTGACGGCTGAACCCAGAGCTTGAGCACCTTAAAAGCTGAGCTGCCCTGAACTCCTGTGTCCATTTTCCATGTGGATTCCAGCTCTGGCTTTGCAGAAAATGGAAAGGGAATAAAGTGAGCAGAGCGCAGCGGGCAGAGACCTGAACATCCCTCCAGGGCCCCAAGGCTGCTTTCCCTGACTCTGTGCCCAGGGCAGAGCGGTGCCAAGTTGATGAAATATCACTTTAGCCTCAGAAACAGTTGCTGGAAACACCATCAAAGCATGTGACAGGGATCAGAAGGGGCTGGCCTGTGGGACAGGGCTAGCAGAAACTCGTGCCCTCCAGAGAAATACTCATCAGGGAGGCTTCCCTGCTCTCCCAGGGAGGAATCCTGCTCTGGAGTGAAGCTGTGAGCTGCTTCCTCTGGCAGCAAAGTGCTCAGACTACAGCCAGAGGAGCCATGGTGCCCATTTGTTTCCCCAAAGCACCTTGAAATCCCCTTTGGCCGCCCCAGACATCTCTGTGGCTGGCGGTGGCTGCCTCCTCCTCGCCTCCGCATCTTTGCCAGTGACAAAAATTCCCAAATACATTTAGGGATCCTAAAATGAACCTAAGAAAGGCAAATGAGGTGGAAGGATCTGCAATTTGCCTTTTCAAACTCTGTCATGTCTCTGCAAGGACTTAAGCCCTGCCTCTAGGTACCAGAGCTGTCTTCACTCCTTGGTTTCCCTCCCAGCTCCACAAAGGGCCCTAAAGCACCTCTGGGAGGGGGAGGCTGCTCTGAGATAAAAATTTTCTGGGCTCTGTTCCCATCCCAACCCCTTGCTGAACCAACACAGGCGATTTCAAGCCTCTTCTCCCTTCCCAGGTCTTGAAGGGGTTTGCAAACATAATCCCTTAACCTCAGAAACTCCTTGAGGAGAGGAGGGCATCACCATTTTCCTGCAGGCTCCTCCCTCAGGCTTGGCTTTTCTCTTTTGGTGATGGAGGAAATTGTCCCCATGCAATGCCCAAGCCCCATGGAGTCACTTTCCATCAGGTGTTTTGGTTACAGGCAGTGAAATGTTGGGAATTCTCTGCATTCCAGCAGAAGGGTGGCACTTCTTGGTTACACAGAGATAACACAAACAGGTTTAGGACCGTGCCAGGCTCCAGTTCAGCAATCCCAGGTCCCTGGTGAAATCCAGGGAGCTTTGCCACCCAGGCTGTGCCAGCACAGCACATCCTGGTGGGACAACACACATGCAAAGTGATTGACTCATGCAAAGCAGATGGAAGGGCATGGATGTGTGAAGGAGCAAGTGAAAACTAAATCTGTGCTACTTTTGATGTGGGGCTGGACAGGCTTGGATGCATGCTGTGAAATGGTCAGGGTGGAAGAATGGCTTTGCTTTGTTTGTGATGATTCGTTTTTTTGGGGGGGTTGTGTTACCTGATGAGAATCTTTTCTCAAGGGGTGGCTGCTGCATGGCTTTCTCATCTGCTGCTGGAGGAGGAAAAAGCGCACGGGTTTGGATTTTAAATGGTGTTTTCTCTCTGATCCAAACATCATTTGACAAGAGGGCAAGATGCAAAAGAGTGAATCCTCATGGGGTACTTACATGGCTTTAAGCATTTGTTATAGCACTCAGCTTCGGTCTCAAATCTATTGGCATTACCTCCACAGCCACCATACCAACCCTGGCTGCAGAACTTGTGTTTGGAGTCAAAGAACCACACAATCTGATAGTCCTTGCACTGCATGCCCATGTCAAAGTCCAGCAAGCAAGGGTCTGGCCAATCTGCATGGCAAAAGGTGCAAAGGTTAAGTGATCCTGAGGGGGTTAAAAGCTGAAAAAGCAAAGAGATTGAAAAGAGGGGAAAAAAGGGAAATAAAGTCTGGTTCAGGACTGGTTTGCAAAAAAACTCTCATGTGTTTTTCTGGATGCAAACCTTCCTCAGCCTCCAGTTTACCTCTTCTTGCTTTGGTTCTGTCACAGATCCAACCCCCAGATCCTTGGAGCAGCATGGTGGGAACCCCTTACTCCCCACTGGTGCCCTCACACAAATCACCCCACCCTCTTTTCAAAGCTCTTTGTCTTGACAGTGACTTCTAGTCCCTAAGTGTGTTCATCTCTAAAAGCAAGTTGCACCTGGCATATGTGAAGGCTCAATGAACACTTAAACATATGTTCCTTTCCTGCCCAAAAATGATCAAATTTAGGTCCAAATCCCAGAGTTTTGATTTGCTGTGCTGGGCCATCCATGCTATTTTACCCATACAAGGAGGGCAGAGTGTAGGGTTTACTCCAAAATCTCTCTGAAGATTTACACATGGGCGTCTCCCATGAACTAGGGGAGGCTCAGCTAAACCCATCCCCAATTCCCTGTCCTCTTTAGAGTCTTCATCCCATTAAAAACCTTTGGATGAGCATCCTTGGGGAATGCTCCCCCCAGATCGCTGGCTGCCATAAATCCTCAGGCAGAGGTGTTTGCTGCAAATGGAGCTGAGATGGAGAGGTCAGTGTGGAGGTGCAGAGCAAAGCACTCAACACATCCCTTTTCCCTGGGGCAGGAGAAACCCACACACCTGGTTTGCCAAGGGCTGGTGCCAGGGGGTTAAACAAGGGGTTAAATAAAGGCAAGAAGTGCTTGTCACCTGGTGGGAACAAGGGGGGATGAGGGGGATGGCAGTGCCAGGGAGAGGGGCCAAATGGCACAGGAAGAGAAGGATGATGGGTCATGCAGGAAGGAGAAACGAGCTGGTCCAGCACAAGCCCTTGGCCCCTCTGCTGCACAAAGCTCCAGTGGTGCCACCAGCCAGGCATGACTGAGATCCATGCTCATCCCACTCAACACCAGCAGCAGCCAGAGCTCCACAGCAGCTCCACAGCTCCTGCCTGCATTTCCCTGTGATTTCCCTGTGCTCTCAGACCACTCTGTGAAGAAAATGAGCCCCAGCACAAGCAGAATGTCTGAAGGAAAACACGGGAGCGATGATTGCAGAGCCATTGTTGGTGTGGCTGCGGTGGCTGTGCTGCTGGGTGAAGGCTGAGAGCCCTTCCAGGCCCTTGGAGGAGGGGTTTTGGCACTGATGGTGTGTGACAGCACCGGTGTGATCAGCTTGATGTCACCCAAAGCCACGAAAAGAGGCTGAGACCCCAGTGCAGGGCTCTGACCTGTGCTGCCAAGGGTGTCACCAGGGTCATGCTCAGATCCCTTGGTGTTAGTGGCACTGTGAGAGCCCCAGCCCAGCAAACCCCCACACTCACCACTCTCAGGCCCTTCCAGTGGCTCAGTGTTGAGCATCATGTTGGCCAGGGACACCTGGGCCTGCGCCTGGGTCTCTGTGGGGAGAGGCAGAGGGTCACTCAGGGGGAGGGAGCAGCAGCAGCACCCTCAGGACAGTCACAAACAACCCCCAGCCCCAGCTCCAGCACAGGGGCCAGGTCTGGATCTGTTTAGCCCAGCACACACATAGGAGAAATGTTTATTGGAGGCAGCTGATGGGATGAGCAATCCCCAAATGCCTGGCTGTGCTAGGATGGGACTGTCTTCCCTCCCCAGCGGCTCTGCTTGGGCTCATCCTCGGGGGTCACCACAGAGGAGCCCCATGTTACTGCTTTGGATGGCCCCACTCAGCCCACAGCATCAACAGGGCAGGAGTTCAGGGGCTGGATGTGGCCTCTCTGGAGCCACTTTAGCTTTGGCCTCCTGGCCTTGGAGATGGCAGAACAAAAATGGCATCCCCTCATGGAGCCAATCCATGATGGATCTGTGCTCTGTTGTTCCCCCAAGGGCTCTCTTGGAGCACACTCCTCCCATCAGGCCCCACATCCCTCTATGGTGAGGATTGTCACAGGTGAAAAATATTCCATGGAGGGGTCTGCAGCCATGGGAAGGGCTGGATTTGCTTTTTTTTAGTGTATGGTTTGGTTGTGGCTATGAGGGACTCAGTGTCCAGGTCACAGCTTTCCACCAGTGCCTACTCAGTTTATCCCCATTCAAGGTTTGTTCCATGGGAAAAGCAGCATTGGGAGCTCCAATTCAGCACATGCAAATGTTACTTCTACCCACTGATGTCTTTTCTCAGCATTTTTGTGGGCATGTTTATTGCTTGTGAAGGTGAGGGACTGGTCCAAAACCACTGAAGCCAGAGAAAAGGCTCTCCATGGGCACTGGAATTGTCTTGGAAGTGCCAGAGGAAGCCAGACACGGCACTGGCAGGACCAGCACAAACTTCACACCACCAAGCCAAGTCACCTCTGTGCCAACTGTATTAAAAAAAACATTGGCTGTGTCTTAGACAGAAACTTTTGGCCATACCAGAGAGTTTGGTGATGGCTGTGCACACATGGAGCTTGGATCCCCAAGAGACTAAACCTTCCCTTTCATCTCCTCTTTGTGGGTTTTTCTGGGTAGTGTGGGAAGCAGATCAGTAGCCATGGAACTGGCTATTAGGAAAGCAGCTTTTCTTGCTTATTTTGAAATCAGGCTGGACTGAGTTTACCAGTTTGACTCATTACTAATTGCAGTAGTGCAGGCTGGGCCCCCACCAAGACCTTTTGCACCGATGTACAAACCCTCCAGCACGTAACAAACCCGCTCTGGGACTGCCTTTAATTACCCCACATTCTGTGCTGATTTAACCCCACTGAAGTGCAAACTCCCATTTTTCAAAGAAACACATTTGCCATGTCTCATACCCTGCTGGTGACAGCAGACATGAAGTGACACAACTTAGCACAGCCAGGACTGCGATTTTTTCGTACCAACTTATTCCCAATCCCTTTTTTTATTTCCCCTCCCACTTTTTGTGCCCACTTAATGAAAAAAAATAAATGCCCACATGTTTCTGAGAGTCACTTACTCGTGCTGAATGACCCTGTGTAGGTTACTTTGTGCTGGGATTTTTGGGAGCCAGTGATGACAACAGCGTATTTCTGCCCGCTCTGGAGCCCCCGGATGACGTGCTCGGTGCCGGTCAGGTTTTGCCTCTGCACGAGGGAATGGTCCTGTGCCAAGGTGACAGTGACATCAAAGGTGCTGTGGGGCTCAGGGCTGGCCCAGCGCAGCCTGGCACTGCTCTCGGTGACATCTGAGATCTGGATGTCATGGGTCTTTGCTGCAGGGCAGAATCAGAATCAGACTCAGAATCAGAATCAGAATCAGAATCAGAATCAATCAGAATCAGATTCAGATTCAGATTCAGAATCAGAATCAATCAGAATCAATCAGAATCAGAATCAGAATCAGAATCAGAATCAGAATCAGAACCAGAAGGGACACCAGGCAGTGAATGAAGAGGGAAAAGATCTCAAGGAAGAAGTGCCTCAGTGCTGCAGAATCTTCTTTCCATGGCAAGTGCAAGCCAGGCTGGCACTTGGCTGTCTCAAATGCCCCTACAGGGGAGGCTTTGTTTTCCATAGCTCAGATGATTCACCAAGTGGTTTATTTATCTTTAATAATCTGTTGCAATCTAGCAAATCAAAGCCTTTTTTCTTCTTTTTTTTGCAAGATTCTCACTGCTTGAAATTCCCAGCACTTTCCCAACAACTGTAAATGTGCTCAGTCAGATCCTTCCTTCTCTAGGGTGCAATGGATTCACTGAGCTGCTGAAGACCTTCACGCCAAGCCTGCCTAAGAGTGAACATAAAATCACAGACTAGTTTGGGCTGGAAGGGACCTTCAAGACTATCTCCTTCCAACCTCCATGCCATGGGCAGGGCCACCTTCCCCTACACCTGGTTGCTCCAAGCCCTGGTCTTGAACACTTGCAGGGATGATAACCTTAACAGGTCAAATAAATTGTTATGGAAAAGTTTTCCTGCTCTGGCAGATCACTGGATGAGACCTTTATAAACACTGCTTGAAGCACTGGTGGGGCAAGAAACACCCAGAAAAGTTTATTCCCCTCAAGCTGATAAAAGCATTAACCTTGCAAAAGCTGATTGCTTTTATTTATTGCTTTTTGCTTATTATTTATGCAGAGACTTGCCATCAGTGACTGGATGAGCTTCCCTGTGCTTTTTTGATTTTTTGACACATTTTTTTGAACACATTTTTTGATCCTTGCTCAGCTAGTGCAGATCTGCCTGTAACCCCTTGCAAAAAAACCCCCTTTGTATGAACTGTGCCCACATGAAAGAGGCTTGGCATTCCCAAACAGGTCTCCACACTGATCCATAAATGAACTAACTATTCCTGTTAGCTGAGAGTTCAAACAATGCCACTATGTGAACCACCATTAATAGCAAAACTTGGCCAAGGGGCAATGCTCCAAGGAAATCATGGAAACAAATGAGCCACTAGAGTGAGTCACTAGAGAGAGAAGCTCTCTGTAGCTCGATGGATTGTTCCTGCTTGTGTTTTGCCTAGGAGCAGCCATTTTTGCACACAATTCTTAACACAAGTTGGCAATGCCCCAGCACAGTCTTTCCGATTTACACCTAAAACCGAAATTTGCCCTCTGGGTGACATTTCCCACAGGAATAACCCTCTCAGGGGGAAGAAGAGCCACAGCCTGCTGTGTTTCAGCCTAGAGGGTGGCCCTGCCCACACGGGAAGAGCTGCTCACGTACCGCTGTGTCTCCTCCTGCCGCTGGCCACGGTGCCTGTGGCGTTGCTGGTGGTGGCAGCCCGGCCGCTGGCTTTGCTGTGGCTGGTGGTGGCACTGGCTGCTCCCTGGGCTGTGGCGTTCCCCTGGGCCACAGAGCTGGCTGGGGTGGTCTCAGGGGTTCTGGCCTGGGCCGCGGTGCTGGCAGGAGTGGTTCCGGCGTGGGCACTCGCCGCTGGCTTGATGGTGGCGCTGACCGTGGTGCTGGCAGGGAAGGTGCGGCTGGCGGTCGCGTTGGGAGCCACGAACCTGGGCAGAAATTTGGAAATGGAGGTGAGTTGACCTAGAAACCACTGGCAAGAACCCACCTGAGATCGAGAGTCTTTGTCAGCTTTAGATTTGCCCACAGTGAGTGAAAAGTGGTTAGATCCAAGCAGTGAAATGTGCCCCTAGTAGAGGTGTCCCTGCCCGTGGCGAGCGTTTGGAAGGTGTTCTTTAAGGTTCCTTCCAACCCAAACTGTTCTATGATTTTCTGAAAAAAGTGAACTCAGACAGATCTTCAGTGTGCCTGATTTCAAGGGGCTTGGTCTTCTAAAGCCAGGACAGCTCTGTTCCACCAGTGAGTCTGGGTGACAAAAGCTTCCACATGTCTTCAGAAAATATTAGAATGGGTGCTGTGCTGGATTCTGTGTATCAGATAACCCAGGGCAGCCCAGCCTCTGAAAATAGTGCTTGGAGTAGAAAGCCCCAAATTCATAGTAATTTCTGGAATTTCTGACCTACACAATCAAAGTCAACATATATCTCCTTCACATTTTTAAGCATATATAAATACGGAATTTACCCCAAATTTAAATTTATACATCATCCCTTCTCTATAAGATATCTCTGTTGCTCTTTTGACACAGCACTGGGGGAACCAGTAAAATTAATTGAAATACTATTGGAATTATATTAATTAAAAGACAATCCTGATTTTTGAAAGTGAAGTTGCTTTTTCTTTCCTTTTCCCCAAAGCATTACTCACACTGCTTTCTGCCCAACGAGCACGGGGTGCTGGCCCTGGATTTGCTGACCATTCTGGAGCCATTCACACTGTTTCCTTATCTCTGGAGACAGGTAGAAAGCATATTCACCTGGACATGGAGAGAGACATTAAATACTGGAGCTGAGGATGGTGGATACCCACCACCAACACATTACATTTATTTCTCCTTAATTAAAAAGAAACAAAAAAACAAAAACCAAAAAAAAGGAAATTAATTTCCTTTTCTTGCTTGATGTTTGGTTACTGCAACATCCTGGGATGGGAGATTTGTTATTCCAGTCTACAAACACAAGGGCATTAACTACAAGAGGGCTGTTTGCCTGAGTCTGTCACTTATAAACACATTTCTTGTAACAGGACACTTCCAACCACACAGGTAATCAAGAGTTAGAAATTTCCAGGACTGCTGTAAGCAGTAAATGGAAAAAGCAAACCGAGATAACCTAAACATTTATTTCCAGATGTTTGCTTTCTATTTAGTGCAAGACATTCCTCAATCTGTGGTATATCAGCCCATTAATCTGGTTTTCAGGAATTTTTGCTAAAAATTAGATTTCCTAAAAGAGATCTACTTCTTATCCTTGCTGGATGGTTGTGTTTAGGATCTGGAGGTCCAACCAGGGTTCTCTAGTTAAGCTGAGATGTAGATTTTTGAGGCACAGTCAGCACACCCCAAATACAGCAGCTTTATTTACCCCTGAGCAAAGAAACCTGTACATCTGGTCCTTAAATCTGCATAGAGCAACTTCAGATTTCAGCCTGAGCCAGCCAAGGGCCTGCTGGACATGTTGTTTATGGTGAAACTGGGAAGAAAGATCTGCTGGGTTTTGAAGGAGCTCCAAGGAAGTGCTGCAAAGGGCCTCAGTGGGATCTATGTGAGAGGCAAGCCAGGTGGGATGAGATCAGAACCCACAGGTGAGCCCATGGAGACCAAGGCAAAGCACATTGAAGTGCAAGCTCTACTTGGTGGATCAAAATGGAAGGGGATGGGGAGGCCAGAATGAGCAAAACCCAGACATACTCAAATTGGTGAAGTATGAGTAGCCCAAATTGCACCAAACAGTTCAAACCATAAAAAAAGATACTAACTTCAGTGGGTCCTACTGCTAAAAACCTTTCAGAGGCCATGTGTTGCCCCTTCCATGACACTTGGGCTGCAAGGATGTTGCACTTACTTCTGATGAAGGATGGCAGCAGTGTCCCAAAACGCAGCAAGGGCTCTTCATGAAGATCTCCTGGTTTATCAACCAGCTTGAAGAACACGTCATTGGGCTCACTGGCGAGGCTGTAAATGTTCTTGGCATTCACCTTCCTGCCAATGCCCAAGATAACAAAGAAGTACCCTTTGCATTTTGCACTGATGACAGCCCTCTGCAGGTGCTCGAGTTCTTTTTTGTTCACCTTTCCAGTCATCATCAGAACGATGACTTTTAGATCCCGAGGGCTTGGCACGCTTTCAAAGACATGAGCGATTGTGTGTTCGATTGCATTTCCCAGAGCCCTCGTGCCGTGCAGCTGGGTCATTTGGTTGTGGAGGTAATTAATGATCTTCTCTTTGGATGCATAATCAGTTAGTGAGAACTCAGTTTTCACTGGTGGGAAGCTTGAGTTGATTTCGTGTTCGTAAGGAGCTTGCTGGAGAACGGCCACTCTGGCGTGGTGCTGGGATACTTTTGGCTCTGAGCTGATTTCCAGGTTGGTTACAATGTGGGAAATGTATTTTTTCATCTCGCTGAACTGCAGGGGGGTGGTGGACTCGGAACTGTCCAGGATGAAGGCTATGTCTGTGTCCACATCAGTGGGGGCTGCCCTTCTGTCTCGGAAGGAAGGTCTCTGGCCAGTTCCAGCACATCTGGGATCTGGGTCGCACACATCTGGGGAAGAAACACAGCGGGTTGGTTTCACCTGCACGATGCAAACACAGTCCTCCCTCATCACTGTAAACTTCTCTTGTGTCACATGAAAGACCATCAAGCCCTGGAAATTCACTGGTCCCATTACTGGATACCAAAGTAATTTCATCCTACAACACATTCAGTTATGTGTTCAGTGTTTTTTAATGTGTTCCTTTGTCCAAGGGGATCCCTGAAGCACTCTGTCATAAGTGGCAGAAGGCCATTTTTAGAGCACTTAACTATCAGTATCTGGGCTGTAAAAGTGGCAACCAGACAAAAAAGGAGCTTCTCTTTACAAAGTGGAGTACGCCCAGCAAACAGCATTCACAATGCCAATGTTTTCCGCTCAACCCAAGAATCCCTTGTATCCATCAACATAAGGGCCGACTCCCAAGTTGGGCTTCCCTTCTTACAACCCACTGCTGCATGGCCAGAAGGATTTGGAAGTGTTTAGAGGAGAAATTGGACGCTTACCCAAACAAATGTGACAAGTCAAAAGCCTCTGAATGGTTTGATTCAGCTGACCGCCGCTGGTTGGAAGAACAATGGCGTGACCGACTGCCGTGTTGTTGATCTGGTGAGATGGAAACAGAAACACACAGAGTCAGTAACACTGCCTTCTGCTGCTCTCAGCTCAGGGGAGGGCAGGGCAACCCACAGCTCTGAGGAATTCTCTGCTCAGCACAATGCTCTTGGTGATCCCCTTTGGAGGAGCCTCGTGTCCCCGATGTCAGTTTAGAGCCATAAACTCCAAGAAAAGGGACCACTTGAACCAGTGCTCAGTGAGTTTATCTAGGGCTTTTTCCCAGCTGTCTGTCCACTCTCCCTCTGCCAGCAAAGCTAATGCACTCCCACCTTCCCACCCTTTGCCTTTCTGTCAGATTTTTCCTTCTGTTTCATCCCACACTGGAGCCATGGCCTGGGAAAAGAGTGGTCTCATAGCATTTCCCAGCATGTGCTGTGGGGATTACAAAATTAGTGTTTCTCTCCTAATAGATGGATGACTTTGGCCAGCCTTCCACATATGAGAGGCCTTTGAAAGCCAAGCTTCAAATGCTTGTGGCATCCAACATCATGAAACCAGACTGAGGGCATGAGCAGAAAATAAAGAAAGGGTGAAGGAGCCCAACCTCCAGAGCTCTGGTAAGCACTGCATCCTGCCTGCTGGTGAGGAACACCGGCACAACCCCAGCGTCGTAGAGCTTCAGCACTGCATCGTTGAGCTGTGGGGACGCCCTGGTGTCCCCGTTGCTGAAGAAGACAGCCACCTTCCTCATCAGGAAGCCACTGCGGGCACGCTTGAAGGTGTTCCTGGCCACGAAGGACATGGCAGTCTCCAGGCTGCGTGGCTTCGTGGTCAGCGTTGCCTGGAAGTTTTGGATCTGCTGCAGGAGGCTGGATTTCTTCCTGGCGTCAGCAAAGCGGATCTCGGTGGTGACCTCGTTGTTGTAGGTGACCAGGGCCACCCGTGCCCCCCGGGGACAGTTGCTCTCAGCGATGGTCAAGTTGTTGACCACTCTGAGCACGGTTTGCTTCATCCTGTTGAAAACCTCCCTCACGACGCCCGAGGAGGTGTCAATAGCGAAGGCCAGCTCGGTTGGGAAGACAGGGCATTCCTTGGGACCTGTTGGGAATGGGCATTGGGAACAAGTAATGCCTCAAGCAGCTGTCAGGATGCAGGGACTGTGTCCTTAGTAAATCATTCATACATGGGGAGAGCAACATGCAGCCACCCTGGGGTTTAAAGGACTGAATGAGACTTACCATAGCAGCAAGCTGTGGAAAAGATGGAGAAGAAAAAACAGCTTGGTCAGTGCTATTCTTGTAACATGGTGGACAAATAAGTGTAGAGAGAGGGAGGCTCAGCAAGGCACTGAGGAGGTACTCACGGCATTTGTCTTTGATGTTCCGCACCAGCGCACATTGCTTTAGGAAATAAAGAAAGGAGAGGAGAGAAATATGTCACACAGCCAACCCAGGGGTGTTCCAAAACAAGAGTGAAATTGTGCCACACTTACATCTCTGGATTCTCCTTTCTCGCCTTTAAGGCCCTGTTTCAAAGAAGGAAGAGAAGTTGAGTGCAAAGTGTATCTCCAGGGTGCCTTATGAAACCTGTCAGAATAACTACTGAGCCATGGGAAAATCTGCCTGTTTTCAGATGTGTTTCCAGCAACAGAGTGCAGGGCTCTTCTATGTGAGGAGTAAACCTAGCTGAGGCCAAACCCAAAAGGGAGGTTGGAACTGGATGGTCTTTAAGGTCCCTCCCAACCCAAACCATTCTATGAGTTATGGTGCTCCAGGTTCACATGCAAAGCAAGCCCAGCCACCTTGGCCTTTCTAAGGAACCTTGTGCCAGCCAGATTTGGTCAAGCCCCCTATCCTGACTGGGCTGGTGAATGATAAAGAGATGAGAATCTCCTAGAAGGAATTTTAAGGGGCATATTGCCGCGGGGAATTCCTAATGCCTGGTAAGAGCATGTCCCTTGAGTTTTTCCTTTGGTTTGAGGAAGGGTAAATATTTGTCAGCGATAAACAGCTGCTTAAAAATTTATAGAGACACATCCAAGACAAATAAAGAGGGATTTCCTCAAGTTGAAATCAGCAGGAGACAGTGATGGATTTATTTTTCAACCCCTGGCACCCACAGGGACCATTACATGAAGCCAATCAGCAATGCAATGAACACTTACAGATGGCCCAGGGTATCCAATCTCTCCTTTCTGACCGGGTATCCCAGGTACTCCTGCATCTCCCTGGAAAGAGAGAGCAGAGAAATCCCCTCCATGAACATCTGCAGGAGGACTCCCAGGAGCACTTGGAGGAAAAGATGTGTCCATCTTTCAAGGCATTCATGCAGAAGGGAAAATTGGTACTATGGTCCAACTTACTCTGCGGCCTCTGTTTCCTTTGGGGCCGGGGCCTCCAGCAACACCACGGTCACCAGGTCCACCCTAGGAGGGGAAAACCACAAACAGCAGCTCTAAACGTGCTCAGGCCCATGGAAAATTGCTTGGAAAATAAATGTACAGCTCATGGGCTGCACCTACCTTCGGCCCTGCGTAACCTACGAAGCCACGTTCTCCCTGAAACAACAGAAAGGTTAATTTGGATATGTTCTAGAAAATTCCCTCATCCATCTGTGCTGGAGATATTGGGTTCTTCCTTGTCCTTGTTGAGGAGGGGGGAATGCTGAGCATACACCTACCTTCCTGCCTTTAGGACCTGGGCCACCAATTCCATCTCGTCCATCATCACCCTAAAATTGGAAAGCCAGAGTCATTAATATGAAAATGAGTAACTTAAACCCCACAGGTCCAGCAGCACCAATAGAAAGAACCCACTGAAGCCACAGGGCTTTGTGAAACTCTTAAATGTTCCTTGAAGTTCCTGAAGTGTCCTTAGAGGTGGGAGGGCATGGCCACACTCACCATCTCTCCTCGTGGGCCCGGCTGTCCGTTCGACCCTTTGGGTCCAGGGTCTCCAGGCTCACCCTAAAAAGAGGAGCATCTGTTAAAGCATGTTCTGAAAATCCAGGTTGCTCTGAGGCTTCCCCACCCCATCAACACTGGTTTCCTCTCACAGAGCAGTCTGCAGCCCTCCTTGTGGCAGAAAGGCATGACTGGACCTACACAGCCCAAAATGCTGCCATGTGCATACTCTTTAGTGGGACCTTTGGGGATTTCTGGAAAGATTTCAGGAACCTTCCCACATGGGCATTTTCTGAGAATCTGCCCAGGAAAGTTGATTGGCAATCTCAGTTGCTCAGCTACTTTTGCCTTTCTGTTCACTGAAATGGGAGCCTCATGAGACAATGAGCACAGAGTTGCTTCTGCCCACACTGCAAGCCCAAGAGGTTCACCTCATGTGTTTCTTTAAGCCCATGCAAAATCCAGCAGCTTTTCAATGCAGCTTTATTTGCTGGTGCCCAGTGCTCCTGAAGACATACCTTCCTTCCCAGAGGACCAATCCTGCCACGCTCTCCTGGGGGTCCTGGCGGTCCACTCCCAGCCTGGAATGGAAATGGGGAGAGGCATGTTGGCAACATTCAAGGAAACCCAAGTGCCTGGAACTAGGGAACTGAATGACCATAGAAATCGTGTACTGACTACTAGGGCTGGTGTCTCTCAAAACACCTCAGGAAGTTCAGAAGTCTGCTTATGTTTGGGAGGTCCAGCTCAGTTCAATGCAAATGCCAGCAGAAATTTATATTGTCCCTAAGAGAACACCCATGGGAAAGCAGGAGGGGGAAAATCATACTGAGGGTGGGGAAATGCAATGTGGCTTTGTGTCAAGTGTGGCTGAGGAATGCAGCAGGAGAGAGAAATAAATACATGGGGTGGCCCCTGCAGGCATGTGAGATGGTCATGCTCTGGCTTCAGAGGATGAAGCACCACAGAGATGTGAGAAACATCACCAGTCACTCAAGGATCCTCTTTAACTAAAATTGCAATAATGGACCGAATTCCGAAGTTCTGACCCCTCTGTGGCTGCTTTTAGCTCTTTCTCTTCTGTAACTCTTGATCAAGAAGTCCTAAGCATAAGTTGAGAGGAGAATCATGCTGGAAGAGAGTGTTAAAAGGGATTGGAGCAGAGCTGGAGCCCTAGGAGAGGGGAATGTGAAGACACATTAGAATCTTATTAGTTCAACAACAGCATGTCTGGGAAGTAGCAGAAGGATTACCCTGGGTCCAGGGACACCTTGCTCTCCTCTGATGCCTGGTGTGCCAACCTGGCCAGGGGGACCCTGTGTGGGAAGAAAAGAGAGGCTGTCAGCACACGTGGGCAGAAACACACCAAGATCCAAGGGGGAGCAAATTCTGCAGTGTCTGAGGGATGCTCTGCAAACATGTCACACCTTGGCTGGTGTGAACACAGTGGCAGGCAGGACAGCCAGGCCACAGCACACCCAAAAATACCCAAATCCCAACAACCTTTGTGGGTGAGGGTCTCTGGGGAAGTGGCTGTGATGAGGTAACACCCAGCATCATGAGGCAAGGCCTTCCCTCTGCTGTGCCCTCACTGACCTGCGGCCCTCGCATGCCTTGCTCTCCAGCTGGCCCTGGCTGGCCAGGGGCGCCCTTGGTGCCCTGCAAGTACAAAACAGCACAGGGCAGGTTAGATGTGGTCAGCACCATGGGAAGGGAAAGGGGAGATCAGGGTATCCACAGCTGCACAAAGAGCGGGGAAGTATGGATTTTCAGTAAGGTTTTTTCTTTTTTTCTTTTTTTTTTCCAAGATATGGTGATGGCAGGTAATAAGCACAGTGATGGTGGGGGCAATTTGCCTCCTGCAATCGATGGCCATCAACCACCAGGCCTTGGTCCTGTAACATTGCTCCAGCAGCACGCAGGGACAAAACATGGATGGGGACCAGGGAATGCTGTGGGAGACAGGCAGGACACTTCTGCACTGAGTCCAGCAAGAAGCACACAGGGAGATGAGACTGAGGAGAAGGAGCTGGGAAATTTGGAGGAGAGAGGAGGCAGAGAGGAACAAGCAGAGCCTGCATGTGCCATCTCTTGGCACATCCCTCTGGGTGCTGAGGCTGCCTGGCCCGTGGTGTGGCAGGAGCCCCATGTGTTGTCCCATCACCACCTACCTTTACTCCTATGGGCCCCCTTCGTCCTGCCATGCCCTGCAAAGGAAGGAACAATGAGGCTTGTTGATCTAATATCTAAGTACACCTTTCCCTATTACTTTTATATAAATACTTCTTATCAATGCTTTTTATAGTCCAAAAATTACATTTGGCTGTTTTAAACTACTGGAGGGAAAGAGAGAGGGAAATCCACATGGTCAGATCTCTTAAATCAGACTTGGGCATGTTTTCTCCCGCCTCACATCCCCCACGTAGGTGAGCTGCTCCCTCATGCATGTCAGGAGTGTGTCACCCTACATGGGACAGGAGGGACATGCAGCAGGGAACACATCCCAGGCATCCCTGCTCTAGCTCAGTTTTTGCCTTTCCAAAACCAGCAGCCAAATTCAGATGCATATCATGGAATCACAGGCTGGTTTGGAATGGAAGGGACCTTCAAGACCATCTAATTCCAACCTCCAGCCATGAGCAAGGACACCTTCCACCAGACCAGACTGTTCCAAGCATCATCCAACCTGGCCTTATATATAAACCATGTGTAATTCCACTGATCTGAGCACTGAGTTATTTGCATGGGAATAAATTTGACTTTTGAAGTCTCTACAACAAGCCAGGAAGCCAGGAGGCATTTTCCTTTTGAGATTTTTTTTTTCTTATTGTTGGGGTGGCTTGTTGGGTTTTGAAGTTGAATTCCTGTTGTTTGTTTGAATCAAAATACATGGAAAGGAAGGAGGGGAAAAGTTATGGTCAATCTAAGCTTGGGCCTTGCTGACTGGAGGTCTGGCAACTCTACTCACATTCCTCCCCACTTCACCGTCTTGGCCCTTCGGCCCTGCCGGTCCAGGATCTCCCTAAGGGAAAAACAAAGCTCAAGTGAGAGCCCTGAGATGAGCAGGCACTGGGAAAACAGATTCAGTTCTCCAAAAATGGCTCCTTTCATGCTTTCACACAGATTAATAGTTCTGCCTTTGGTGGGAATCCTTCTAACAACTCACAAAGACTTTCCATCAAGTTTCTGAGCCAGCAGAAGTCAACATTCCTATTCTTTGGGAAATGCCTTCTGACAAATTAAGTGCATTTTATATTGTGAGCTGATGTGAAAACAGATGGGGTTTGAAATTTTCCAAGGAGCATGTGGGGTTTTTTTCTTGAAAAGGTTTCAGGTGAATCAGGAGGTTTAGATTTGGCGTAATCTAATCAGTTCTCTGCTTTTGTATATGACCCATGAGAACATACAAAGGTAATTTCCAAGTTCTTTTCAGAGGCAATATCCCAAAAAGGCATTGAAATAACAAAAAAAAAAATTTAAAAGGTGCTTTTTACACAAAACATCTTCTAAACTGACATCTTCCCAGAGAAAGTTTTGGTTGCAAACCAACAACATTTTCTAGTGGAAAAAAATATTCCATCTGACAAGGCACGATGAGTTTAAGGAACTTGCATCTTTTTGGCAGCATCCCTTTTTCTCCCATTCTCTGGCCCATTCTGTTGTAAAAACCAAAAAACAACACAAAGACAACAAAGAAATTTTACCATTGGTCCAATTTCACCCTTTTGTCCTCTGGGGCCCCGTTGAGTATTATCAGCTCCTGAATCTCCCTGAAAGCAACAGAGCAATGAGAAACATCTGTGTAAGTGGGACATGAAAATCACATCTCATAAACTGCTCTGCTAGAGCTGAGAACCAACTCTTCTTTTTTCCTTTTTTGACTGAAATAGATGAAGTATTGCTGGTGTTTTCAGACAGAAACAGCTTTTCAACTGAGAAGTAATACTGAAGAAGACGAGGAAGGGGAATTTTAATATGGTGAAGCTGTGATTGATGCGTTGGTATAACGTGGTACTCATGTGTCAACTCTGAGTCCTTGCTCTGTCATGGGGCCTGCCACTGTCAAACAGCATTTAATAAGCCAGAGCCCCCCTCTCTGATAAGCCCAGGATCAGTGGGAAGTAGGTGGAAAATCAAGGAGATGCCTGAGCAGTATTTACCGGATCTCCACGGAGCCCGCGGTCGCCTCGTTCCCCTCGTTCACCCTTGACTCCCTTATCTCCCTGTGGGAAGAGGTGGAGAGTTAGGAAGAGCAGCTCCTGCTTGTTGAAAGCATCTCTGCCCAGCCGTCAGCCCTGAGGGAAGCATGACAGCTTTCCACCCTCCCCTGGCCCAAATCCACCTCTACACCATCATTTAGCCCCACTGTAAAAGAGATTAAAGCTTACCCTCCTGCCAGAATATCCCTTCTCTCCAGAGGAGCCAGGCAAACCCTTGTCTCCCTAAAAAAAAGAAAAATATTTTAGGATATTTGCCACTTCCAAGGTGCTTTTTAGACACTTGACTGAAGCATCAAGTCATTAAGAGAAAAACAATTAAAATTACTGACCTCTTCTCCATCAATGCCATCCAGACCCATTTCTCCCAGTTCACCCTGTGGAAGGGAGGCAAGGGGCAAATGCTCACTGAGGGGAAGGGGGAAAGGGGAAGGGGGTACTGATGTGCCATACACTCATTATCCACTGCTGTGGCATGAGGAAATGGCTCCCTACCTTCTCTCCTGGGAATCCCCGAGAGCCCTGAGGAGATAAAAAAGAGAGTTACTCCACTTTTGTCCAGCTCACTGCCATAGGGAGCAGTGGAGAAGGAGGGCTGGGCTTGGTGGCATACCCAGAGCCATGACCAGGACAGGACTTTCCCTAATTTCTCCTATGTCAATGTTTGTCTTCAGCTGCCTCCCCAACACTTGTGCCAAGATAAAATATGTGGGGCATGGGGGTTAATCCAGCTGATCCAATAAAATATCTCACTCCTCAGCCACAACTCTTCCTTCACTGATTTTCATTTCTCCCTGCACCCATTTTTATGTTAATCCAGAGCCAGCCTTAGTGCCTTTGTCCAAGGCTGAACAGATTTTTAATGAGACTCAGTATCTCAGCTAGTGGGCTTGGTTCATGCATTCCTCTTCTCCTTGCCAGAGGATCATGCAGCCAGAGCAAATGGTAGGAAACATCTCCTTAATTTCAGTACTTCCCATTATATGTTTCACCACCTTTTCTGGCTTGGGGTGCAGCTGCTGTCCTGGCCATTAGTTCAAGGTTTCTCTTCAAAGCCCCAGCCATGGCTCACTTGTCTCCCTGTTCCCCAGCAGCAGAATTCCACCCACTCACTGTCCCAGACCTGTGCCAAGACACGCACATCCATCCCTTCCCAAACCTTTCCCCCAGAGCCAGACTGCAGAGGATAGATCAACCTTGTCTGTGGATTGAGCCTGGCTCTCTGGGCTGCCTTTTTGCTCCTCACAGAAACACCAAAGCCACAGCAGCCTCTGAGAGCCCTGGTGCCTGGCCAGGTGGACACAACCACTCAAGTGTGATTCCCTGAAGTAGCAGGAGTTACTCCTAGGGGACTCCCAACCCCTGGACTCTGGGTCTGCTCTTTGCAGTCTTGTTCCACACATACCTTTGTTCCCCTGTGCCCGGGGCATCCCTGGAAACCTTGTGTCCCATTTGCACCTGGCGGTCCACGCTCACCCTGGCGCAGAGAGGAGAAAAAACAAGTCAGGAGTTGCCTGCTAAGCCTGTTTCTGTAGCTTGCCTGCCACAGGAGGTAGCTTGGAGGCACAGGAGCAGCAGGTTTTGCCTGGCCACCCCACCATCACTACAACATTCCTCATGTAGAGACCAACTGCAAATCTTCATCATCATGGAGAGAGAAACATCCTTCCCTGTCCCTCAGCTGTGAAAGAGCTTTGTGAAACTTCTCTTCCAAAACCAAAATGACAAGATGAAGCCCTCAGAGCTCTGCACAGATGTCTAATCCCATCCTGACCTTCAAGCTCCAGGAAAGCATTGCCTGGCATGGGATGTCTCACAGCAGCTTTTGGCCCCTGCCTGTGCTGTTGGAAAAGCCGTGAGCTCTGTCAGCCCCTTGGCCTCAGCTTCAGCCCTTGGGAGTGATGTATGCAGGGATGTTTATTCCATGGCTGACGTGGGATTCATGCAGAGTTTGGATGAAGAGTGCTAGTAAGAATTCATGGGATTCACGTTGTCTGCCATGTGAGGGGTAGGAACATCACTCTTGGTTCCACTTTTGGACTAGCTCAAATCTTCCAGCTGCAGGTGGTATGGATAACTTTGGCATAGGCTGCAGATTTTATGAAGTTGAGGATTTTATTTGCCTTGGGAATAGCACAGAGATGGGTCACATCAAATAATGGGAGTTATTCTCCCATTATCCTTCTCCAGATCTCGAGAAGTTCTCTACTGACTTTCTCTTGGGAGAAGCTGGGACCAGCAACTCAGCATGTCAGGTGTGGGAAACTCAGAGTTCTGCTGCCTCTTCTAACCCACATCCACATTCCCAGCAGGAAAAAACGTTTGGAGGCTTTTCATTTAGTGGAAACACCTCCAAACAATTGACTATGGTGAGGTCCCCATTGGAACAGGGACAGTCACTCACCGGTCCTCCTTCATCACCAGGGTAGCCTCCGTAGCCAAGATCCCCTGTGACACCCTAGAAGACAACAAAGAAAATTATTAACTCCCTTCACAGTTCTGTGATTGATATCCAAGGTTTTCTTAGATAAGGACAAAGCAGCTGCTTGGTCATATGTGTTAATGAGAGATATAATCTCCTTTTGATGTCCTTAAATTGTTTCACAGGACCTTTCACCCTGTCTTTCCAGCCATTTATCCCTGCCCTCTTGGATGTTTTGCAGCACTGAGGCTGTGGGGAAAGGGAAGAAAAGCAGCCCACAATTGCTCTGCATGTCCCAGGGTCAGTTTTCAAAGGGAGAGAGAGTAAATGGAGCTGATCTCCCCATTAACATCACCCACTGCAACTACAGGACCTGCACATCACCATCAGGTTCCTGTGCACAGAGACCCCTCATCCCCAGATGGAGTGACGAACCTTTGGTCCTATAGGGCCTGGCACACCTCTGTCCCCTCTCTGTCCTGAGCACTTGCAGGGGACCTTGCAGCACGTCCTCTCTGCGATGTTGTCCTGCAGAAAAAATGGGAAGTGAAAGCGTTAGAAAGTGTCAGAGCCCCAACACCTGAATTTGGTCATCAGAGGGAAGGGTTTAAACAGAAACTGTGTGGGGCAGAGTGCATGTAGAAGGACATCAGTCCCCAGAGCTGCGCCTGTCACTGAAGAGAGAAATCCCATCTCCAAAGGAAAAGATCCAGGCTGTGGAGCAGTTCATGAGAAAGTCGCTGCAGTGAGCAGCTCACCAGCAACCCACAGGCTGAGAACAATTTGCAAGCACACAGTAAAGGAGAAAAAAAAAGGTTAAAAAGAATGATATGGACTCAGAGAAACCACAGCTTGGTTTTACATCATCCAACAGAAAAAAAGGAGGGAAAAAAATCGCTTTCTTTGCCAAGTACATTGCTGGCTGCAAACGTTTCCTGCCAGCTTTGCACATTTACATTTTGGAAGGATTTTTCTAGGCTGAATTACCTGGGGAGGGGCTGAGGACCAACTCTTATCCCAAAACCCAAGGCTCACTCACAAGGGGCTGCACTTTGATTTGTGAGGAAGGGCCCAGCAAGGCTACCACAGGGACCAGTGGTTAAACCCAATCTTATTAAATCTACTGGAAAAGGAGCTCAATCATGCTGGTAGCAGCTGAGGAGTTGGGAGGAACTGGACATACTGAGGCTGACAGCAAATTAACTCAACACTCGAGAGGGACTGCATTGGGAAAGAAGTAAACCTATGAAGAGGAAAGAATCATGGAATGGGTTAGGTTGGGAGGGACTTAAAAGGGTAACTCCTACACTTGTTAAAAGCATGTCTAAAATACAGGCAGTGCATGAGATCAGGGAAAGAAACCTCGAAAGCAAGGCTTCTACAAGAGGTTTAGCACTGACCAGGCACGACAGGGCATTACTGTAAGGCTAAAAAAACCAACAGTGTAAACACAAGCAGAGGGCGGGTTTTTGGCACTGCAGCTTTTGATGGCATCTGATCCCATCCCATTTGACCTAAAGCCTTGGCTGGAGAAGAGTTTCTTCAGGAGTGGGAAGAGACTGTGATCTGCTCTGAACTTTGTTTGCTGTGGCATCTGTGAAAGGAGCTGACGTGAGGCAGGGAGGGAAGAGGAGCAGAGCCAAGAGGGTGTAATCCAGCCACGGCTCAGCCCCGCAGGACATCCAGCCGTGGGCTCTCCTCCAGCATTACAAGGCAGCACTGCCCGTGCCAAGTTACTTACAAGCTGCTCTGCCAGCTCAAAGTCCAGGTCCAGCAGATTAACTCTGAGTGGCCTGTTGTAGGTGAAGCCACGGCCAAACTCCAGCTGCATCACTCTGTCAAAGTTGGCCACTCGCTCCAGCCCGACGAAGATGAGAGCGTTGACTCCTGGCAGGGAGAAGCAGAGGGGGTTTTGTGGTGGGGAGAGGTGCTAACCATGTGTTATCACCCTCCCCTGTGATAACACATCCACATCTTTGATTTCTCCTTTTCAATAGAGAACAAGCTTCTTCAGACACATCCAGAGCAAGTTGCCCACATGCTTAGGTGGCAGCAGGCAGCTAAAACATCACAGGAAGGCAGTGAAGAACAGCAAGTGTACGCAGAGCTCACAAAATCCTTAGCTCTTACTATCAAAAGCAGATGGATTTAGGAGAAGTGGTGGTAAAATGGGCTACATGTTAACATGGACTATAATCAATGCCTGGAAGAGCAAAAAAATTACCTTCTGAGTGTAAAGTAGATGAAGTAGCCTCCAGCTGACTTATTGGCTCATCTACACCATCAGTAAAATGGATTATGACCTGGGAGAGAAACAAATTTCTGTCAGGACCCAGAATATTTCAGGTGTGAAATACAATCAGTGTGCAACCTGAAGGGCTTTTTTTCAATGCTTCATCTGAAACAAGATGAGGGGACTTCTACACCTTTTCCAGGCCATGAAGATCTGCATTCCTGTGCCAGGTTCCTGTGCATTCCTGTTCCTGTACATCATATAGATGTAGCTAGAGCACAACACTGGAAATATTAGGAGAGCAATAATTTGCAGCTAAGCAGTGATTGTGGGAACTGGCTGCAGTGATGTTCATCAATTGTCAGGACCTTGGCAATGCAGGGAGATTGCTGCAAGCAAGTAGGGTTAAGTGACTACATTTATGGTGAATAAATTCAATTTAATTTTTTTAAAAATTATTATTAATTTAGAGTTTCTTTACCAACTAAAGGACACCAGAAGCCAGCTTTGCTGGCCAGTACCACCCCAGAGGCCTTGGCCCTGGCTCACCTTGGTGCTGCCAGTGGGTGAGGAGCGGAATTTGCTCAGGTAGGACCTCAGTGTGTCTGCCCTGAGGTAGTAGGGCCCGCGGGTCCGCATGTCCAGGAACCTCTCCAAGAGCTCGGGCCGGTACTCGGAGAAATCCAGCCCCTCCACGGGTCCCCCCTGGGCCTGGGCCATGATGGCCACCCTGACATTGGGTGCCTGGTTGCCAGTGCAGCTGATCTTCTGCATCTGTGTTATCCTGTTCAGCACAGACTCCACTCTGGACTCCAGGGCTCGCTGGGAAGTGAAGATGCTCTGGCCAGGCCCAACATCACTGACATCAAAGCCAATTATCACTTCTAAGTCACAGTCTGAAAGGGGAAGGAAGATAGAGAAAAGAGCATCATGGAGCAATGCAATGATTGGTTTTCAATTTCTAATTACTCTTTTAGCAGTTAATGAGGACACTGCATCAAGAACTGACACCACTTGCTGCACAAGTGCCTTCTGTTTCCTTTCACCATAGCAGTGACAACCTGGGAAAACTTGCATTTCATTAATTTTCTTTTTTTAATTTTAGCACTGGGACGAGCTGCCTAAACCAAGTCCAAGAGAAATTTGCATTTTCATCAGGCAGCTAAGACTGCTTTTCTCTCTCTCCAGCACATGGAAACCTGTCAGTGCTTGTACAGTGTGCACCTTCTGCCTGTGCTGGAAGGGACACTCAGAAAATCACAGGGAGTGGTTTGGATTCTCTTCGGTATTAGCCTGGTTAATGTCTTAACCACACTTGGGATAAGTTAATACCACCAGCAGTGGTTTGCTTTTCCCAGCACTCAGCTTTTCTTCCCAGCTGGAGCTGCTGCTCAGCTCAGGGCTGTTGTGCCTATCTTTCCATTTCTCCAGGGGTTTAGGAGACGCCTCTGCTTAAAGTCAGAGGGCTGAGGCATGATCAGCTGTGCTGGGAGTAGGACTGGCTGCAATGTAGTAAGTAAAGCCAGCTGCTGGGAGCCTGATCCGACAGCAATACCAGCTCACTTACTCACCACAATTCCCCTGCTTGGCTTCTGAAGTAGCCAAATCATGGGATTCCTTCTTAAGGCAATTTTACCTTGAACTACAACCACTCGTGCCCTGGTTTTTCCTCATATACCTGTCATGAGATCAGGTGGGCATCCTGGATGGTCTGGCAAGGGAAATTCCCTGTTTTTCCCCTCCACTGTCTAAAGGGGTTATAAGAGAGCTGGACATAGGATTTGGACAAGATCCTGGAGTGACAGCAGGGGAAATGGCTTCCCACTGCCAGAGGGCAGGGTTAGATGGGATATTAGGAAAAAATTCTTAGATATCAGGGTGGGCAGGCCCTGGCAGTGGTTGCCCAGAGAAGCTGTGGCTGCCCCATCCCTGGAAGTGTTCAAAGCCAGGTTGAACAGGGCTTGGAGCAACCTGAGATAGTGGGAGGTGTTTCACGGCCAGGAAGTTGGAACAAGATGGTGTTTGGGGTGCCATCCTACTCAAACGATACTAGAATTCTATGATTCTGTGATTTCCAGCATACCATGCATGCTTGAATGGCCAAAAATTTCAATTATATTGTAATAGACACAGGGAGGGAAAACAAGGGCCATCACTTTTCATTTTGGCAAAGAAACAAGTTGGTCTGTCAAGGTAATACTGGTATCATGTCCCTGTGAGAAAGTCCAAAGTGGGATTTAGTCCAAAGGCTAAATGTGGTGGTAGGAGGCCAGTGATTTAGTGCTTGGCTGTCACATCTGAAATGAGTTCCACCACGGTGGCACCTCTGAAGTGATGTTACTCCAGTCATTCACAGGCTGAAGGCCATGGACAGGCAGCTCTTGTACCAAAAGTTTGCAGCCTCCATCAGACTCCTGGAGGAGAAATGAGCCCATCCTGCACCTCAGGCCATAGGCAAAGCACAACAATAGGACAAACAAGTCCATCAAAACACACTGGACATTAAAAGCCACCCCTGAGAACGTCATGAAGGGATTGTCCTTACCTCTTGTCACATCTGTTGTTCCTGGGCACAATCTCTCCTCCATGGCAGCTTCCAGCGTGACCAGGACCTGCTCATTCAGCTCTGACAGCTCCTGGGCTGTGGCTGCTCTGAAACTCATGGCGCTCTCACTGGCCAGCAGGCTGACTTCCTTCAGGTCAATGTTCCTCACTCCAACCGCGAACACCTTGACGCCTTTCTGCGTGATTTCCAGGGATGCCCTTGGTCCATCATCCGTAGACTTCCCACCCGTGACGATGAAGGCGATCTGGGGCACCCTCTGGTCAATCCTGCTGCCGGCCTCCTTCACAAAATGCCTCTCCTGGATGTGCTTGATGGCCGCGCCGGTGTTCGCCACCCGCCCGCCTTTGTAGATGACTTTGTTGATAGCGTCTAAAATCTGAGCTTTGGTGGAGTGGTCCTTGAGGAAAAACTCATCAGTGACATCCGAGTTGTACTGGGCCAGCCCTACCTGGATAGAGTCGCCATCCCTGTAAATGGCATCCACCACGGAGTAGACGAACTGGAGGACTTCTTGGAAGTTATCTCTCCCCAGATTGATGGAGCCATCCAGCAAAAACACAATGTCAGCCTGCTTCTTGCCTCCTGTAAAGATTACAAAGAAAACACAGTTGTTAGTAATTGCATGCAGCACCTATAGCTTTTAAGCTGCTGAGGGCTTCAGGAAGTAGCACTTTGCAAATGAAATTTCTCTCCCCTTTCTACCATTTTAATTTCATTGACCCTTGGCAGGATTTTACATCCATACAAGAAAATTTTTGTACAACACTTCATACAGCATTACTTCTAATAGTCACCCTCATCTCCTTTCAGATTTAATTATATTCTTTCCTAACTCAACAACTTCAAAGAGTTCTTTTAATCAATGCAACTAGAGGTTTGAGAATCGAAAGGTGTTATTACAGCATCATTGTCACTTTATACAAATACCATCTGTACTCTGTTCAGGAAAGTCTTCAGGATGAATAGCAGCCTTACCAGGTAGGATTGGTCCAGGTGAGTCTGTTGTAGGTATTGGGAGCTCATCTAGAATGTTCTGCACCCTCTTTTCTAAGGTTGAAAGCCCTGTGAAGTCCTGCACCACAAGCACGCGCCCAGGATCGTTGGTAATGACCTGCAGCTGGTCCCTGTCCACATTCCTGGCTCCGACACCCAGAGGTTTGATGCTTGTGGAAGTGATCACTCTGGCGGGTCTGTCCACGTCATCCTGGGACCGGTCTCCAAGGATGACCACCAGGTGCTGGGGCACTCCATCTTCTATCCTGCTCCCCGCAGACTTGATGAAGTAGTTCTTCACCACAAAGTCCAGGGCTTTGCCAGCGTTCAGGGGGGACCCACCTCTAAGCCTCAAGCGGCGGATGGCTTCCAGGACGGCATTTTTGGACTTGTGGGTCTTCAAGTAGAACTCGGGGAAGACGCCATTGCTGAACTGCACCACCCCGATCCGCACTTTGTTCGGCCCCACTTCCAGCTGCTGGACAATTCTGCTGATGAAATCCCGAATGTGAGCGAGCCCATCCGGCCGGACGCTGTCAGAGCTGTCAATGAGGAAGACTATGTCCTTTTCATCTCCAGAAACATCTGCAGGGAAGCAAGAAGAGAGGAAATTATTGGCGTGCCATCTTTTGCTTAAGTTTTGCTGGAGGATTTCTGTATGATCTGCTATCATGTGAGGTAGAACCATGAGGCATATTTTGGCCAACTTTAGGCATGGTGCTTCAGGGAGCCTCTCCAAAAGGGCAAAAGGGCCCGTGTGCAAGTGGGAATGTGTGTCTGCCTAGAATTGGAAGCATGCATTACTCACAGCCTTATCTGTCTCATTCATTAATACTCTTCTCTGGATATGTCAATGTTTCCAGCTTTCTTTTGCCCCAATTTATGCCTGTTTCCTAGAGAGCTGCTAAGTGAGAACAGGCAATAGTATACATTGTTTATTTGAATTGAAATTGACCCCAATAGGTGCCATGTTTAAAGTACTTGACTTGAAAATCATAGGTTATAATGTATTTAGGTACTTGGGTAGAACTGCCATCTGTCTAAAGCTTTCTTTCTAAAATTGTACATGTGCTATGACTTTGGTTTTAACTAAGGAAAATCTTGACTTAAAGAGAAGGTCTTTTGGGCAATATTTGTTTGAGTGGCAGCCCAGACAGAGCCAGTGTGTTACCTATGGGGGGCTGCACATCTCCCAGCAGCCGCCTGATTTGGTCCACAGTCAGGGTTTCAATCGGAGTCAGCAGCTTCTGCTCGAGGCTGGGCAGCTCCTGGAAGCTGGAGACTTGGAATACATATTCAGGACTGAGGGAAATCTGTATCATCTCTTCAGTATCCACGTTCTTGGCTATCATCATAGGTGCCACCCCCACTTGCTTGACTTGGAGAGACGGGTACTCAAAGTCATCGTCAGACTTGCGGGAGGAGAGGATGACCAGGAACTGCGGGACGCCCTCCTCGATGCGGCTCCCGGAGGGCCGGGTGAAGATGGTCTTGGCCACAAACTCCAGGGCCTCCCCCACGTTCACCAGCTGGCCGCCTTTGGACCGCAGCTGCCTCACGGCGTTCTGCACCTCGTCCTTGGTGGAGTGGGTGTTGAGCAGGAACTCCACGTGGGGGTGCTCGCTGAACTGCACCACCGAGATCCTGGTGGTGTCGATGCCCACGTCCAGGTTGTTGACGATCCTCCCGATGAGGTCGCGGACGAGGTAGAACTCCTGGGCGGCGTAGCGGGAGCCGTCAACCAGGAACACGACGTCCCTCTTCACGCCCGCTGCAGGAGAGAAGGAATCGGTCAGAAACAAGCACCAGGAATTGCTCACGGAGAGCAGCTAAGCTCATCATCTACACCACTAAACCCATGCCTCTGGCCATGGGGATGGTACTCCTTGTTTTCCCTGCCTGGGATAACTCCTAGGAGCCCCAGCAGGAAGGTCTGGGTTCAACCCAGAGACACGACCAGGCTGCTAGGCACATCCCAGTCGGTGTAAGAACAGGAGATTCCAGAGCAAAGGAAGTGAGAGGGAGCAATAGCATACCAGGAACAGTAATTCCTTGTGAGATCTCCACTCAAGAAAATGTAGCTTGGTGGCAGTCCCTACTCAGGGCAGATTGCTTTATATTCAGAACGACCCCTCCTTCTTTGGCTTTGCCCTCTAGGAAAGATTCTGTCCTATTATTCTCTCAGCTTCTGCCTTTCCAGGATGATTTTTTGATTCCTAAAAAGTGTTTTCTGCAGTGGTAATTCAGGTAATTCAGAGCCTGAATTATCACAGAACATCACACTGATAAATGGGGATGGAGGAAAGCAGTCTGGTTTAGAAGGGAATGAACAGAGTAGGACAGCGAATTTCTAAGGGACTTCTCTGGGGTGGATATTCTTCATCCCAGGCATATTCTGGCTGGATTTCACTCCAAGGGAGACCAGAAATGTAATATCTGATCCTTCTCCTGATGCCTCCAATTTCCCTTTCCCCAGTGAATGAGGGAGGCAAAAGTAGGAAAAATCAGGATGTCTTACATTTAGCAGAAAGCTGACCTTGATTTTTATTGGTATGAAGGTGCCCCTGTAGCATCTAAAGGACACAATTTCCATTCCAGAAGGAACAGCATGGACTTAAAATCCATCCACTTAAAATAAGATTAAAGTGATAACATTCACTTTGTGGGTCTTCCACATGAATTCAGCATGGACCACCTTGAGGGCCTGGGCTTAAAGGTGGCTCAGTTAATTTGCACAGCTCCTACCAACCCTGAGTGCACCAACAGGGAGACCATGACAGAATTCTATCTAATTCTGAATTCTAGAATTCAGAATTGGAGTCTTAGCCATGACCATCTTTGCTTTTCTCAGTTTGTGTTGCAGCCATGATGTTTCTAAACATCATATTTTGCCACTGGCTCTTGGTGCAGACACAAACATCTTCTCACCTGGGCTGGGTGATGTGAAAACCAGGTCAGGGGCCAGAGATTGTATCTCTTGCTTGGTCAGCCGGATGACTCTGTTGGAGACGACCTGCTGCACTGAGTCCAGCTGGCTGAAGTCGGGCACAGAGATAGCAAAATCTGGGAGGAAGGAAATGGTCTGCAGCTCTGTGATGTCGGCATTTCCAATCCCAATGCCAAAGGGCACTGTGCCACTTGTCTTCAGGACCACTGAGGGCCTCCTGACATCGTCCTGGGACCGGTCAGCAGTCAGCAGGATCAGGAACTGCGGCACGCCCTCCGCTATCCTGCTGCCGCTTGACACCGTGAACACGTTCTTGATGAGATAGTCAAGGGCTGCCCCCGTGTTCAGAGGAGACCCTCCCATGAGCTTCAGCTGCTGGATGGCACTGATGAGATCTGCTTTGTCCTCGTGGGTGTCCAGCAGGAACTCGGGCTGGATGGTGTTGCTGTACTGCGCCACGGCCACGCGCACCTTGTCGCGGCCAATGTCCAGGCTCTCCACGACTCTTTGGACAAACGTCTTCAGGAGAGGGAAACCTCTTCTGACACCGTCCGAGCCATCGATCAGAAACACCACATCCTTCTTCTCACCTCTCTCAACTACTGTTTGAGACAAGTAAGGGAAGGGGAGGGTAGAAGTGAGATTCTCTTTTGCAGTGGTTAATGTTCTCCTCGTACATTGAACCGAAGGAGAACAAAGCTCGGGGAGGGGAGGGTGAGGTGTCAGGAAAGGTGGTTCGGTTCCTCTCCCCCTGGATGCAACCCCTGCTGAGGGGGCAGATGGGTGGAAGCTGGTGGAAACTGGAGTGCAGTGCACTCCATGCCTTACCCACCGAGTCATAGAATCATAGACCCATGGGAAATGGAGTGCCAAGGGATTTCTGGGTGCCATCTCCTACCTGAGCTCCCAAGGGGCATGGGAAGCTGGCATTTGACTTTGCAGCATGCAACAGGAGCCAGGGATATAATGTTCCCAAGAAACAAAGAGTTTCTGGATGAAATGGCATACAGGGAGTGCTCACAGGGAGATGGTGAAGAGAGGGAGAGAAAAGCTTTTCTGAACTTAGAAATAAATAGTTCTGAAAAGAAATTAAGAAATTGCTGGAGTGGACATCCAGCTGAAAATGCTGAAATGCTCTTCTAAAATGCTAGATACTGATGTCTGGGTGGTTTTTTTTCTTTACTATCTTCAGACAGGAAAAAACATGCAAATTGTGGCCAAACTCTTCTTCTCAAAAAAAACCCCAAACAAACAAAAACCACAAAGAAACAAACAACAAAATCTCAAAATCAAGACCATGAAGTGTCAAAGATCAGAGAACTTTGACCTGTTATGCTATTGACAAACAGAATTGCAAAGTTTTGGCTAGGCCAAGCAGAAAACATCACTGCCTCTCAAACACAGCAACTGCTGGATGACATCCCAAAAAGTATTCTTGGCTTGCTTAGAGCAAGGTCGAGTGGGACAAGCAGGAGCATGATCTGCCCCTCTGAAGAAAATATTAATTATCTACTTATGAATGCTTAGCCATGTAAAGAGTTAACAAGGGCAGTTGAACTCTTATTGCAGACTTCAGATCAAATATATTTCTTAAGAGGATTGTTGGAAACCTGCATAGGAGAGGAATATTAATATAGGTGGGAAGAGGGAGCAGACATTGCCTGATGTTTCCCAGTTTCATATACTTCCTCTAAAGTTCACGAACAATGGGAAAGCCCTATTAAAAATCCCTGTGTAGCAGATAAAGAAGAATAAAAAATAAAGAAGAAAAATAAGATAAAGATAAGATAAAATAAGAAGATAAAAAAATATAAAGAAGGAAAAAAATACGGTTGCTCCTATGAAATGGATGCCTTTCAGCCAAGAATACTAGGAAAACTGGGTGGATGCTGCTGTCCCTGAGCAAATAGCACAATTATTAATAGTCCTTAGTGGCCAAAGGAATTCCAAATGGTCTGGACAAGACAGAAATGGTTTTAAAAGGGAGGATGGAATTCAAGAGCACTGATTGCACAAGTCTTGGTTGAGACAGAAGCTGCACAAATATGGGAAGGGTCATGAATCCACATGGAAAGGATGGGGTAAGAGGTGACCAGGGGATGCTGTTGTCACGCTCTGGACATTTGGAGCAGGCTGATGTTGGGGAGGCAAGGATGAAAATGTAGAAGAAAACCTACAAGACCAAGGAAGGATTGAATGAGCTGGGTACACAGCTGGTGACACAAGGACTAAGATCAACATGTCAAGCCTAAAGTAGATGAAAAGGCTGCAGAAAAATCTAAAATATTTTCATCTATCTAAAGGAGATGAAAAGATGAAAATTTGGGAGCAAGCTGATATCTGTGTCCTCCTCAGGTTGAAGGAGATGTAGAAGACTGTGACTAGAGAGACAGAAGTGTGACATGAAAAAAGCAACTGAGCAGATTGGCTATGGAATCTGGGAAGTCTCCCCCAAAGGGTTTCCAGAACAGAAAGATCCTGCTGGGGACAAGGGTGTGCAGCAGATGACACCCCGAAATTCCTTCCAGCCCTATTTCTTTTTCATGTTTCTATGATTCTAAGTCCATCTGCCCCCTTAGGGAGAGAAGAGATGGATGTTATCACACTTTTCCTTGTTTCCATCTCCTGTTGGGAGACAAGCTAATGCTCCAATTAGGGTTGCCTCAGGAAATCACACAGCTGGACACGCATGATTTCCAGTACTGCAGAGTGAATTTGTTGTTGTGGCCATGTAATTCTTTTGAAGACCTTTTAAACATTATTCTTCAATGAATCCATCTCATCTACTGAGTTTGAATGGTAACTGAGTCAAGAGCATCTGGTTTATTGGTGTGTATGTAGAAAATGTAGAAACTGCCATCATATCCTGGAAGAGATAGCAGAGCAAAAGTGAATCCAGTATGCTGGAATCCACTCCTCCAGAAGAGGGAAGATGGAAAGAGAAATTGAGACAAGCCAGTATTTGCTTCTTTTATCTCTTGCCCAGCATTGCACATCAATTAATGCAACATCTCTGGGGCAACAATGTCCTGTTATTTCAGGTTTGTCCCGTGTTCTACACACTGGAAACAGCATCAGCTGCAGCTCTTGCAGCTGAACAAAAGCATTTTCCCCACTTATCATCAAAATTTGGTTTGGCACTTAATGCTTTGCCAGATCAGAGTGTGAGCAGAGGAAACTCCAAGTACAACAGCAGTTTCTACACAATCATTTTAAACACCACCAGACCCAGATGCTCCAGTTACCAATTGAGCAGGGCATGTAAGTCATGTCTTTCAGCCTCTTGGAAACCCCAAGGCTCCCTGTACCTCCTGGCTGAAGCTGGACTGTTCTCAGCAGGTTGACTATGCTTGGCTGAAGCTCTGAAATCCGCTGGAGGGATTCGACGTTCAGAAGGAATTGTGGGGCGTAAACAATCCTTTCCAGCTCTACAGGGTCAGCATTTTTGGCTCTGATACCAAAGGTTACCACTCCAGCGTGTTTCAGAACATCTGATGGCTCCTCCACATTGTCAGTCGATCTCCCAGCAACGAGGAGGACCAAAAACTGAGGAACTCCTTCTTCAATCCTGCTTCCAGCTTCCCTCACAAACAGCCTCCTTACAGCCTCATCGAGTGCAGCTCCGATGTTCAGCTGCTTCCCAGTTTTAATCTTCATCCTTTTCACTTTGGTAAGCATATCTTGTTTGGATGAGTACTCATCAAAGTCAAATTCAATTTGGATGGTGTCGCTGAACTGCGCGACGGCGACTCGCGTGGCGTCGGGACCCACGTTCAGGTCAGAAATGACTTTGTGTACAAAATCCCGGACAGCAGGGAAGATGCCCAAGAGGTTGGCTGAGCCATCAATCAGGAATAAAACATCCTTCTTGCTTTCTAGAATAAATTCACAAATGAAAAGGGGAGGGGAGGGAAAAAAAGAAATGAAAGCGTTTTTCTTCTCGTATGCTATCCTAGAAAATTGCCTGCAAGTTAGCTGGGTTTCATTCTTTCAATATTCTCATTTACCAAAGTATTCAGAGTCTGCAGAACTATACAGCATCTGAGGAAGAAGGGAAAGCAAGGACATGTCTATCCTAAGACTCGATAAATTCAGGCACCAGACGGAAATATCATATATTGTATCACATCATGAATTGGCTGATTCAGTGATGTTTAAAGTCTAGCAATATGTTGACAATACAGACATGAAGTAAAGCAGCAGTGGAGGATTGGTTGGGGTTTTTTTCCTATTGAAAGGCTCAGTAGACAACAAATAGACTGTTCATGCACATAGACACGAAGCATTTTCTGGATCTTCTCCCACTTGCATCACAAGGAGCATCTAAACCCATAAAAGCCTTTCACCTGTTTCAATTTGATGCCCTTTAGATCTCATTGAATACCAAAGGCAAACCCAAGCCTCTTGTACTTTCATATTAATCTTAATGGTCTCCTTTCCATACTAACCCATCCCAGTTGTTCCTATGTCTTCCTGGCCACACAGCCGCAATAATGGAATTTGTGAGAAAAGACCTGTTTAAAAAGGGTTAAAGTTGACAAAAGCCTTTGGGTTTAATATAGGAGGATAGCTTTGAATTTCTGGAGTCAAATCCAGCCTCTGTGACACCTGATGACATCACTTTGACCAAGTGGTTCTGGGGATAGATTTGTCCACCTGTTCCTGTGTGCTCTTTGGCATGATTTTAACCTTTCCACACCACTTCTTGTGGTCAAAATCTCACATTCCCATTGCCTGATTTAGTGCACATGATGTATTTACAGGTTGTGGCCCTATTATGGGAACAGCAAGGGAACACCAGAGCCAGTGACTGGTGGGCACAGACTCACTCAGGTCCTCCTTTGTTCCTGACCTACCAAAAGACTTAAAACTGTGCTTTTAAGGTGTGGTAGCAATGACTTGAACAAAATTAAGTGCTGCCAGTGTCAAGCCATGTATTCATAGAATCATAGAATGGTTTGGTTTGGAAGGGACCTTAAAGATCATCAAGTTAAGCACAGCCATAACCACTTTGATGACTCAGGGCTTGGACACTTGTACTGTGGAAACAAGAAATTCACTTAAACAAGATCAACTTCATGCAGTCAGCATGCAGGAAGGTAGGCATTACCTGTTGGGGCGAGTGGAACCTCTTCCACACCTCCACTAACATATGTTGTTATGGGCTTATTTAACTCCTGGGGTAAAGCTGCCAGGGCACTGAAATCATCCACAAAATACACCATTCTTGGATTAAAGGCAATCTGCTCAAGTTCTGCCTTATCCGCATTCCTAACGCCCACAGCAAAGGTCAGCACTCCGGCCCGAGCTAATTCATTGGAAACTTGGAGGAAGGGATCGGCAGAGCTCCCTGATGCCACCAGGACCAGCACCTGGGGCACTTGTTCATTTATCCTGCTCCCACCAGCCTCCGTGAAGTGACTCGAGAGCACAAAGTTCAGCGCGGAGCCGGTGTTGAGCACCGAGCCCCCCCTGGGCCTCAGCTGCCCCAGGCGCTGGATTATGTCAGCTTTGGTCTGGTAGGAGTACAGGGAGAACTCGGTTTGGGGGGTGTCGCTAAATTGCACTAAGCCCACTCGCGTTTTGTCGCTGCCGACATCAAGGTAGTTAACTAGGGTGGCCACAAAGTCCCGCACAAAGGGGAAGTTGGCATTTCCGACGTTGAGTGATCCGTCCAAAAGAAAGATGATATCCCTTTTGGTTACTTGAACTGCGGTAGAGCACAGAAAACAACGTGAGACATGGCACAAAACGAAAAATGGATTTTTTTTTTTTTTATCATGTGTGCATGCAGCGTACGCCGTACACGCATGTGGACTGCGTTAGGGTGGAGAGAGAGAGAGGAGCAAAGGTGTGATTAGCACAGAAGTAACAAGGACCTTGCTGGAAATGACTGAATTGAGCAGGGAAGGATCAGCAACCCTTTTAAATGTCAGGCTCAACAGCTGCCTGAGGATACCTGCCTTCTTGAGCGCTGCACTTTACTGTCTGTTGTTACAGACATCTGTTTTGTGGGATGTTGAAGGGGGAAAATTTTCCCACTTTTGGCAGCTCTTAGTTCCTTTTTTTAAGGTTAAATCCTTCCTGGGCTATCTCCAAGCATCTGAGCTCAAGGACATAGGTCTACACCCCAAAGACACCACAGGGTCATCACCCTGCACTCTTTTTTTGTTCTAAACACATCCAGATCACAAACCAAACTGCCAAGCTTTAAAATAAAATCTCAGAGATCTGATGTCACCCAAGACGTACTCCTAGATGCCTTCCTCCAAATGTGTTATTCAAGGATTTATTTATGTCCATTGCTAATTCTGCCCATTATATTTCTGTTTAAAGCATTTCTGGCTATATTCGTCCATTCTCTAGCTTGCCTTGTCCCTGCAAGCATTCTGTCCTGTAAATATACAAATACTGAGCTATTGAGAACAAAAAGGAAATAAAAGGCTCTTTGGAATACAGGGATTGGTCTCAGTTTTTACAGATTGTCTGGCTTTCTGTATTTTAAATTTTTCTCAGAAAAGTGCCATTCAAGGCCCATGGTGAGACAACAGCCAGTTAAAATGCAACTGCCCAGTGTCAAAGTCAGTTTTGTTGCTACCAATAATAATTTGTAGGGGCAGGATACGATCCCTTGCTTATTGTGTGTGTGAATAGCTGTAAGCACAAAAAAAGGACTGGAAAAATAGAGAAGCTGCATGAATGACCTTTGAAGAACAAGAAAACACAGGAACATTTTTAATTTACACTGAAAAATAAGCACATCAGCTTTGGTGTATAGCCATGCAAAACTGTATTAGCTGGAGACACACTCTGAAACAAAGCTTATTAAATTATAGGTCCTGTGATATTCATCTTCATTAAGGACAAGTACTGGCAAACTGATTTCAAAATGTCTTCTTTTCATGTAAATCAGACACATGCTCTAATTCTTTCAGGATTCTTTCCAAACATTCTATTTCTTTTCCACTGCGGTTTATAATTTTAAATTACGTGAGAAACTAGAAAAATGATGGACACAATTCAACAGCTACTTAAGCCAGTGGGAACCTCACTATTGATCTTACTGGGAGCTGGAAGAAGTCCTGGTTTTCTAATGCTCATATGCCATGAGACAGAAATACAAGGTTCAAATATGATCTAGTGCAACATGGATTTCACCTCAAGCATCTCTATTGTGAAGAAATCCTGATAAATTTGATATAAACTCTGTGCACCTAGAACAACTCTTGAAATGCAGGGGGAACTTCCTCAAAAACCATGACCCTATCAGTTGGTTTCTTCCAAAATCTACTGATGTCAATGGCAAGGACAACTAGAAAGAGTCCACTGGCCTTGTGGAGCTTTGGACCATCTTCCAAATAGATTAAATTAAAATCAATACTGAAATATTCTTGCATTCCTCTTAGGGCTTGAGCTGAGTAAATCATAAGAAAACTAAATATGCTCCTGAAGAGTGAGTTTCAGTCCAACAATGTTAGCTCTGAACATCTCCACAAACAAACTGGCTTATGTTCTTTAAACTCCAAAGAAACCTCTACTCTCCTGAGCAAACACCCACTATGGATGATTCCCAAACTGAGCAAGAGACTTTAACACTCACAGGTGTCCCATTCATAGGCTACACAAGCCCTAAGAAGAGCAAAACCCTCCACTGAACAATTTGGGTACCTAACTACGAAAGCACATCTTCCACATCATCCAGGCCTTTAAATGTTGGTGACAAAATGAGAACAGGACAAAAATCTCCAGGAAGGAAGCATAAATCTGTAACAACAACCACGCTACCGAGTTCACTGACCTGTTCATGCATTCACATTAAAACATGCTGGAACATGCATTTGGTATGGTTTTCCCCATTATCTGTACATGTCACAGAATAAGAATTGGCAAACTTATAAACCATACCTCCTTAATTAGAAAAAGACCTTTAATTACCTGAGGGTGGCTCTGGGACGAGCAGTCCTCCAGAGAGTGTCCGGATAGGCGACAGCACTTCAGGAAGAATGGCTTGCATGAACTGGAGGCGGAAGTCGTTTGGGTTGAACACAAAATCTTGTTCATGAGCAATTTCTTGGAGCTCTGCCAGGTCAGCGTTTCTCGACCCAACGGCAAGGGTCACTATCCTGTTCCTCTTCAGCTCTGCTGCAGCTTGGTCAACAGCATCCCTGGACTTACCCCCAGTGATGAGCACCAGCATGGGGAGCACCCCTTCCTCCACCCGGCACCCGGCAGCACTGGTGAAGAAGTTGGTCCTCACAAAGTCCAGTGCTGAGCCAGTGTTGAGTGTCGTGCCACCCATGAGCTTCATCTTCCTCACATTGGCCATCACATCCTTCCTGGTCTGGTGGGTGTTAAAATAAAACTCTGGCTTCACAGTGTCTGCATACTGTGCCACAGCCACTTGGATCAGCTCGGGTCCAACCTCCAGCCTTTGGACAATTTTGGCAACGAAATCACGGATTGCGTTAAAGGGGGCGGCCCCCAAAGCAGTTGAGCCATCTATCAGGAAGACTATGTCCTTCTTGTTCACTTCAATAACTGCAAGTAACACATGAACATCATGTTAGCCTTCAAAACACTCTGCATCATTTCTGTGCCAACAGCTCAACAATGTTCAGGACCTCTTGTTTACGTGGAGTACTGTTACTCTCAATGCCTTTAAAAAGGTCCAGATTATTTATTTAGACTCCAGCAGAGGACTAATAGTAAATCTGACCCTTTCCCCTTTCTAAAACACCAAAGGTTTGGAGAGTTGCAACAACTGTGATTTTTTGACACACTTGAATATTAAAATATATGTACACGTCAAAGCATAAATGGAAAGCAGGAAGGAGAAATCTTGGCACTCAGAGGGCATATGAGATAAAATAAGCAGGTGATGCTCCTTCCATCTGCAGAGGAACCCCCTGAATGGTGGTGGTTTGGTGTGAGAAGGATTAGGTTCCTGGGAACAATGACACAAGTAGTCTCCGCCTACTCAACATACCTGGATTTTGGGTCTTTGCATCCTAAATCTTATTCCTTTTCTAACAAAAATAAGTTACGATTTCTCTTGGCACGGCTGGTCCAGTCATGGACGAGCTGGATTATGTTCTGGTGGCCATGTCTTTAACAAACAGGTTTCCTGGCTTGTAACTTCCAAAACTTTATTATTGATGATGGCACAGGACACAGGAAAGGCACAACCAGCTTTCCAGTGCCCTTGCTAAGTTTGAAGAAAGATAGTCAGGGAGGAAAAAAACCCTGTTTTGTGGCATTGGAACCAAAGCATCATGATATTTAATACAGCAAATATATTTTCTTAAAAGGTAGATATTAACAAGACCAAAATGATTGTGATAACAGCATTATACATGATTATCATGATGCCTAACCTTGATATCATCTTTTAGACAAATCCTCTCACATCATCACCTCCCTGATTTCATGCCATTGACGTGAGAAAGGAAACTTTGTGCTGCTTCCAAGTCATGCTGGAGCACCATGAATCATGGTGTTATGTTGGATTTGGGGTATCCTTAGATCACCCACCCACCTAAGGGCTCCTGAGATGGGTTCAGGATCCAAGGAGGCAGGTCTATCACCTCCCAGGCTTACTGCCTGCTCCCATGGGGACCTCACACCCCCAGGGCAAGCAGTAGCAAACACTGCCTTGCCCTGCCTGGATGGAGAAAAGCAGCCCCCAGCCCATCAGGGCTCCTCTGCATGGAGTCTGTTTACTTTGGATTTCAACAAAGAACAAAACTTTGGCTGCAGTCCTCCTTGGCCAGCCACCAGCTGGCCATGGATAGCCGTGCTCCCAAAGGCTGGGTGCTGTCAGGTTTCTCACTAGGGGTGAGTGCCATGAGACTGGGCTGCCCCAAGGGGTGACTTGGAGCTGGGGGTGACATTTGTGACTCAGCTGCCCCTCTGCCTCCAGATCCTGAAAGATCTGCCTGCCTTGCAGAACCTCTGCAAATGCCTCCCATCGAGTTGTGCTAGAAATAGTATAATTAAGGACCAATTGTAAAAAATGGAAGTTTAAAATCGCCTGTCATGGTGCTGCCAGGCACAAAATGATGAGGACATGCACAAAGCAAACGTGGTGGTGCCCTCCTCAAGCCACAGCCTCAAGCGAGCTGACAGTGGTCTGCAACTGACTGTCCAGGCTGTCAGAACAGAGCTACACACAAAGCAACGAGGGTTTGTGTAAATGACCCCTTTCCCAGAGCATTGATCCCTCCAGCCAGGTTTTCTTCCTCCTCAGTTACTCCAAGGAGGAGAGGGCTGAAAACAGGAAACTTTCCAAATGGATAGCAAGGGCTGAAACCTCTGCTTTGTGTGACCCAGGAGAAATGTCCAAAGCACATCCCAGCAGCTAGAAACACAAAAGTGGAGAGCCTGAAAACTTTTGACTTTTGGGGGACACATCAAAAGGGTATTGGAAAGATGAGGGAGGCTGGGAAGGAAGAGTTCCCTCAGCTTCTCATTCCTGTTGCATCTCTCAAATCCTGCAGTACTTTTCCCTCAGAGGAATGCAAGAATCAAACCCAAAACACACAGGAAGAAACAACCCACGGTTATGGTTTGCATGGACACAATTAATGCAAAAGCCTTTGAGCAGGGCTATGCACATCTCATAGGGCTTAATCCAAAGCCCTGTAAAGCTGATGGCAAGCCTCCCAAGAATTTCAAAGGATTTGGGATCAAAGCATTGTATCTTTGACTCTCAAAGCTGGGAATGTTGGAGGGTGTCAGTGCTGAACCCAGCCCTACATAGCTCCATCCTCATTGCCATGTCAGCTGTCTGGTGAAGCTCCTCACCTAACTCCATCATCCAGGCTCCCCCAGTGGGTGAAGGAGCAGAAAGCCTCTTTGGAACACCCCCTCAGCCCAGGATGAACAGCTGGCAAGCTAAAGTGAAGCAAGATGACTTCAGCATTTCATAGGAGCACTTGGCACCTCAGAGGGTTTGGCATCCCTTTTGGGCTGCAGTGTCTCCCAAACTGCTTTGCACTGCAGCCTTCCAAGTTGTTGATGTCAATCAAGCAAACCAGTCAAAATTTATTTCCATGGGTGTCAGGGGAAGGAAATTCCCTAAAGATCCTTTGGAAATAATCTACTTCCCCATTTAGCACATCCATCTGCATGTAACTGTACAGGCTGACGTAACACCTTCCACAAATGAGCTGGAACTTTAAGTGAGAAATATACAAGTGGAGATGAAAAAAAATGTACCAAAATTTTTTAATCTTGCCATTCAAACTGTTAAAAATCAGACAAGAGGAAAGAGAGATTTTCCACTGAGTTGCATGGATCCCAGTATTCACATTTTAGCTACACATGCTGACTTCATATTATTTGGCTAAATATGGCTCTTGTAGGGTGCTACAAGAAGTTCTTCAAGTTCTTTCCTGGAATAATCAAGGCAAGGTCATAAAATGATCTTTAAGGCAAATTCCTCCCTTTGATTTGAGCCACAGGATAGCAACCATGTTTAGGCATGGATCAGCAAAGACATCTGGAATGCAGTTTTATATGTCAACATACACCATGAGGAACAGTGTGTACAGAACTCCAGACTGACAAGGGGATCCCACAAGTGCTGTTTGCATTAAACATCCTGTTAATTAAGTGCAGCAGCTCCAGGCTGGCCCCTTCGAGAGGCCTCTGCAACATGTCATATTGTGTCTTTCATAAATCACCCATTTGTCCCATAAATCCAGGTATTCATTATTCTACCACACCTGAGCTGATGCTAGTCCAGAAGTAATGCCAATGGGACTTATGGGTGACAAAGTAACCTAAGTGGAATACTAACATCTGCATTTTTAATTCCCATAGCCTCATGGAAACAGTAAACTTAGATGATGGATCAAAAGTAAGGATTTCACTCAGAAGAACGAAGGCCTGTTCAGTTTTTAAGTTCAACAACACAGGAATGTCATCCTTTTACCAAGGGCAGCCCAGAGCTTCAGTGAGTTGTAGAATTTTACTGTTTTAGCAAGGAGATAATTTCAACTCTGGTACATGGGGATCCATTTAGCATTCCTGATGCCTTCCTTAGCCACATTTTATGGTCATGACACTTCCAACTGACATATAATGTAAGCTTACATGGCATAAATATTTTTACAACTGGCAGTGCTGCAGTGTTTACTCCCACGGTGCTTAGATACCTCAATAAGGATTATGAGAGTTTTTTTATTATACCCTTTTTTTTATACTCTGCTCCTGTCTTTTAAAACACCCCATATGTCATGCCAGTTATTGCAACAAGATCTCATGGTTTTTGAGAGATAACTCAGTGGGTTAGTGAGTTTCTGCACAGAAACACTGCTTCTCCATAACTAGACCAGAAAGATTAATTGAAAAAAAAAAAAAAAAAAGAATAATTAAAGCTTTAAATATGCTTGTAAATTGTGCAAAAGCTTAATCATTCATGGATTCACTGAAATGCAAGGGTCCAGAAAGGCATACATACCTTCAGTCACAATGGTTGGGGCCGCTAACAAAATGAGTCTTTGGGCCACTCCAACAATGTTGGGCAGTAATAATTCTTGAAGAGCATCAAGGTTACGGATATCCAGGGCAGTATAGGCGAAGCTTCCATCAGTAGCAATCTGCTGCAGCTCTGCACTGTCAGCATTCAGGACCCCAATGCTAAACGAAAATATACCAGCTTGCTTCACCGCTAACAAGCCCTCTCGGATATCATCACTAGACTCTCCACCACTTATCAGCACTAAAATCTGAGGCACCGCTTCCTCTATCCTGCTGCCTCCCGCCTGGGTGAAGAGGTTCTCCACCACGAACTCCAGTGCCGCACCGGTGTTCGCCTCCTCGCCCCCGCGGAATCCGAGTGCCTTCACGGCATCCAGGACATCCGCCTTTGTGGAGTAGCTGTTCAAAGAGAACTCAGTTCTGGGTTGATCACTATACTGCACCACCCCAATGTGTATCTGCTGAGCTCCAACTCTGAGGGTCTCAATCAAATTTACAAGGAAATCGCGTATGGCTGGAAAATTGACACCTCCGATGTTGTTTGATCCGTCAATAAGGAAAATTAGGTCAGCGGACTCTTGAGCTTTAAAAAAAAGAAATGCAAAAGGTGAAAGCATTAAAATGGGTGATTACATGCAGTTGTAACAGTGTTCTGACATGTTTCTTGGAAAACCAGTGAGAAACACAAAAATGAGAAAACAAAACAACATGATCACTGAGGAGATGACTTTTGCCTCTTAGTTCTGCATTCTGATTGAATATGAGCTCTCAGGCCCTTCCCAGCAGCATCCACAGCCCATCAAGGGAGGGCTTGAGTGGACACAACACGAGCCAGAGGCTGTAGTAACATGGCGTCAGCATTACTGGCATGCAAGGAGCAACCTCGGCAAAACACAGTTTTTGGAAATCTAGGTACATTCTGTCAGTGGCCTGTACTGTCCAAATATTTAGACAGAGCCAAAAGAAAAAGGTGGAATTTGGTGGCAAATCATAGTGAAGGTAGAGGTTGAGGAGGTTTTCATCATTGCTGCCTTCTATTTTTTTAGAGGAAAAAACCCAACATTTACTGGATGCAGAAAAAGTTTCAGCTTCTCCATCACGATTCTGCTCTTTTGCTGGTTAAACACAGAAGCTGAATCTATGGGCTTCTCCCACCATGAATAAATATTATTTAAAACACTTTTGTTAGAAACAATTGAAAAGGTTTTCATTACTTTTCCTTGACTGTAACTCTTTTACCAGTTGCCAGTATCCACCTGAAGTTATGTCTCTAGCAGGCTGACCCACACAGTTCTCAACCCAAGCCATGCAAAAATTGTGTCACTTTAAACATTTTGCACAAAGATGGGTTGATTATTGCCTGAGGGGTCTGGTCTGTACTTTTCATATGGATTCTGGGTATTCAATCAAGGAATGCAGAACAGGTTAAAAAAAGGGTGATGAAATCAGTCATGACACAATTATCCAACTCTAGTTGTTGTGACTAGACCCAGATGATCACAAGCATTTGCTGAGAATATACACACACCAAACAAAGCTTGCACATGGCATGAACCTGGTGTTGAGGGGCAGTATTGTTGAGACTTACCAAAGCAGACCCAAAAATGATGTCTGCTCTTACTCCTTTTGACTAATTTTACCATTGACATCACCAAGAGATGTATGCATGCAAAATGCTCTTACTCTCCACTCACATTAAGAACTCAAATTTCAGACTATTTGCAAATGACTGACAAGGAACATTTGGAAATCTCTCTGTCAGCTCTCAACTTCGGAAAGCCAAAGGTGAAACCAACAGCAAAGCTGGTGTGTGGTTTAGCAAGGCCAGGAATAAACTTGAGATCTTTGCTATTAACCAGCACTGCCAGTAAAATATTTATTTATTGCCAATTTAGTTGTTTTTCTAGTACATGTTTTCATAAACCAGGAGATTAAGATAATGCTGCAATTCCAGTGGCAAAGGAGAAGGTCTCCAAGTCACCATTGCTCCCCTGGACCAACTCGATGGCCAGTGTTGGCTCAGAGGAAATCACCAGGGTACAGAATTTCAAGGAGCTCCAGGATTTATTTTTCCATGGAGGCAAAATTTAGGGGTGCTTAGGCTTGGTTTTACTGAGCCATTTTCAGTTGGGATGTACACGTTCCACTTCATCGCAAAAATGAAAGGGAAACCTCACAGTGGTTTTACCCAGGGATGCTTTAGATAATCCTGGATATCTTTTTTGGAGGAACAAGATTCCAGGCACTAATGGGTCGCTCCCACGGAAGAGAAAATAGATATGAAACAGATGCGTTGGATAATTTGTCATCACTGTAAAAAAAACCTTGTACTTCAGTGCACATTTATGGAACAAGCTGGTGTGGAGAACAAATAAAAAGCATGCTGGTTACACAACTAAGTGAGGAGGGTCAGATGAGACAGACAGGTCAGATTTAACAAATACTTCAGGGCAAACTCGTGGCTGACTGTTGTACTTACGTGAGTCAGCTCCAGGGACTGCCACAGACCAACAGTTCTGGTTCTCTTTACTAGAACCACTACAGGACTGGGGCTTTTTTACACTTCCATTCCATATTAGGGCTCATTTCTAACATAGCATCAATGGCAGTTTTAGACATTTTAATGTCACATGTAGTAATCAGATGAATAAATGACTTTTTAAACTCTTATGCAGATATTTGTACCATGTTTTGCACACTGTTGTTGACCAAGGTTTAGAACCTGTAACATCTTTTCCAATGTTTAACAATACTCTGTATATCACCCATGCAAGTCACACAGGGACAACACTACAATAGTAGGATTAACTTAAATTTGTGTTATAGGATGGGAAGGAAATGCTTGCAAAAAATACCTTTAAGCAGGAACAAACTTGTAAATGCACAAAATACACAAAGTAGGAATTTGGCTTTAAAGCTTTTAAGGGAATGTCTGTGGTTCCAGATGTTTCCATTCAATGGGGTTACCTGCTGGCATGGCCCAGAGGAGGACAGCCAGCTTCCAGAGACCAATTTCCCAATTGATTTCAACAGGGAATTTCACTGGGTTCCTTCACAACTAAGATGCCCAACAGCCACCAGAGTGCTGCCAGCAGGTTGGGTGTAACATTGATTTTCCACCAATATTTGTGTCATTTCCTTAGCATTGGAGAGCCTTTTGTTGCATTTGTGGGGCAGCTACTCCCCTGTGGCTTTCCTGTGACCTGGATATTTGCCCTGTGAAGCGCTTTGCACGACAAAAAACACACATGAGCACGGCCTCTTGGTGTTGCTCGGTGCCATGCAGTGATGGAGAGCACCCAGTGGCACTGGCGTGAGGGTTAATCAGGCAAGACAACACAGGGGGATTAATGTCACACTGCCTCATCACACTGCTGTGGCCTTACGTCGCCCCACAAGCTCTCGACCTTCAGATGGAGCCTCAGGAATAAAAAGAAAGGTTTGATCCCCAGGACTTCTGTTTTGAAAAACAACAAAGCTGCTCAGAAGGCTCTTGCCATGCTGGAATTTCATAAACAGAGGAGGGACGGAGGAAGATTGGTTTGGGTTTTTTTTTTTCAGGGAAATTGGGCCCTGTGTTGCAGTCAGTGCAGATCCATTGAAGCCAACGCGGTTTGCAGGGAGGTTTCAGTTATGGGAAGGGTCCAGTGCTCCAGCAGATGGAAGCCATGGGCTTGTAGAGAAGACTTTTCAACCACACACCTTCTCCAGGTGCATGAGGAGAGAGGTTAAGGGACAGCTCAGGGGTGGGCTTTCAGCAGAGAAATGCCCCACCCAGCTTCTTTTGCTGTCTTCACCAAGAATGTGACTTTCTGGAATGGCACACTGCCCAATAATGTGACTTTCTAGAATGGCACACTGCCAAGAATGTGACTTTCTGGAATGGCACACAGCCCAAGAGCGTGACTTTCTGGAATGGCACACTGCCCAAGAGTGTGACTTTCTGGAATGGCACACTGCACTTCTCCCTGTCCCCCGACCTGGTTCTAAGGGGACATCCATCATGCTGTCCCCACAACCAGCAGCAACCTTCTCAGTCTCCAGAGGATTTTCAGTCAGGGTCACCACCAGGTCTGGTGTGCTCACCCTCTGTTTCCCCACTTTAGAAGTAAACAGGACATGGCAATTCGCTAACTCTGCAGAGCTGCCTACACTTGAATTTCCATGCCATATGTGCCAGAGGACTGCCACAAGGTGCCACTGCCCATTCAAGGATTCCTGCCCTGACTCCTGGCAGCCCTGGCTCAGTCTGCAAACAGCACCTCAGCAGCTGCAAACACGGGGCCACACGCTTCAAACCTTTATTTTTAAACCTCTGAACGTCCATCTCAGTCTTGCCCCTCCAGAGTGGCAATGCCAAACAGCGCAGCGCCAGCAGATACAACCAGCCAGCCATTACCTGTGATGTCTTTAACCAGTCCTTTGGCCCCAGCCTTTTCTGGAGTCATGGAGGAGCGGACACTCGCCACTAAGTCCCCAACTATGCCGTGGAGAGCGGTAAAATTCTCCAGGTTGAAGCGGTGGGCATCGAAGGGTCCACTCGCTACTTCCCGCAACTGCCCTTCCACCGGCTCCTCAACGCCGACCGCAAACAGGTTTACACGGGCCGAGTTAAGGAGAGATGAGGGCAGAGCCACATCATCCCGGGGCTGTCCGTCTGTCAGCACTACAATAACCTGGGGCACGCCTTCACTGGCTCTGCTTCCCGCAGCTTTAGTGAGGTGCTTCTCGATTAGGTACTCTAATCCTTTTCCGGGCTCGGCGCCTCCCCCCACGTAAGTCATGTTGGCAATATGGGACAGGACGTCCTGGGTGGAGGGGAAGGTATTTAACTGGAACTCTGTGCGGGGGTTTCCGCTGAACTGGACCAGGGCAAAGCGAAAATCATTTCCTCCCACATCTAAAGCCTTTACAACATCATACAGAAACTCTCGAACGAGTTGGAAGTGTTCCTTCCCAACGCTCCAGGAGGAATCCACTAGAAATATTATATCAGCCGCGGCAATGGTTTTGACAGCTTTAAAAAAACAGATGGAGGTTTAGGATTTTCTATCGGTCAGCACAAGCATGCCTCCTCCTACTCCTCCTCCTCCTCCTCCTCACCCAAACAACCAACAGCCTCCTTGGCATGGTGAAAGTGAAGCTCAGCTTCCCCTTATCGCCCGCAGCAAAGTGAGAAGCGCTGGAGAACAACCACGCAGCCACCAGAGCCCTGCAGGTGCTGGGGGACAGCATGCCACCTGCCCTGCCCAGAGAGGGGGAGCTGAGGTGCTCCTGCCCTCCTACACTCTCACCCATGGGTTTGGACACAGCCCTGAGCCAGACAGAGACGCTGGCAGCTTCACCTGTCAGTTCAGGCTCATTCAGCTTCCAGCTGCCCGTGTCTCCTGCATGGTCTTTGCTGGCTCCATGGTAATGCTCAAGGAAGGAAGGACAGCTTGGTTTAAGCAGCCTGGGTGCAGGCATGAGTTTTCTGCATTTTTCCTGCTGTCACACTTGGTGACAGCAGATCTGGTCCCAAAGGCACCAGCACCACCAAACAGCCTTTCTGCAGGTCAATGGCAGTGGTCTTCTCACTGCTAAAAGCTCTCCTGCACATGCAGGGAGGGCAGAACAGCTCTGCCCAGGAGAAGACCCTCTCAGGACCACCCTGAGTGCAGGTCCCACACCCTGGTGCCCTGCAGAGCATCCTCCATGGCACCAGCCAGTGTCATGCTTGGGGAGGCACCGTGAGTGTTGGCCAAGGCCCATGACCCAAGGAGCCCCAGCAAGGTGGGAGCTGAGGAGCAGAACACATCCATCCATCCATCCACAACATCCCATGGACATGCATGTCAAACACCAAACAGTGCCAAGGTGTGCTTGTACAGGGCCAAATTCAGGTGAAGCAGCCCGGGCTCTTACCTGCTTGCTGCTGAGCACCAACCGAGGCAAAGCCTGAGAGCAGGAGGCAGAACATTGCCACCAGGGGCAAATGTCGATGTTTCCTCATTTTGCTCTTTTAGGAGTTTTCCTTTTATTCTCTTTTGTTTCAAAGCACCTCACGTGAGACCTAAGGGGAGGAAAACAGAGAGAGTGAGAAATAGCAGCAGTGCCAGCCAGGCACAGATGAGGCACAAGGTAGAAAAGCCAGACCATGTGGGTTTACAAGGCTTTTGTGGCACTTTGGCAGGAAAAAATTTCTTTGCTGCTGGACAGAGTGACAATTCACATAACTGACCTTCAATCACCTCTGTGGAATTAGATGATTTTTTTTTTTCACCTGTGCTGTCCCAGGCAATATGTAATACATAGGAAAATTCTTAGGTTTCTCTACCAAAATACACAGTGGCCTCCCACCTGCCCTCCCCATCCATGGATGACCAGCTGATACATCTCTGCCAACACACTTCCTCTTGCTGTTGCCTTTTCTCACTTCATTTCTTCCAAACACCACAATAACTGCCCTGAACATCCCCCCTTGCCTCAGCTCACCTTTTCAGCCGTCCCAAATATACAAATGGAAATTTAAGCACTCTAGGCCCAAGTGAGCCACATGATCTGGCTGCTCAGCAAAAAGCCCTTGGACTCCCCCAGGCTCAGAGCCCCAGTTGTGGAATAGCCTGCACTGGGCTGATCATATTTTGGAAAGAAACCAAGAATAATATTTTATCTTCTGGAGCCAAAAATATAATTTAAGCAAGTTTCTTATCTGTGATCCACCTGGCAAGCCTTCTGAAACAACGTCTCCGTCATGAAGGCTGTGTTTCTGTTGTCATAGAGATGACAATTTATTATTTAATCCTCATTTCCAAGCCTACAGAGCAGAAACCAGCAAGGCTTGCTTAACTGGGAAAATATCCTCCCAAAAGGGAACACAGTGATTTAATACCTTTCGTTCCCCAGAGGGGATCAATTACTCAAATCAGCCAAAAGTTACTCCAATACATCAAACTGTTAACCAGGTCATCATAAAACAAAGAAAAACAAAAAAAGTGATTCCATTTTCTTGTTAGCATCCTTGCCAATTCCATCAATCCAGACAGTTACAACCAAAACAAGAGCCTAAAAGGGCTAAAGGGAAGAGTAACTATTATTTTTGAGGAAAACTGTGGTAATTACACTGATGGTTATTACTGGCATGGCTGGGAACAGCACCAAGAGTTGGGAATATGGGAAAATCTGGACATAAGGAGCTAATCCCACTTCTGCTGTAGAGACACTCCTCAGGGATATCAGAGGGCAGTTCTATGGAAAGGAGGGGACAGCTTCCACCTGGTTTCCTGAAATCCAATGTGATCCTGACACTTCCTCTAGCTCCCTGTGTGTCAAAGCTGGGCTGGGGTCTGGTCTTTCTTGGGAGAAGAGATTTGCAGCACTTGGTCTTTCCTGTGCTCCAGATGGAATTAATGAATGCCCTACGGCATGAGTCTGGGAAAAGCTCTCCTCTACCTTTTCCCCAAAATAATAATAATAATAATAATAATAATAATAATAATAATAATAATAATAATAATAATAATAATAATAATACTAATAAATAATAATAGGAGGAGAGACATTGAACAGGCCCCCAGAGCCAGCACACAATGTTAATCAAGACATGGCAAAGTCTTCCCTTTTATTGGCAACCCTCGATTTATAGAGGCAGCTGCAGCAGCCCAGAGGTATCATTGTCATTCCTGAAGAGATTAAACCATCACCTTTGTGAGCTGGCAGCCATCCATCCCCCTGGATGTTCCAGTGCAAGCCAAACCTCCCAGTGCCTCCAGCAGGAGCAAACCTGCTCAGATGGATTGTGTGCCTGGTGGGCATCTTGCTCCCAGAAATAATGGTTTCACCCAAAAAATAGTTTCAAATACAGAAGGGTCTGTAGGTCCTAGACCTTTTTTTCTGCAAAAAGCACCAAGCTCATGATAACCACCCACCCAACCCCATGGGAGAGTCTTCCCTCTGGGATGAAATTTATGGAAGAGCTGCAAGTTTTTGAGTGGGATTCGCTTGCAGCATCCTTTGGGATTGTATAGAAGCCTAGAAGAGCCTAAAATGCTGGACAGTGCTCGCAGGTGGGATTGTTGGGGTGTCCTGTGCATGGCCAGGAGTTGGATTTTGATAATCCTTGTGGCTTCCTTCCAGCTCAGGATATCCCATGGTTCTCTGATTCGAGATGTGCACGTCTCAAATCCTCACAGCTGTGCAGCCAACCAAGGATTGCTGGCAGTAACCCACCCTGGGAAAGGGCAGTATGTGGCTGGAGAAGAGGCCACATGGAGACAGGGCAGCATTTTATGGGACAAACTCCCTTATTCTGGCTAGGGAGATAAGCACAGCACAGGGATCGTGTTGAGAAGCGGGAAGGCCTCCAGAGCCCCTTGACCCATTTCAAGAAATGGGAAAACTAGGAAAAACTTGTCAGCTAATTTGCATAGAAAGTGAGACATTTTTCTCCAGGGAGGGGGAAATGCAGCTATAAAAGGTACAGCCATGTAGCCCAGGCGCATCTGTGCCCCTGGATACCCCATCAGCTGGATTAGTGCTGGAGTCAGGAATGGTGATCTCTCTTTCTTCCCTCCTTTCTGTCTCTCCCACTTTAATCCATCACCCTCCCTCTCTTCCCTTTCACTCTGTCCTTTATCCAAAAGCCACTGCCACGTGCTTATACTGAAATCAGGGAGATCACTGACTAACCCACCAAATTCCATGCCAAGTGTGTAATTTGTTAATAAAACTTTGTAAGCATTTGCAGGCTCTCTCACTTCTGTATTTTCTTTCAACCACGAGCATCTACAAACCTTGGGAGCCCCCTTCCCCTTAAGGGTGGGATGCCACAGAGTGAAAAGGCTGCTAGCACTGAATGAAAACATGAAATAAAATGTATGCTAAGGAAAACAGCCCACTAAAGTAATGTGTGCTGTAAAGCTGCTCATATTTCTTTCCCAAAATGCAGGAAGTTATGTTATCATCCTGTTTATTAGCTGCTGGCAGCCAATCCCTCTTCAGACACAACAGCTGGGGATGAGCAGAGCACCAAGATAAACCAGTGAAAATTGATGTCTCGCTGGCTAAAAAGTGACAGGACTGAAGCAAACATTTGGGGACTTTTTTGGTTTTAATGTCAAGCAGCTGCTCAGAGCCTGTTTACAGCCACGAGATGCAGCCAGAGGGAAAAGCGAAACTCCCTGAGGCTGTGGAATCCCCCCTGCCCACAGGATCACCCATGAACTCCCACAGCAGTGGGAAGCTGAGATTTTCCACAGAATTTCTTAGGTTGGAAAAGACATACAAGACCGAGTCCAACCCGGGGACTGATTCCCACCTTGTCACCCAGCCCAGAGCACTGAGGGCCACATCCAGGTGTTCCTGGGACAACGATTTCACCTCATTCCCCATTTCATCTTTTAGGAGGCCTCCAGATCTATCTCCAGCTTTCTCTGTGACCTCCATCACAGTATTTATAGTTCTGTGCAAGCAGGGGGACTTGTCCATCAACAAGAGATGAGTTTTAGCATCACACAAAACCATCCCAAAGTCATAGGAGCCAGGATTAGTCATCAGAAGGAAAAAGGCAGCAAAGTCTTTAGGAAGAGGTGATGGATGTCTCTTTGATATTGACAACTTAAGGAAAAGAGGAGCTTTTAAGAAGAGCTGCTCCTGAGCAGCATTTTCTCTTATAGCCCCCTCTCCATGACACTCATTAGCTAATGAGGAATAGTTCAGTGCTTGCAGAAAGGGGTGGGCAAGGAGATGATTTTCCTGTAGAAGAAGATGCAGCAAGACAGCAACTTTTTTTTTAAAGGTAATGTAATGGGGGTTGGGCGGGTGGGGGTAATTTGTTTTTTCTTTCCTTGGATGGGGGAGTTCACCCAAAACTCCACTCAGCTCTGTTTTGATGGAGCAAAGTCTCTGGCTCAGAGAGAAAAGTGGGTTTAAGACAATGAATAATGTGATTTTTATTGCTTGGCTTGCCTCAGCCAGGCACAAGAAGTAATTTCCGCTGGTCAATGTGTTCTTGCTCTGTGTCCCAAATTACCACCAGTCACAGGAGCTGGAGGTGGCACCAGCTTGCAGAGGATGGATGATAAAACCAGAGATGTGAAATCATTTCAATACTTGGTTAAGGTGATTATTTGTGTTGCAACTTTATTCTCTGGCATTGTTGGGTTTTCAATAATGTATTTTCAACAAGGCAATTTAATTGTGGATTTATTTCATTTTTTAAATGAGAAGTTCCTTGCAGGCCTGTGGGGTGAAAGCTCTGGTGAAGCTTTTGCTATATCCATTTCAAGCTGGAAAAATATGCTGAAAAACCTGACTCCTTTCCTAAAGAAAGGAAAGAGTTTTCCTGAATTAAGTTAGCAGCAAAGCCTGGGGAGCCAATTTCTTCATGATTCATGTGCTAAGAGATTAACTCCTGTAGCCTTCAATAATCTGAAAGTTTTATGTCTGTCTAGAGTTTATATAGTCTGTGCTGACCTCTTAATATTACAGTATTTCATCAGAAGCAATACATCTGTTCCTAATACTGCTCTCAAAAAGCAATCATTTCTACCTCCGACACAATGAAGTGATTTCCTTAAATATTTTCCCCAGCAGCTATTTTTTGCATATATTGCATACTTCTCTGCGCATAAAACTTGACTTTTTACATATTTTTTTTTCCTTTGAGTGGATGTTTTAAATTCACTTGCTAAGCTCTTGTTTGCTTGTGTGTGTTGGGGTGGGTTTTTTCACTAGAGTGTAGTTAAAATAGAATAGATGGGATAATGGGAAGAAATTCTTCCCTGTGAGGGTGCTGAGGCCCTGGCACAGAGTGCCCAGAGAAGCTGTGGCTGCCCCATCCCTGCAAGTGTTGAAAGGGACTGGAACAAAATGCTTTTTAATGTCCCTTCCAACCCAAACCATTTTGTGATTGCATTTATGACATTTGTTCCCATAATCTCCCTGTTCCTGTGACATATTCCTGCTGGAAAGCTGAGCAGCCTCTGGAAAGAAGCAGAGCATGGTAGGCAGAGCCACGACTGGCACATTTTCTGGGGACAAATGGCCTGGATTTGGGCTTGGTCTTGTGCAGCTTTCCCAGCTGGCACACCCAGAGAACTTTGGGATGCCCCACTACCCCAAATCACAGGATATCTGCTCCAGTTTTCCTGCCCAGCCATGCAGCATCCACAAAAAATATATTGACTAAAAACCTGAGGAGCAATTGCAGTCTTGTGCATGAGGGGTGGATTGTGCTTTTCTCATGGAAAGAGAGGAGCATTTGCAGCTGGGTCTCAACAGCTTTTCTGAAAGGGGGACAGGGAAAGCAAAGCATCATCCCACAGCTGGTGCAGGATGCTGTGAGAATACTCTAGACTTCTCCAGAAGTCTCTCATGGGGATGTCAGAGCCAAAAAAAAAGAGGTTTCTGCCTTCACCTGCATTTGCTTTGTGGGGATTTTCCAAACCAAACTGCTCAGCCTCAAATTCCCTTAGCTTGGCTGTTCTCCTCTGCACCCACAGCAGCTGTAAGCCCTGCCAGTGGCTTGGAAGTGGACACCAGGCACCCAGAACAACTAAATTTATTTTGCATCCCCAGCAGTGGGATGTGATTGCAGTCATGGCTGTGGAGTGAGCAGCTGGGAGAAGCAGCTCCCAAAATCCTGATGTGGATGGAGCCAGGGAGCTGCAGATTGCCCTCTGGAGGCGAGGCATGCACCTCTCTCGCCTGGACGAATTCCCCCTCATATTTCCCTGAGCTGGGGAAAACGTTAGCCAAAAGCCACTCCCAGATTCTGAGGCTGAATGCCATGATTTTTTCCACGGGAAAAAAAAAAGCTTGGTCACCTTTTCAAGGGACAGAAGTGTCCCATGCCTGGCCACCCCTTCATCACGGAAGAATAGAACACTTTTCTGCCTGGTTCCACAGCGCTTGGGAGAGGCAAAGCTAGTTCTAGAGACTCAGGATTGGCTAAACAGGACAGATCCTGGATTTATTCATGGCTCCAGGTGGAGACATTAAGATTTGTCTCATTTCTTTTGAAGTGTAAACGTTGCTGCCAAGTGCTACTGGGAAGGTGAGGCTTGCGGGGTTGAGGGCTACCCCTGAAAAAATTTATTCCTACCAAGGCAGACCTGGACATTAAAAAAAAAAGAAGACAGAAAGGGTGGTAAAAAATCTCCCTGCTTTTGCAAGCCGCTGCAGCTTTGATTTTTGAAAACCAGTGTTCAGCAAAGCAATAGAGTTACGGTGCTTCCATATCCTACCCAGGCAATTTCCCTGGGTGCTAGAATTTAATATGAATCACATATTCATTGCTGTCCTTCTAAGCATGCTGTTGGCTTAAAATCTAGTTGTTTTCTCCATCCAAAGACTGAGACCAAAATAGAGTCGTTAATAAGAGGAAAGGGAGTATTTGCTAAAATAAAAAAAAAAAAAAAAAGAGGAAACTCCCTCGAAGATCAATGACTCTTTATGTATAGTAACCAGAGCCTCCCGGAGCCTCCCCACCCAAACAAATCAGCTCCTTAATGCGGAACACAGATCACTTAAAAAGGTGGAAAAAGTGATGGGCATGTGGAGGGGTAAGTAAGGCTGGCTGTGATTCAGGGCAAGGAGCAGGCACGCAGTGCCACCCGGCACCGTGCACGCCCAGCACAGGGCAGGCTCACCCCTCTGCTGCAAATCCTGTGGGGAACACAATCCAAGGCTGGCAAGGCTGTGCACTTACCACAGCTTGTGCTGGTGGAAGGAATAGGATGTTCCCTCCTGTTCCTGGACAGGCACGTAGCAAAAGTAGAGGAGGAACATGATTTTTTAAATTTTTTTCCCCCCCTCCTTGACATGTGGGAATAAAGAGGGGGCTGGTTTAGCTCACCCTGGAATCAGGGGAAGTTACTGAGTTTGAATGGAAAGTCGTAGAGATGTTTGAAAAACCAGAAAGGGGACTGGGGAGAGTGCTGGAAACTGGAGAGGGAATGAATGAACCGTGGTGTGGTGGCAGCAAGCGCACAGCCCTGCACTCCTGTCTTAAACATTGTCACAGCCCTGCTCATGGTCAGCCTCACTGCAAAGACAGAGAAATTTTGGGGATGAAAAGCCTGTTTGCCTGAGCTCTGACTGAAGGGATGGTGCCAGGGAGAAGTGGAGTTGAGTCTCTCCTCTGCCACCACTGCATTCTTACATGACCTTGGAGGAATTCTCCAGCTCCCTGCAACAGCCTTAGTCTGGAGGCATCTCTCTACAAACCTCCTAAACTGGGCATTTGTGCCCCAGAACAAACATAATACATATCACTATATAAGCACCATAATTACCCAACCACAAATACTGATTCTTTTTCCCCTAAACCAGCAAGAAATGGGGCAAAACCAGAATTTTGAAAAACACAGGGAAGATTCCTCCCCCAAGAGCATGCACATGAATCATCACAGCAACCACAAACGAGCAGAGAGTTTCCCATTGCACTCACTGGAACCAGAGGGGCTTTGGCTACCCCCATTCCAGCCACTTTTGGCCCTTCTGCTTGGTCAGGAAACCAGTTTGGCCACAAGCATTTCTCGCCCCAGCTCTGCTTGGGAAGGGAGGGCTCAGCTGAGTCCAGCGGAATGGTGGCAGGGTGTCACCAGATTAGTCATAGCCGCCCCCTCAGCACGTCCCAGGAGGCTCAGGGCAACTGGGGCTGTGGGGGGAAAGGGCTGGGGAAAGCAGGAGGGAGAGCAGACAGGAGCTGCTGAGGGAGACAGGGGCTCCATGCATGGCTGGAGAGCCCTTTCCCTTAGGGGAAAAGCTGCTGTTTGGGTAATTTCCCTCTCTGTGGATGACCACAAGAGGATGAGGATTATCCTTGGAGCCACATGCTGGCCCACCCCAGAGCAGTGGGGACATGCCTGGCAGCAGGACCTGAGATGGCACAGCTGAACACCTCTGCTGGGTTCATCCCACCTCAACTTGGGGCAGGAGAGGTGAGGGCAGCTATCCAACACCCCCCAGCCCTAGGAGCAGGAAAGGGGCTGAGATGCCCCCTCAGCACATTCCTTGCAAGGTCCCATTGGTGCCCCCACCTCCCTGAGCTGATACATCTTCCCAAAAACCACCACATGCCCTCCTTGGGGCACTGCTTCCCCTGTCATCCTGCTCCCATCCCATCACACTGCTGCTGCAGCAATTCCAAGGCACCAAATCCAAAACCCACGCTGAGGCAGCAGGTGAAATACACTGAATGGGTTTGGTTGCCCTGCAGCGATGGGGACAGGAGCGCTCCCACACACCTGCGGTGCATCAGCTCCGGGAGGCGCTCACGGGCTGAGCGAGCCGGCAGCTTTCCTAGGAGTGATGCAAACCTGGGGATGGCTGAAAAACCCCAAATATACCACTCCACCAAGTAAAAGAATCATGTCTTAGCAGCTGCCGAGGGGTAAGCAGCACTTACCCCTGAGTGAACCTCCAGAAGAGCTCCTTACTCCAGGATTTTCCTCTCCGGAGCGCCTCTCACCGCTGCTTCATGGCGTGCGGCGCTGCTCAGCCTCCCCGGTCCCCTCTGGCGGGGTGCAGGCAGCGCTGGGATGAGGGAACAGCGGAGGGACAGGGCTCTGGAGGTCCGCTGGTCCCTGCGCGGCGGCTGCCGTGGGTCTGAGCGCGGCCGGAGGAGGCGGCTGGCTCGGGAATGCCGGGGGGCCGGGCGTCGCAAATGGGATCCAGATGGTTGGTGCTGGCGTTCCCGGGGCTGAGGTCAGAGCTGCTCATCACACACACACACACACACACACACACACACACACAAAGTCATCCCCCCCCTCTCTCTCTTCGGGGGACGCCTCCGCAATCTGCGGCTTCCCCCTCGCCGCGCTGGCCCTGCCGCGTCCAAAGCGCTGCTCCCTTGTTGGTGGGAAATAGATATTAAAATTTAAAAAGCAAACAGAAAAAAAAAAAAAAAGAGGAAAGATTTTTTTTAAAAGTCTTGTGGGATCGGAGGAAGCTGATTGAACCATGTCTCTTGGTGCTGGATATTTGCAGGAGCGGGGATGTGCCAAGGACCATCCCAAAGGAGCAGCGCCACTCGGAGATGCTCGAGGCTGGGTAAAGCAGAGCCTCTCTCCCTGAGTGCTTACAACACCAGCACAAGGGGAGAGAGGCTGGGTAAAGCATTTATACATCCCCAGATGGGCAGGCAGAAGTGGGGGATTTATGTTATTCGTAACTTATAACACCTTAGCATAAGGTGTTGTATTTTAAAAGATATATAGGTTTAAAAGGCAGCCAATCCAGTCTGCAAGTTTCTGACTGGCTGTTTTTTAAAATTTTTTTAAACATATGTGAAGTGAAAGAATACTTTAACCTTTCATTAAGCAGAGCCTAATAAATTTGGGGCTAATTTAATCCTGTTTTCTGTTCCAATATTCTAGCAGGACCACTGGCAAAAGTCAAAGATTTCAGGCTGGGCCGGGCTGCGTTTTGCAATGAGCACTGGTATGGAAACTTTAACTCTTATCTCTTGCCCTTGCTCGGTTCCATATAAGGCTGGAGTGGAGATGGAGTCCCTGGAATCAAATAGTCAAGTTCTTTTCTTTTCAAATGGGGGATTTATGATGTTTGCTCTTGGGTTGGTGCTGTTTGAAAGAGCAGCCACATAAAGAAATAGCTGGAATGCTTCAGGGAAGTGCTGAGCCCTTGGACTGAGGCAATAACTCCTTTTAGAAATTGTGCTTGGCTTGGTGCTGGCAGAGGCTGAAGACAGAGTGGAGAAACTCCCCAGCCTTGTGCCCAAAGGCAAGCAGGGCATTATGCCACCCCTCCAAAATCTGTCAAGCTGCAGCTTACAGGCAGGGAGTTCCCAAATAATAAATGAGCCTGGCCAAAAGGAGCTGCAGCTCCTCACTGGGCGTCAGTGGGCACTGAACAGGGGGTGGTGGAAACAGGAACTGCTGGAAAACCATGACAATGAGCTAATCTTATTTTATTTTAATTTTTTAAAATTATTTTAATTTTCACCAGGGTGAGGGACAGCGGCTAAAAAATAAAATTCATATGATGGAGGAGCATTATGTGGGCAGAAGGAACCAAACCAAAGGCCTTTCCAGGTGATTTCAGCTCTCAGGCAGAGCTCAGCTGGGATGCCCCATCCCTAGAAGTGTTCCTGGCCAGCTTGGACAGGGCTTGGAGCAACCAGGTCTAGTGGGAGATGTCCCTGCCCATGAAAGGTGATCTTCAAGGTCCCTTCCAACTCAGGCTATTCCTAGATTCAGTAAAGCAAGAACTTGAGGCTACAGTTGCTATTGTAATGAAGAATTACATCCACCAGTGGTTCCAGTTTGCCACCACCAGTGGTAACCAGTATGCAGCTGGGATCTGTGTGGCCTTTTCTTCAGATCTGCCTGGAAAACCAGAGTTTTCTGTGTGGCAGTGAGGGAGTGCAGGGGAACACTTTAATTGGCTGAAAAAAAAAACCCCAAAAGAACAAACCACAGGAAAGCTCCACGCACCCCCAGAACAGCGGTGAAAAACAGCCAAGTCAGAGAATTCCAGATAAATAACGTAACAACACTGGTGAAAATGTGTGTGAGCAGTGTAATGTGCCTATCACAGCTCAATTGAGAACACGACTAACTGGGGAGTAAGATTGATTTCTTTTCGTGCTGTTAGCATTTTTTTTTTTTTTTCTTTGACTTGACATGGTTTTAATATTGAAGTGACTTTTACCAAGTGCTCCAGTAATTAAATGAGGCTGCAAGAGCTCTTCAATTCCCATCTGACTGCCTCATGGCTGTAATAACCAAGCTGGAAGGTCTTCCTTTCCAAAAAGGGGCTTTATCACTGACACATAGCAGGGGAGCAGCCAGATAGGATGCTCAGGGCATTTTGGGGTGGGGTTATTTTTTCCCCCCTTTCACTCACAACCCTTTACAATCCTTCCTTTAGCAGTTCCCTTACAATTTGTGTTGGTGACTCCCAGAAAAATGATTCCCATCCATCATGGGAACCTGGGCTGTGGCTGCTGTGGCATTCTGGGGGTGGGCGACACCCCTGGGAAGAGGGTGACATCTGCAGGGACAGACTGCTTTCCACCCCCAGACACCAAACCAACCCTCTGATAATTAGTTAAAGACTGGATCACATCTCACTGGTAATTTCTAGAGGCAGCTGGGACTAAGTTCAGTAATATTTCCTCCCTGGTGCATTAATAACTAGACGTGATTAATGCTATGAGTCAGGAAGAGGGTTTTGAGGAATTCTCTTTCTACCCATGAAAAAAATTAAAAGCCCTGTGTGCTACATCATCTCCAGGATGCAAAGGTGGCTTTGATGTCCTCCCACCACCAGAATGAGGGTCCCAGCTTAAAAAGAAACATCCAGTGAAACTGGCAGAGAGTGGTTAAATTTTGCAGTTCTTTTCTGATGTGCCTCAGCTGGGCAATTTCCACCCTGACTTAGGAAACCTCTGAGGATTTTGCTTGGCTGGCTGCGGGTCCCTGGTGACACATGGTGACACCCAGGAACATCCTGGCTCCATCCTTGAGCACCATCTGCTGGCTTTTCCTCCAGGGACTCCTCGGGCATCTGCCAAACCCAAAGTCACCTTTTCCCCCTCAAATAAAAGCTGCTCCTGCAGAGACAGAAGCTTCTTGCTCTGAAATCAGGGAGTACCACCAAACCCCAGGGTTGCTCCACTACTTTCCCATCTGCACAGCAGATCAGGGGTGCAGGATCCCACCTCTCACAGCCCTATTTTAAAGAACAAACTCTTTGTGCTGCTTGGAAATGAAGGCAAAGAGCAGCTCTGCTGGGACAGAGGGCAGGGCTGCAGATCGCATTTTAATTTTGCTTGCAATAGATGGTTTTCATTAGCTCCAAAGGATTTGCTATTGCTTTTATCCAAATGCCTCCCCAGCACCCTGGTTAGGAAGTGGTCCAGGAAATATTTTCCTGAAGTTCTCTTGGTTCTGCTCTTCTCCTATGCTTTCTGTTGGTCTGTCTGCCTTCATGCAAATATTTCTTGATGTATTTTTGTCTCATCAAATGACTTGGGAACAGTCAGGGCAAGGGGCAAGAGCATCTCGAGATGGGCAGGTCAGGGTGGGAATTAAGAAAAGATAAGAGACACTTGGATCTGCCCTTCCCATCCTGCAGCACTGGCCAAGAATTTAAAACATCTCTGCAAAATCTCCCATCTTCCATCCCTGGGAGTGTTCAAGGCTGGGTTAGATGAACCTTGGAGCAACCTGGTCTAGTGGAAAGTGTCCCTGCCCATGGCAGGTAGTTGGAAGAAGATGAACTTCCAAGTCCTTCCCAACCCAAAACACTCTGTGATTTTATGATTCTATGATTTTTTTTTCCTCCCTCTCATAAGAAATCTCAGCAACAAAAACAAGCCCACACCAGGCTGTGTGCATTATCTGGGTGTATATACACACACTTAATCCACAGCCTGCAAAAGAGATCATAATTCAGAAGGTGAAGCTTGGAGCTCAAACCAACCACATCCTGCAAAAAGCCCTCCTGCTAGAATGGATTTTCAGTGATTACAAGGAACAAACTATGCTCAAGTATGTAAATAATGTGGATATTTTCCCCTCTAACACAATGCACAGCCTGTAGGTCAGTAAACTCTAATGTGAACTGTGTTGCTTGGCTTCTAGGAAAGATAGCTCAGCTCTTTTTCAGAATAAAAGATAACTCAGGGAGCATGAAATGCATTTTGGACAACACAGACCTTGCCAGCCTTTGCTTTGGGTTACTCCTGTTTTCTTGTTTTAGAGCCTTCCAGGTGATGCCTTGCACAAGGGAGTGAAAAAACCTTTCCAAGTCTTGGCCTCAGTGTCCTGTGGCAACTTGTGCTGCACAAAAAAACTGTTAGGAATGGGCTGGATTTCAACAGTTCAACGAAAATTCCAAATTTTGTGATGGAAAAGGCTGTTACTAACTACAGGGAGAGAGGTGAGGTGGCTTGAAAAGAGCTGGAGTCAGAAAAATGGAGAGGCCAGAAATACTCACTGCCCACACGGACAGGATGATGTAACGGCAGACGAACCGAAGAGGAGTTATAGGGAATTATTTGTACTCCAAGAGGAATTGTAAAGAATTATTCATACCCATGAATGAGTGTTGTGTTATTTGGGAAGGTGCAGAGGGGAAAAATAGACCTGGGGGTTTTGCTGTAGGCAGTTCCTTGGAAACCTGTGGTCATTGTGTCCCAGTGCTGAAGTGAAAAAATCATGTGTAATGGCAAAAGGGAGAGGAGAGCCCAGGAAATGCAGAGCCCAGGGAGATGTTCCCCAGTAAAGAAATAAGAAAATACATTTTTTATCTTTTATCTTATTTTTTTACATGATTGAATATTCCATGGCTTTTCTTGCCCGTGAGTAGGGTGAGATGGAAGCTGGGGATCAGCAATGCTGGAGTCTGAAATGACCTGTGGGGATGGCAGCCCACACCCCAACCTTGCCAGGGCTTCTCCTTCTCCCCTGGGGCACCAGGTCAGCCCTGGCTGTGATTTCCTGAAGGGTGCCTGTCCAAAATACTGCTGCTTTTTAATCTTTAGAGCTAAGTTGAACAGGCTTAATTCAGCTGTGAAAATTGGGCCACTCTCCTGACTTTTAATTAAGATGTGGGACAATCCCTACATTCTACTCACAGGGATTTGAGGAGGGTTGAATCCACTCTGCATCTCTTTCTATAGAATCACTGAAGGGTTTGGGCTGGCAGGGACCCTAAAGCTCCTCGAATTCCAACCCTGTCATGGGCAGGAACACCTTCCACTATCCCAGGCTGCTCCAAGCCCCATCCACCCTGGCCTGGAACACTTCCAGGGATCCAACCTGGCCTGGAACTCTTCCAAGCACCAGGTCAGCCCTGGCTGTGATTTCCTGACAGGGTGCCTGTCCAAAATTCTGCTGCTTTTTAATTTTGGGGCTAAGTTGAACAAGTTTAATTCAGCTGTGAAAATTGGGCCACGCTCCTGACTTGAATTAAGAGGTGGGAAAATCCCTACATTCTGCTCACAGGGATTTGAGGAGAGTTGAATCCACTCTGCGTCTCTTTCCATAGAATCCCAGAATGGTTTGGGCTGGAAAGGACCTTAAAGCTCATCCAATTCCACCCCCTGCCATGGGCAGGGACACCTTCCATTATCCCAGGCTGCTCCAAACCCCATCCAACCTGGCCAGGAACAGTTCCAGGGATCCAGGGGCTACCACTCTGGGCAACCTGTTCTAAGGCCTCACCACTCTCACAGGGAAGAATTTCTTCCCAAAATCCCATCTAACTCTTCCCTCTGGCAACAGGAAACCATTTCCCCCCACCCTGTGATTCCATGCCTCTCCTAAAAACCCTTCTCCAGCTTTGTTGGAGCCCCTGTAGACACTGGAAGGTTCTCTGAGGTCTCCCTGAAGCCATGGGAGTTCCCCTGGGTGAGCACAGGGATCCAGGCTGCATCATTTTCCTCTCTTCCCTGTAAACTTCCCATCGGTTGATGGGGGAGCTTACATAAACATCATCTCCACGTCGTGGCTGTTTTGTTTGGAGCTCATGTCCAAAAAAATCCCAGGAAACAGCACGTATGTGGTCGGTATGTATTTATTCCTGAGGGGCTTGTCCACAATTTATATGGAGCATATGGAACAACTTGTGCTTGAGATGTTTCATACATCTGGAGATGCCGAGTTTCTAACAAGGAGGGAAACCTTTGGAAGCTAAAAAGCCAAAGGTTTTGCCTTTAGAAGCTCACTTGAAGCTGGCCTAGGCAATTTTCAGAGAGATGGATTTTGCTGCATGACAGCTCCGTTGGAGAATTTTTCTTAAAGCAAACATCAGCACTGCCAGGTTATTCCCACGCAGTCGAATACAAACTAGTAAGAAAGTGGGAGACCTTAATTGGGTACTGAAGTCATTTTCAAATTGTGAAAAACAAACCAAATTAATCTGGTGCAGCGGCACAAGTGACCAGGTGTAAGCCTCTGCTTAAAATTGGTATAAAAGGGTTAAAAAAAAAGTATTAAGAAATTACTTTCCTGAGGAAAATACTGTAGTTTTGCTAATTTGCTTGTCAAGAGGATTCGTTGTTTGTTTGGCGGTTTTTTTTGCTAAGGAAGCCAGCCTTGTTTTGGAGAGCCAGAGGAGAATTTGAGTATTTTTGTCCTATAGTTCAGTTTTGAGAAACTCAGGAGGTTGTTCAGTTTTGAGAGACTCAGGAGGTTGTTATTGGGAAGCATCTCCAAATTAATGGGAAACCTCTGATGAACTTTTCCCCATATTTAGGTGTCTCTTTGGGCAACCAGCACCTGCAGCTCTCACAGTGCCAGGATCCTGCTGCAGCCCCTGGGCTGGGGATGTCCCTGGATGTGAAAGACCAACCTGTGCTGGGACAGGAAGAGGTGGGGATGGCTTTGCATGGTTACAGTTGCTGTTTATCACCCTTTCCAACCACTCGTGGCAGAAGGAGTGGAAAAATAGCCTTCAGCTCTCCATATAAAACCTGGAGCCAGAGGCCTTGCCAGCCTTACAAAGTATCCTCTGTCAAATGGCTCATTCATTCATTCTGCAGCGGGGACACGTGAAAATCACATCATTTCCCCAAGGTGGAACAGCAGTGTGCTTGTCCCTAAAAAATCCCAGTGTGGCATCAGGTCACCTGTCACCTACAAGCAAGCTGGAACAGGGATGATCTTTATGGAACTGTGCATCTGTGGGAGTAAAGCTCAGGTAGAATGAGCCTGATGGAGATTTCTGGCTGCCTGAGGAACAAAAATAACATGGCCAGGAGTGCTGTCCCCTTCCCTCTGGGCTGGCACATCCCCATGCTGAGGGAGGAGGTGCATGGAGAGGATGAGCTCACAGTGGGTGATGGCCTGTCCCAAACTGTGACCAGGCACTCTGCACTGTCACCCCCAAGGGTGTCCCTTTCATCTGAACCTGCAAAGCTCTGCAAAGCTCAGGCACTGAATTTTTTGGAGTATGGAGCCTGCTCCATTTCCACAGGGAGTGTTTAATCCTCTTGAGAGCAAGTCCAGCTGCAGCCTGGCCAGTCCAACCCCTTCCAAACATATGGAACCTCCACCATCCTGTCCCTTTGGCAAACTGCTGCTGCCCAGCAATGTGCCAGGACAAGGCTCTGCATCCAAAATAATTAATGCTCCAGCTCAAAGCCCAGCTTTACCTCCATGGTACATGAGGTGAAAACTCATCAGCTGCTCCTCCTCTGTAGGGATGGCTCCCAAAGCTTGGCTTGTCTTGCTTTAATCTGTGTGTGGTTTTTTATCTAACACTCAGGGGTCTCTGGTCCCCCAAGTAGCAAGGAGAGGGATGGCAAGTTGCCAACAAGCAGCATCCACAAAAACCAGCATTTCTTTCACAGTTAATCTGCATTAGGCTCCCTCTCTGCCTTCAGAGCAACCTAATTCTTTGGAAATTTGGGGGTCTGCCATCTGACATGGCAGCTCTCATTCATCAATCCATCAGGCTTGTTGTCCTTTAAGTAGGAGGACCTGCCTCCAGCCACTGGTGAGGTTATCACTAACCAGAAAATATTCGTGCAATTTATTGGGTGAATGTGATTATTTTTTGATTCTTAGGGAAGCTTTATCCATCTTTATGTATCCTGCAAAGGTCCAGCCCAGGCTGCAGCACTCTAAGCAATCCCTCAGCTTTTCCATATTGCCATTCCCTCCCCAGTTTGGGTGCACACCCCAGAAGGTGAGCTCTGGCAGGGCACTTAAATTACCTGAAAAGGAACAGGATACTGGGCTATAATAGGAGTGGCTTTCCCTCTGGCATCATCCTGGCAGCTGGATAAATCCCTCATGGAAGGCAACAAGCTCAGGGACCATCATTGTGTCCAGGATCTCACAAGGCCTGCTGACGTCTAGTGATGTTTTGAAGGGGTTGGGCTGCATTATGTGGCTTTAAACTGATTTGTGTGGCTATAGAGATATGAGGTTCTGTACTGGGAAATGCCTTGAAGGCAGTGGTAGCCCAGGAGCAGATACATGGCAAAAGGGGATCAAATCTTCTTTAGGATTTAACAACAGGAGCTATTTTTACACAAATGACCTGAAACTCCTCATAGAAAAGCCAGTTTGGTATTTAACTAGGATGAGAAATACCAGAGAGAGAAAGAGAGGAGGAGATTTGGGATTTTTTCCCCTGTTAGAGGCCAGCCCTGGCCAGGCTCCACCAGTCATGGGATAGCAGCTGTGATTTTCCTTCTCTATCAGCAGAAGGAACAGGGAGGAGAAAACTTTGATTTTAAGCCTTCCACAGAGGGGCTGTGTGAGGCTATAAGTGCTCTGAGGTCTGTGGGGGCTGTGAGGACTAGAGGAATTTGGAAGATTTGGAGTCTGTGAGGTCCTTCAGAGCTCTCAGGGCTGTGAGGACTCTGGGGACTATGGGATCCATGGTGGCTGTGAATGTTAAAATGTGACTTTGAGATCAAATGTGACTTTAAGGCTTGTGAGGGCTAAGATAGCCATGAGGACAGCAAGGTCATTTATAGGTAGGAGGAGTGATTGACAGGTGGGACTAGGTGATTGACAGGCTACCAGATTGATTGACAGGTGGCACTAGGAATGATTGAGAAGGGGTCAGCCCCTCAGGGTGATGGAAGTGAGGGTGACAAGGGGCAGGGCAGCTGCAGGGTTCAAACTGAGGGGAAAGATGACAAAAACGAGTGGGAAAGGTCGGGGGAAAGAGAGAAAAGTAGGGTGAGGAATATGCTGGGAGGAGGCAGCAAAAGATAGATAAAAGGAGGGGGAAAGGGCTGGAAATGTGAGGTGGAAAAGGGTGAGAAAGATAAGCAGAAAAGAATAGGGAAGGGAGACAAAAAAGCGTGAGGAATATGATGGGGAAGGGGCAGGAAAAGATAGATAAAAGGAGGGGAAGGGCCGGAAACGTGAGTGAAAAGGGGCGGGAAAGATGAGCAGAAAAGAGTGGGGAAGATCGGGAGAAAGGGAGACAAAGTGTGAGGAAAATGATGGGGAAGGGGCAGGGGCAGGAAAAGAGATAAAATGAAGGGGAAAGGACTGGAAACGTGAGGTGAAAAAGGGTGGGAAAATAGAGGCATAATGGGGAAACGGTGAGGGAGAAAGGAAAAGAATAAAGGGTGGGAAAATGAAAGAAAAAAGGGCGAGAAAGATGAGGAGAAAAGGGACAGAAAAGCAGCCGGCAGCCACAGCAGGGTGAGGACGAAGGCTCCCAAAGCCGAGCCGCCGTGCAGAACCATCCGCGGAAGCTTGGTGTCGCTCCAGGCCTTGGGAATGCAGCAAACCGGGGCGGCCGGAAGGGAAAGGAGCCTGGATGGAAGGAGCCGTGCCGGACCCTCTGCTCTCCCTGTGCTCACCTGCGTTCCCAGGAGGGAGCAGAAGGAGCTGGGACAGGCAGGGCTGGAGCTGGAACACTAAAGGTTGGAGCCGGGACACGCAGGGCTGGAGCCGGGACACCCGCCCGGCTGCCACCCGCGGCCGCTCCCCTCATGCCGTCCGCGCCATCGCCGCGCCTTCGGGCTTCGCTTTGGAGAGGGATTCTACTTATTTATTTGTTTTCCCGGCAGAAAAATAAATAAATAAATAAAGGAGACAACTCAGACCCGCAAGGAGGAAAAAACAAAACTAAAAACCAAAACACTCGCCGGTCCGGGGCGCGGCTGGAAGGGGAAGGGATCGACGGTGTCCCACCCCGGCCTGGCCCCAGAGCACGCCCAGCCCCGGGTGAGGGATCTTAAACAGGTTTAAAGTCAGTTCTTACCCCTAGAGACCTCTCCAATGGGAGTCTATGGGGTTTTTATAGGATATATTGCGTTGGAAGGGATTTCAAAGCTCATTTCCTTCCACTTCTTTGCTCCAAGCCCTGTCCATCCTGGCCTGGGACGCTTCCAGGGATGGGGCAGCCACAGCTTCTCCAGAAAACCTGTGCCAGGGCCTCCCCACCCTTATTGTAAAAAATATTTTCCTTATATTTATGTTTATGTTTATATTTATATTTATCTCTATCCTTCAGTTTAAAGCCATCACTGAGGGGTGGGGCAGCCCCAGGTGCAGCTGGTGAGGGTGATGAGTGGGACAGCATTTGGGAGCCCTGGGAAGATTTTTTCCTTTCTCCTTTCTATTTCATCTTCCCCATCCCTCACCAGTGCATCCCAGTGCCCCCAGTTTCTCCACAGTGCATCCCGGTGACCCCAGAACAAAGGCAGGGAGCTCAGGGGAAAGGGGGTTTAAATTGAGGAAAAAACCTCCTTTTCCATTATTATTTGTGTTTGAACTGAGGGGAGACCCCTTCACCTGTGATTTAAAGGTTATAAATGGAAGGAAAACCTGCCTTTTCTGTGTTTTTAGGGGTATCAATTAATTGACCAGGAATTCCCATTTTTCAGTTTAAGTGGAAAATAAAGATTTTTTTTTTATGTCATGTGATGGGTTTGAATTGAGGGCAGCACATCCCCACACCTCCCCATTTTCGTCACCATAAGGTTTAAACTGAGAGGGAACCCCTGTTGTCCCTCACCTTTTTATGGTTAAAATTGAGGGATATTACCCCATTTTCCCATCATTTGGGTATGTGTCCTATGGGGTTATGAGGGTTATGAGCGCTCTAAGTGTCAGTGTAGGCTATAGGGTCTGTAAGAGTTATCTGTTATATGAGGGATGTGACAGCTATGGGGTTTGTTAAGGGTTATGGGCTGTGTTAGGGATGTGAGGGGCTTTGAGGTCTGTTTGGGGTCTGTGGGCTCTGAGGTCTGTGTAGGGTATGGGGCCTCTGGGGGGCTGTCAGTGCTGTGAGGCTCATGGGGTTTTTGAGGATGTGTGAGAGCTATGGGATCTCTGACGGCTGTGATGGCTGTGGGGGCTGAGGGCTCCTTAATGGTCACATTGATTGGAAAAAAAATGTCCTTATGTCTTCAACCCCATCAATGATACTCCACAAACTTTGTTGTCATGTTCTCAGTTGATAGTTTCCTAATTGCTACAGATGTCAGAGCATCGTTATCCGTGATAATTAAAGCTGAATGGTTATTTTCTCTAAGTGAGGCTGTTGGGGTCATTCCAAATGAGATGTGGTCATGCCATAGCATAATTTAATTGCTGTATTAATAGATGAAACCCACGGCAATCCCTCGTGAGTCACATACAGAAATAGCAGTGGCATTGTGCGCTCCTTCCCTGTCCTGCTTGTTCTTCTCCAGCATGATGGTGGTGATAAGGTGTCTTTGTAAAGCTGCCAAGAAACTGAAGGGAGAAGGAATGCCATCCCAGCGAGATCTCATGACTTGGAGATGATTGCAGGAGGATGAGGGGAGAGGCAGAGGCACCCAGGAAACTCCTGGGGTCAGCAGCAACGTGCTTGTTGGAGCTCCTGTTTTTGCTATGCTCCTGTGAGTAAGGATCCTGTGACCTCTCTGCCTGTGGCTTTGAAATGGGCTGGAGATGCTGATGGATGCTCCTGGTATGACTCCATCTGGCTTTTGGAAACACCTCTAGCTTGGCCAGGTGTTTGGGATGACCCTGTGTTGAGGGGAGCCAAAACACCCATCAGTGTTGATAGAGTGAGAAGCAAAGCTGGAGCTGAAGCCACTGAAAATCACCATTTCAGCACCTTGTGTAGGCACAACTTCCTTCTGCAGCTCTTAAGGCAGCTGTTTAGAAAATTAGGTACTGGAGAAATTATTGGGGTTTTGCCCCTTGGTTTAGCCAAGCCCCTTCAGCAGGAAGAAAATGAGGATGTGGGAGTGTTGGGAGGCTTCACTGAGGTGGTGTTTGCTGTCTTTAGGAGCAACTGGATATTATCTTCCCTCATCTGTTTTGTTGAACTCAGATTATGGATTTCCTTCCAGTTATCAGTTAAAACATTGTGAAGTGAATGGCTGGAGGAGGGCCAGGCCACATGTCCCATATATCAGTTCACAGTTGTCTTACAAATAATTACCAAGAACTGCAAAGATAATAGCTCATATGACTGTTATTTTCAAAAGAGTGGCCCTGCAGCTAGAAGATCTCTTAAAGATACCCCAGAAATCCATTCTTTTCCTCATTTGGCAATAATGAAAGTCAGAAATGGTGCCTGGGATCCATCTATGCCTGCTTTCCCAGGAGAGGCTTAGCTTATTTTGCCACCAGGTCCCAAATTCAACTGGAATCAAGGTCCATTTGAGCTTCCCTTTTCCAAAGGGTGGAAAAGATTTCCAAGGCTGACCCCAACCATCAACCTAGTGCTGCCAGTTCCACCACTAAACCATGTCCCCAAGTGCCACATACACATATTTTTTGAAGACTTCCATGTGACAGTGTCTGCTTCAGAGGTTCTGGGTGTGTAGGGGTTTTGTTGTTGTTTTGTTTTTCTTTTGCACGAGTTTGTAAGATTTGGGAGCCTTTATTCACGGTTGTGTGATAGGAGAGGGAGCTGTGGGCAGGCAGGTTTAATTGTCCTCCTTAAGGCAGAGGATTGCTGAGAGCTGGTGATTGCTGGGTCTGAACTGCTACACAATCCAACAAACTGCTTTGAAAGAGGGGAAAAAAAAAAAAAAGAGAACAATTCTATCTTTGCTATTATACACACCAGTGAGCTGAGAGGAAAGTTTTCCTAACAAGACTCTGTTCCCAGGCAGTAAATACTTTGAATTTACTCCTGCACCAAGGACATTTCCCTTGAGGTGGTTTGCTGGCTAAGCCAGCCCTTTTTAGAGGGTATTGGCGCTGCTGAAGTCTTGCAATTTTTTTCCCCATTTTCAGTGCATAGCAGGCCACATCTTCCTGATTTAAGCAACCTCTTTATCCTTTTGGAGGAGGATGTATTGGGATCTGGGGCGGTCAGGGCTGCCGGAGCGGGCGGGAGGCCCTGGAACAGGGTCTCGTTGTGATGGTAATTAGTGGCTATTGACCGCTCCCTGTTCGGGTGCAGTGGGGCGCAAGGGCTCTCCAGCTTACATAAGGACCTGCCCGACCGATGTCTGCCTCCTGCCAATAAACTGATTGCTTTTGTCGGCACCTCTGCTGGAAATCAATTTTTGGCTTCCAGAGAAGATCATGCATCCCCGATATCCCAGCTCAAACGCTGCATCTGTAGTCATCACCTTTCCTGCACAAAATCCATCCTAATTTGGGTTCAAAATGCTTTTCTGGCTCTGTTCATGGAGCTTAATCTAATCTTTGTTTCAAGTGAGTTATCAGGGTGGATAATTCCCTGTACCCCTGTGTGGGCAGCAGGGATTTTAGTCCCACCGGGCAGAAGTTTTCCTCTTTGGTCTCACTGTCTTGCTCCCTGTTTACATTCCTGTCAGAGTGGAAAAAAAATAGAGTACTATCAATGTTTGCTCTGATGAAGGTGAGAAATGGGTTTACTTTAATATCCCTAGACACAGAGGGAGTGTTTTACTGAGCAAGAGACGGCAGTTGGATATATATATATTACAATTTTTATCTCTTTGGTTGCGTGGTGTATTTAGCACTTTTCTCCCAATCCTGTCGAACCGTCTTTTCTTGCTCACGGCAAACGAGGGAAGCGCTGCGTCCTGATTAAGCTGTTTGCCATAAGCAAAGAACTCAGCTGCCCAAATTGCTGCGAGAGCAGCTCAGGACGCCAGTGTCTGCTGCTGCAAAGTTCTCCTCACAAACTGCTGCTGGGGGCAAAATGAGATGAGACACGGGAGATGGGAGCAGAGCATCCCGATGGAGCCGGTCCTCCCGGGCGTGCAGGCACAGCTCCTCCCGGGGATGCTGCGCTCCCTCCCCGAGCCCTAGGCCTGCCTTCCCCGGGGAGGCTCCCTTTCACTCGCACACCCTGCATGGGGCAGGCACACACAGGGTAAACATCTCCCGCAGCCCCAGCCGGGCGGGCGAGGCGTGGAGCTGCGGGCAGGAGCCCGGGGGAAGGCAGGGCGGCCCTGCCGGAGCGCCCGCCGCGATAGGCGCCGTGCCAGCCCTGCTCGCCCGGCAGAGCGGCTGCGGTGCTGGCAGGAGCCGGCTGGCCTGCCCGCAGCTCTGCCCCTGCCCGCTTATATGGGCAGCCGCGGAGGTGGGGCTGAGCTCTCCTTGCCCCTCCGACAGAAGCAGCAGCAGCAGCACCCCGGCAGCGAGCGCTCGGGGGCAGCGAGTAACGGGAGCGGCTTCGGCGAGATGGGCAGGAAGCTGGACCTCTCCAAGCTCACCGATGAAGAAGCCAAGCATGTTTGGGAAGTCGTTCAGCGGGACTTTGATCTGCGGAAAAAAGAGGAGGAACGGCTGGAGTGAGTATCTGCTCTCCCGTCCCTGAGTTGGGGGCAAACCAGCCAGGACCTCGTGGGGTGTAGGGATGAAAACGACCACAGCGGGCTGTGGAGGTCGAGCACGGTGAATAGATTACGTTATCAGCGGCAAGGTGACGCATTCGGGCAGCCAAGGTGCGAGCTGGCGCCGTGCCACCGGCAGCGATGCGGATCGGTGACACCGCCGCGCTTTATGGGGACAAACACCAGGAAATGCCTCCGTGAGGCTGGAGGCTGGTGGGGCTCTCCCAGGATAGGCTTCCCGGGAGCAGAGGATGGGATTCGGCTCCCTTGGTTTGGCTTCATGTGATGGGTCTCGTGTGTTTAGGGCAGGAGTTGTTCAGTGGGTCGTGGGACCTCTCAGATCCCTGAAGAATCCTGGAAAAATAACTGAGAGGAGTAGTAAACCTACTACTACTGGTAAACCTGTTTTAGTAGCCTTAAATATGCAATGCTGGGGGCTGTGCTGTCCTGGGAATGTTTTAGGGGCCCACAAATTGGGAAAAGATTGAAAAGTCACTGGAGCAGCAAATTCTGTGAACTTTAGGGTGTTGGACGAAAGTGTTGTTTAAAAAATGTTCTGTCAGATCAGATTAAATTATGAGCATGAGAAATCATAGGGGTTCCGGTTTTCTTCATGAACTACATCAGATGCTGAACTTAATAACGCCTTAACATATTTCAAGAAGCTGCAGTGACCCTCTTTAGGGTCTGGCCAAGTTCTCACTATCCCAGAGTGATGGTCCGTGCTCTCAGACTGGATTTGGGCTGTGCTGCACTCCCATTGAGCCCTCAGACCCTCCCAGCTCTGAATTTTGTGTGCCAGGGCTGGTGCTGATACCACGATAATGCCTGGAGAGCAGGAGCTCATTAGTTCCTCTATCAGATCCAAAAGGAAGGGTGAGAAGTGATAGCCATCCTCGGTTTGGGATATCTGCATCCCCCAAAACCTTCCAATGGTAGGATTTACACCAATGGCTACACAAAACTCTCAGTCAAGTATTTTTCATCCCCCTGATTACTTTTTTTTTTTTGCCTAAGAAAAAAACAGCCTGCGTGGGAGGCAGAGATAATTCAATATCATCATCTACTGCCTTCCTCTGCTGGTGGCTCTGAAGAGCAGGAAGGAGATCAGACAGGGGTATTTAAAAAAAATTATCACCCTGGAAAGGCTGAATGTCTCCCTTGTGATGCATCTGAGCTCAGCCTGGAGGGAGGAGGTGGAGACCCACATTGCTGTGCCCTGCAGCAGAGAATTGGGCGAGGTGAATTCCTTCTTTACTCGACCTTGGCGCCAGACTGGCTTATCTGGGTCCCTTCTGCTGCCCAGAAAGCTTCCAAATTGAGTTCCATGCTCTGGGAGATGCAGGATGGGGGGAAGGTCTTGGGATGCTCCTTCCCAGCTGCTGTCTCCCCTCCCAAGGATCATTTCCCCGGGTTTCTTAGTTTTGTTTTCTTCTTTAATCGTGCCCTGCAGAGGGCTGGCATTAAGCATTCTGAACTTCAGAAATTCCTGTGCTTTCTGAATAATTTCTGCAACAGACCAGACCACCAGCCTGGGAAAGTATGCCACATTCCTGAGTGCTGGACATGGAGCTGCGCAAGAATTTTCTGCCTGCAACAAGCTGGGACATGATGTGACATTGTGTCAGACCCTGCAGCCATTCGCTCTGTGCTCTGACCAGCCCCATTTAGTTTTCTATTCATTTACTTCTCTATTCACCGGGCTTGTCCCAACCTGCCAGCCTTGAAGAAATGACCAGTCCACCCCCTCCCCAGCTTGGTCTTTTTCTTCCCTTTTTGCTGCTTCTCTGTATTTTGGTTTTGGCAGAAGTTATTCACCACAAGGGACAAAGGCTTTGGCTGGCCACAAGCTGCAGGGGCGTGTGAGGGCGATGCTTTGCCCAAAAAATTAAATAATGCCAATTTTGAGGGGTCTCTCCCTGATTCTTTCCCTGCCCACAACCCCATTTTTGGGGGGTGGCTCCCTGCATCTCTCCTGGGGCTCTGTAGGTCCAACCCTGCTGCAGCTGGCATCCCAAGAGCACAGATTTATTCATCCTGCCGTGAGCAGAGCAGGGAAGGGGCTGGCTGCTGCTCCTGCCAGCAAGAGGAGACCAGAGGCATGCGGTTCCTGCGGGTTTCAAACTGGTTTGGCTGAGACTCTTCCTTCCTTTGGCAGGCCTGGTGGGTGAGGCAGGAGAGCTGAAGGGATCCAACCGGTCTCTGGGAACCAGAAAAAGCAGTTCCAGTAAAAAAGATTGGATCCTGCTGGCTACGGCCTTAGCACGGGAGTGGAAAAGGAGTACAGAGTCCAACCCAAGGGTTTTCTGTTTGAGGGTTTCTTTTCAGAAGTCACTTAAATTCACTGCTGGGACATTTGCACCAGTTTGTCCAAATAATTTCTAGGATGGTGAACAACAGATTATACACACCAGGTGCCCAGTTTTCTGTCTTTATGCTGGTTTTTACACCTCCCAGATGCAAGTGCAAGTTGGTGTCACTCCTGTGTCACCACAAGCAGAGGAGTGACACCAAAAAATTTGTCTTACGGATTGCTGGCTGCCAGCTGGCCAGAAAAATCCTTCCTCGGAAAAAAAATAAAATCAAAAGCTGAGCCCTAATGTGCAAACTGATTAGGTTAAACAGAGATTAGCTTGCTTGAGATGCCTGCCCTTCCCACTGCCAGTCCCAGCACTGCTCCCAGGGCCAGCCAGGCTCCTGCTGTGCTCACCCCAGCTCCTGCTGTGGTCACCCTGGCATCAGTCGGGCCCTGGGAGCATCACCAGTGCCTCGTGCTCCACACTGTGATCTTGGAGCAGCCTCCAGACCTGATTGCTTGGGGGCTTTAACCCAAGCTGACTTCTGCTCTGGAAAACACAGCTTCCTAATCCTGTCTAGAGAGAAAACAACTTTCTAGGACCTTCCCTACAAGTCAAACATTTTTCTTTCAGCCGTGGCCCCAAAGGCAAACATGCCTGAGGCGGTGCGTGGCACGGGCAGCAAACAGAGAGGGCTTTTGGGCAGTGCAGGGTGCCCCACCGGCCTGGCAGGCATCTCAGCTGTCCCCAGCTGCTGCAGGGGCCTCAGCCTCATGCAGACACTGCTTCCCATTGGGATCTGCTCTGGCAGCCAGGTCTGGAGAGTGAAGGAAGCCTTCAGGGATGCACTGCAGGTGAAGGTGCTCTTGGAAAGGGCTTCCCTTTCACGGGATTGTCACAAGCCTCTCCCCCTGCTGCATCCTCTGAACAGCCAGAACCTTGTTGCACATAACTTTATAAAGTTCTCTGCTGAATTTTAATCCTTTTTAATCCCAGAATTCTTTTCTTCTTTCTCCCCCCCACCTTTTTTTTTAACTAAGAATTCCAGAAAGATTTTAATTCCCTGCAGGACTCCAGGCTTGAAGGTTGTGTCATGTTGGGATACAGCCACAGGTTTTGAGAAGAGCTGCTCTCTTGAGGTTCCTGGCATTAATGATCAACACCCTGTGAAACAAACAGGACAGGTTTTGGCACAATCACTTTTTTTTTATCATCCTTGTGGGTCCATTCCAAGTCAGAATATTCTATGATTCTAATATTAAATAAAATCTAATATTAAACTCCAGTTACCCGTCCTGAATCTGGAGCCCACTTTGTTGTTCGCTTATTTAACTCGTGATATGTCATTTATTAGATTTGCCCTACAGCTGTTTCCACAAGCTGCAGACTTGCAACGTTCCCTGGAAAATCATTCCTGAAATGATTGTGGCGTGATGGGCTTTGCCATGTGAGGGTTTGCAGTGAGACAGCAACAAACTCAAATTCCTGCTTTTTGTGGGGGCTGTTTCCTACAGGGAGCTGAAATGCAAGATCGACCAGGAGAGCAGCAAGAGGGAGTTCCTGACCAGTCAGTCCCACCTGAACGAGACTCACTGTGTGCACTGCCTGCAGCCCTTCAAGTTCCTGCTGAACAGCAAAAGGCAGTGCCTGGACTGCCGCTTCTACACCTGCAAGAACTGCAGCCGCTACCACAAGAAGGAGCAGGGCTGGGTCTGCGATCCCTGCCGCCTCTCCAGGTGCTGCTCCTCGGGGAATCACAGGGTGCTTGGGGCTGGAAACCCAAAGCCCATCTCATTCCTTAAAGCCCGTCTCATTTCTTAAAGCCCATCTTGTTCCTTAAAGCCCATCTCGTTCCTTAAAGCCCATCCAGTTCCACCTCCCCACCCTTCCACTAGACCCGTGTCCAACCTGGCCTGGAGCACTTCCAGGGATACAGGGGCATCCACAATGCCCCACACAAAGTGCGCTCCCTCACAGGGAACAATTCCTTCCCTAAATCCCATCTAACCCTGTCGTCTGGCCGTGGGAAGCCATTCCTCCTTGTCCTGTCACTCCAAACCCTTGTCTCAAGTCCCTCTCCAGCTCTCCTGGAGCCCCTTTAGACAAACTCTAAAGTCTCCCCAGAGCTTTCTCTTCTCCAGGTGAGCGCCCCCAGCTCTCCCAGCCTGGCTCCAGAGTAGAGGGGCTCCAGTCCTCAGAGCACCTTTGTGGCCTCCTCTGGTCTCATTCCAGCAGCTCCACATCCCTTTTTTTGGGGCCCCAGAGATGGAGGCAGCTCTGCAGGTGGGGTCTTACCTGACTGGGGCAGAGGGAGAGAATTCCCCCCTCCCCTGCTGCCCACACAGAGGATCAGCCCAGCACTGGCTACCAGTGCACATTTCTGGCTCTTATCAACATTCTTACCCTCCAGCACCCCCAAGTCCCCCTCCCCAGAGCTGTTCCCAATCCATTCTCCACCCAGCCTGTATATTCGCTTGGGATTGCTCCAACCCACGGCCAGGACCTTGCATTTGGCCTTGTTGAGCCACGAGTTCCTCATAGATCCACCTCTCAAGGCTGCCACAGCCTCTCTGGGTGTCATTCCTGCCCTCTAGCATGTGACAGGAACTGAGGGAACACTCAATCCCAGTGCCCATGTCACCAACATATATGTTAAAGAATTCCAGTCCAGCCATGGGAACACCACTCCTCACTGCTCTGCTCTGAGGGACAAGGTGATGAGGCTCAGCAGCATTTGCCCAAACTCAGCATCCTTTTAGATGAAAGCGTGCTGTGTTTTTGTTAAGATAGAGTTTTTTGGGTGAGGGCCTGCTGACCTGGGGCGCCTCCTCTCTTTGTGCAGGATCGTGAAGATCGGCTCCCTGGAGTGGTACTACGAACACGTGCGCTCCCGCTTCAAGAGGTTTGGAAGTGCCAAAGTGCTCCAGTCCCTCTATGGCAGGCTGCAGCCAGGCCAGGGGCTCAACTCTGCCTTTCTGGGTGAGGAATGGTCTCTGCTGCTCCTGGGGAATCTCTGCTGCACCACCTTGGGGTGCAGCAGTGGTGGTACTGCTGTGAGTGTTGTGGGGGACCAAGAATGCTCAAAACGTCTCGGGGAGGAAGGAGAGGTTCAGGGTTATTCATTCAGACTCAGAGCAGATGTTCTTGATGGTTTTTTTACTGTTAAGTCTAAAGTTTTTACCACAGGCTGGAGAATGTAAGATCATTACAGTTGGAAAACACCTCTGGATCATCCAGTCCAACCCAGTACTACCATGACCACCATTAAACCACATCCCCAGCTGCCAGATCCATGTGTTTTTGAACACTTTCCAAGGAGTGTTTTTGAACACTTCCAAGGATTGTTGTTCCATGATCAGCCATTTCAATGAAAAAATTCCCTAATGCCTCATGTTTAATTTTGAAAGTCCCATGTCCTGCAGTTTGTAAGTACGTAAATTTGCAGCTCTATTTTTTCCTTTATTTTTGGTCTTCTCATCACAGAGCTTGTGAAATTAACCCTAGTTTAACCTGCAGGATAAAGCCAGCCCTCTTTTTTTTTTTCCCCCAAGACCTGATGATTTTTACAACCAACCTGATTATCCCCTGGCACTGACAAAACTGTGCCAAAATTGGTGAGCTACCTGTCACCATAACTGTTTTCTTCAGAGCTTCATGGACCTTCCATGTTGCTGATTTTTGTCCAAGGGTGCATAAACATATGATTATATTAATATAGCATTATTACTAACCAGCTCCTAGTTGTTATTCATAGTGCTCCTACTCCTTGGCCTATTTCCTTTGGAAGCCAGTGTGGAGTATATTCCCATCTTGAGGAGCCACAGAAAAGTTTGCACACATACCATTGACATGACCTGATTCAACTGCTCCAATCACTCTTTTAAATCACTTTTTTAGCCAGGCAACTCATGGCAGAAATAGCAGCAAAAAACTTAATGGACTGAGAGACAATCCATGCATTGTTTGGACTGAAAATGCATCAGAGCACACAAAAACCCAACCAAGCATGAGGGTAACAGCGCCTTGCGCTGCTTTAAATTGAGATTCTGATGCCTTTTTCAAAGGGAAATTATTTTGTTGTTTATTACTTCATTAACACCAGTGAATTGGCTTGACCCTCGAGCAAGCAAGAATCTCCTCCTGGGATGTATCCCTGGCCATCTGCAGTTGGCTGTGCCTTCCCCTGCAGCTCCCAGGCAGTTGTATCAGCCTGGGGAAGCTGTAGCGAGCAGCTCTTAGACTTTTAAAAGTTAAGTTCCATCTCCAAGCGCCTGTTTTGTTCTCTCTAAAGAGCCTTTTTAACCATTGCTTCTTGTGAGGGCTAGAGAATGAGAATTCCAGTTAGCCATGGCTCTGAGGCTTGCTCTCTGCTCCAGAAACAGGAAGAAAATGTGATTATTCATTTTTCCCACCATTCTTCTCTTTGTTTAGGTCTTCATGACAGAGTTTATAGCCTGCCAGACATTAACAGTAAGTAAAAAAGGGGATTGAAGTTGATTGAAGTTGATTGAAGCAAGGGGCTTGCAGTTCAAGCAAGGTTTCCAAAACCTTTATGACTTCACACACAGCCACCTGTGGGCATTTCTGAGGAGATTTGGAGTGGTCAGACCAGGGAAAACATTCCTCCACTGCAGTGGAGATGGGCTGTAGTGCTCAACCCCTGCATTGTGGTACATTCGGGTAGATTTGGACACAAGAGGAGTTTTAGTTACATGCCAAACTTGAATTTTGCAAGCACTCCTTATCTCAAAGCAGTGGGTCGTGGATAAACAATAGAGCTGATGGGAATCAGGAATAGCTCCTGAGCCTTCAAGCACTGGAGTCACCCAGGTGGACCTTAGGGTGCCCCTTCACTTCCACATCTGTGATGGTGCACATCTGGCAGGGGAAGCAATGAGAAGCCAGTAGAAAAAAAATTTGGGGAGTTACTTCTAATCTGGGCTTTTTCACCCCATGTGAGAAGCATGGCCTCACCTGCAGGTACTGGTGTCACCCCCAGGGTGGGGACTCACTGCTGCCTGTGTCCCCTGCAGGAGAGTGCCAGCTGCTCAGCAGCTGTGACCCCGGGGATGACAGTGATGAGGAAGACAATGTGCTTCGTGGGGCTGAAGCAGAGCGCTACAGCAGGGTGAGTTTGGTGTTTACAGCAGGAGTTTGGGGCTGGAGCTGCCTCACTCTGTGTCCCTGGCCTGCCCTGGGTGATGGTGGTAGCTCTCTGTGCCACTTTCAGAACTGGACCTTTCCCTCTGTTTTTCTCCTCTGAGATAAGCTCTTCTCCCACTTAGTGTAAAAACAGCCATGTCAGTAACATCATAAATACTTGTGCTCTGGAAAAAAGGCCCACTCCTAACACTGTGGAGGTCACCAATTAATATGAAAGTCCCAGCTCCCACCTGTATAATGAGAACCCACCTGTGGTGGTGTTTGCAGGGGTCCCAGGATGAGGGAAGAGACAAGAATCTTAACTCCATGTTTCAGAAGGCTGATTTATTATTTTATGATATATATTATATTAAAACCACACTAAAAGAATAGAAGAAAGGATTTCATCAGAAGGCTAGCAAGGAATAGAAAGGAATGGAATGATAATAAAATCTTG
>JAXCLO010000002.1:4059187-4088385 GCA_035583995.1 Arremon aurantiirostris | reverse complement strand
CATGGAGTTGGGGGGATCAGCTCAGCAGCCCAGGAGGGATCTCCATGGAGTTGGAGGGATCAGCTCAGGAGGGATCTCCATGGGGTTGGAGGGATCAGCTCAGCAGCCCAGGAGCAGCAGGGGCAGCTGAGTCAATGGCAGGGGCTGACCCTAGCAGCCTGCCAGGATCCAGGAATGGCAGCTCTGCATTCCAGCTCAGTGGTGGGAACGCTGCCAGCCCTGGCTGCCCAGGAAAAGCCATGAATTAATGCATGTGTCTGCCCAGGAACAGGGATGTGCTGGGGCCTCTCAGGAAGGAAGGGAATGCACTGGTTTGTGCTTCTGTCCTCTGTTCAAAGAGCAGTTTTGAACCCTGGGGAGTGTATAAATACTGAATTTGTAAACCGAGATGTGTAGGTTGTTATTTTGGTCTACATCTCCTTGTGGATAATGCTCTACATATTTGATGTAAATGGTACAATGGGTCTGGCTCCAAAAGAAGCTTGTAGCTCAAGGGATAAATTGCAGCTCTGTTCTCAGGGGAGTAAGAGATGCTGCTCTGGTTAAGTCTAGTGCAAGCTAATTTCTGCAGAGCCCAGTGTATTCTACTGCTGATGTCTTGCCTTTGTTGGGTTTTGTTTCACATGATTAATTAACCATACTGCTTCTTCCAAGCACCTGAGACCCCTTTGAAGTTGCAGTTTGATCAATTGATATGTGTTGTGCTACAGGTATAAACAACCTCAGTGCATTAAACTGACACTTTAAGTAGTTCTGCAGCCTGAAAACTTTCCAGAAGTTGTTCTCCCTGCTGAATCATGACTTCATGTTCTAGCAAAGTCTCTACCACAAAATGTTGGCTTTGGTCTTTAAAAATGCCTGTTCTAAGCAAATGTATTATCACTTTTAAGAGAAAAAGAATGCATTGCTGCATGTTTAGGGCAGTTGTATTGGCAAATACAACTCTCCAGAGAGAAGAGAACTGCAGCCTGTAAGGGATCTATACAGTGATTAATAATGTGCTGTGGAAGAGCTTATTGTGAGGGCTATCTGGTTATTAGTTCTCTGCAAAGTGCTCAGGATTTGTGATGGTGTAGCTGACCATGACAGTGTTGCAGAGCTGAGTGGACATGTTGGTATTTGGTGCCAGTTCCCCTGGGATTTGCAGACACCTGGCTCTGTGCTTTGGGCCATCTGACCTTCCCCTCCTGTGGCAGGGCCAGCTCACCGGTGGGTGCTGCCACCAGGGACAGTGATGGTGTGAGCACACTGTGCTTCTGCCTCCTCCTCCTCAGCAAACCACGGGAGCAGGAGCACCATGAGCACCAGGATGCAGGAGGGAAGAAGAGATTTGTTAACAGAGTCTGGTAATCCCCACAGGAATACAGAAGGACACAGCAACCTCCACATTTTCAGGAATTGTCCCTGTAACCTCCATGAGGGAATGCAATCCCACAAGGACAGCACCTGGCTCCCAGCAAAGTCCCATCCCACTAGTGATGTCATCAAAACCACAAATCTTCTGCTCATGCAATTACATGATTATTTCCAGCCTTAGTCCTGAATCTGAATCCTGTTCCCCTTGTGCTTTTGTCCTTGGCTAAAGGTTTTGGACCTGCCTGAAAGGTTGCTGGGAGAGGCCAGAGCTGAGTAAAGGAAGGATGAAGTGGCTGTGGATCACTGAGGTGTTTCCTGCACCCTTCTCTTCCTATATGTTGGTGGCTGACAGTTCCCCTGTGTTCAGCACACATTTCTCCTTTCTTACTTAATTTAATTGAGATAAATCCCCTGTGTCAGCCAAGCCAAAGGGCTCCAAGTGTGAGAGAGGAAACCAGCACAGGGAGGAGGAGGAGGAGGAGGAGAGGAAGGCAGTGAAGGGAAAGGACTGAGCCAGTTTTCCTTGATCACATTGTGGCACGTGGCTGGGAATCACAGGGTCCCTGTCCGTGTGTCCTCCCACCCAGAGCAGCCGTCCACATGTCTGTCACACTCTGACACTGGATCTGCAGCAACTGTTGCTTCAGCAGCTGCTGGCATGTACTTATCATCAGGGGTGTTGGAAACAGAGCCAGAGCAAAATGTCATTAAAACTCCAGCTCTGGACACCAACAACAGAAAAATGGAAAAGTTGCAATATGGGATGCATGGATTTTCAATTGCAGAGCTTGGGATATTTTTGTTTGGATTTTGATTGATTTCAGGTAACCAAAGGATTGAAACAAAATATAGTTAGCAGTGTATTCTGTTGTGCCTGCATGGATTTATTTCCACCTATTTCTTACACTCTGCCATGGTACAAAGGTGTGCAGTGGCTGGGAGCCCTGATACTGCTGGTGAGACACAGGGCTTGGGGAACAAGGTCACTGATGGGTGCTGTTGTGTCTCAGCAATGACAGAGTTACATAATTATGTCATTTGGAGATCCTTTTTCCTTTTGCGTATTGCTGAGGGCCTCCCACAGACTGGGCCTTGTTTACCTTGGCATTTCAGTGCAGGGCAGGCTCTGGCTGATACCTGTTTGTTTCTGCAGCTCTCGCCTCCTCCCGTGGCCAGCTGTGCCCCCTGCCCAGCTCTGATTATTTTCCTTCACACTAAACAGTTTTGATTCACCATCAGAGCCCTTTATTTTCACTGTGCCTTTGTTTACTGAATGAAGCAACGCACTCAGAGCCCAGAGTAACACAAATAATTGCAATTTTGAGGAAACTGTTCCCCCAGCCCCTGAGATCTCAATCTTCCTGCTCTGCCTACTTGGTACCAGCACACCAGCTCCCAGCTTGTCTTGGTCTAAACCCACAGCCACTCTTGCTGCTACTGCACTTGAATGGAAGTCAATGCCTTCTCCAAAAACTGCTTGCTGGTTGCAAAGTTTCAGGTTTGTGCTGGGAAGTTACTCTCATACGAACTCCAGGACTTTGTGGGGCGGCAGAAGTTGACACAATCTGTGTTTGGAGCAGGGCTGAGCACTCTTTTGGCATCACTGAGGTGGACAGGGCTGAGTCAAATGCTATCACAAATCCCACACTTGGCTGCACATAGTGTGAATACCTTGGACAGAAGCTCTGCAAGGCCAGGGGCCAGCCATGTGATAGTGCAGAGATCTCAGCTGGCCTGGGCTGGTGTTCAACTTGTACCAACCACTGACACAGCTGAGCTGTTCTAAACTGGATTCTGTTCAAGATCTGCAGAACTTCTGGGATGTTCATACTCAATCCTGTATCACAAAAAACTGTCACTACCAGCTGCCTTCTCCAAAACAGTGACTGAATTGCTTTTACAATGGTGAAACTTCAGCAGACTACATCTGTTTAATCAATGCAATTGTTGGGATTTTTTCCTTTTTTAAGAGAAAAAAGGGCTTCTTTTGGCCACAGCTTTACAGAGTAATGGAACAAGTGGTGCAAATGAACTGCTGAAGCCCCTTGTTCTTCCAAGAACCCATAAGGACAAATCTTAGGGAAACTTATGGAGAGCCATGACCATTATTGTGTACCATGCTGTCCTCTCTTGCAAGGAGAGCATTGCAAAAATTCCTGATGTTCTTTGCAGTCAATTTGGAAGCTCATGGTTGACAGGAGTTAAGGATCTCATGCTATCTCTGCAGTATTATCTATTTTTGTGGAGGTATTGAGAACATACTTCAGAGAAAACAGGCTCAGGAGAGCAAAGGATGTATTTTTCTGGGCAAGTACATTCTCCTAATTTATATCCTCTGAGTCTGGCCTGGGAGGACTAGAAACCAGTCCCCTTTTTTAACTAGTTTTTGCAAGACCTGGCTCAGCTCATCTGCTGTCAGCCACCAACCCTCATCTGGGTGGCTCTTTAAAGCCAGCTGGTCTTTTACCACCTGGCTGATTCATTTGTGTTGAGCAGCAGCAGCAAACTTCCAGCATCACATACATTGTCACCAGTGTTCTGTAAACTGGGGTAATATATAGAGGTTTACTGCTTGCAGAAGTGCCTGAGAACTTCACACCGTGTTTGTGGAGGCAGATTTAATCTAACTGGCTCCCTGAGCAGGAGCCCTGGGTGTCTCAGGGATAGGCAGGCACTGAGCAATGCACTTGTCCCAGAGCTGCCAGGGCTTCGAGGAACAGGTTGCAGCACTTCCATGCTTTAACAACTGAAAGCAAACAGTTTTCCACTTGTTACAAAGAGAAAACAACTCGTAATTTATTTTCAGGAATGAGGTCAAAACAGTGCAGCTTGGGAGGGAGGTGACAGGTGCAGCAGGTTGGTGATGAGACAAAAAGCTAAAAAGCCTTTCCCTGCTAGGTTATATCCAGCTTCAGTCAGCAGTGACTGAAATCTTTCCTCATCTGACAGTTGTTCCCCGTGGCCTTTGCAGCGTTGGCTTTGCTCCCTGACATCTGAGTCAGTGCTTGCGTAACCAGCCCCCTGCTCAGGCTGGGGCAGGCTGGCAGGGAGGCATCCGGGATCACTCGTGTCCTGTGAAGAGACCTTCTGCTCCTCACAAGGGTTCAGGCTCAATGGACTTTCCTCCAGTTTTGCAGCCCTGACCCCTGCCTGTTTCCAGCTGTCTCAGTGGGCAGGGTGGTGCTGGTAGGAATCATCTGCTCCAAGCTGAAGGGCAGCATTTGAGGGCTCTGCCAGGGCTGTTGCAGCAGCCTCACCACTGCTCCATGTGGAGTCACCCCTTCCCCAGGAGATCTGGTCCTGCCCTCAGTCCTGTCCTCACAGCCTCCTCTGAAGCCCTTCTGCAGTGTGCACGGATTCTCACAGGATTAAAACCTTAACTAGAAAAGCTCACAAGTCCTCTGTGCATTTCCTTTCCTTGACCACTGCAGAGTTACAGGAGACAGCAGGGCAGGCAGGCAGACCTCTGCCCACAGGCTGCCCTCTAATGCAGAGCTTTGTGGATCATCAGAGTGGCTTTCCTAGTGATACATCTTGGGTGGGAAACACTGGGAGCAGATACTTAAGAGCTGTCTGTCCATGCTCCCTTTCTCTGGCAGGTCAGAACTGCTCCTGCAGTTGCTCCCCTTTTAGTATATTAACATTTATATTGTAGGCTTTGTCTGTGTCTCTCCTGCCCAAGATTTTGGATACTGTGTTGTGCCTAGTCAGGGAGGCAGCAAACTTCAAGGAAGAGCCTCTCCAAATATACCTGCTTGGAGATGCACCAAGTTTTATCCTGATGCAAAGGAAACACCAAACAGTCTGATCACCTTTTTTGATTTTTACGGCTGCTGGCTTTGCCTGGCTTCTGCAGCTTCCAGTGTGCCATTCCTCTGGGTCTGTGAGCAGGCATGGCTCAGCCTTCCTGAGTCCAGGGATTGAAGTGATGCTGTAAATCCCCATCCCACTTTGGAGTATTAACTTACTGGGAAAATGGGGCTGGGTTGGTGTGCCAGTGTGAACTGCCTGTCCACAGTTGATCCTGGTGTGCAGGAATGGAATCAAAGTCTCTGGAGACACCTCCAAAGATGAGAACTGGAGTGATGGAGGGGAGCAGAATGAAAGGGCAGGGGTGGATCTGCTGAAATAAATCACATTTCCCACTGAGCCAGGGGAATCTCTGGCATGGAGGTGTCCTGTGCTCCAACAAGCCTGCTGCTGAGGGATCCATTCTCAGCATGCCGAGTCCTTTTGGCTCCTGTGTTTTCATTTGCTTTTTAGCAGCATGACAGCTCTGGGGAGTAGAAGAAGCCAGGACAGTGACTTTATCATGTGCTGGAGGCTGTAGTAGTGACCTGGGATGGGCTGTGGGGGGAAGCTGGGTTTGGATGACAGGGGAGGGAAGAATTTCCTGGACATGCAAACTGCCTGACCAGCCCTTGGAAAAGCTTGCTCTGCCAAAGGGCTCTCAGGCTCTGACCTGACAGAGGTTTGCAGCACCACAGAGCTGGGTGCTGAGAGGAGGAATCAGCTCCTGTGGGGCAGCCAAGCAAAGAAAGCCACCCTGTGCATGCTTTTGGGGACTGGTCTTGCAGGCACTCTGTTGACCTGGCAAGTGGAGGAGATAGGTCTAAATCAGCCTGCATGTTGAAGGTGAAATTGTAAGAAAAAAAATAAATGTGTGAGGAATTCCTCTAACTTATTCTCATAGCATCACTCTGTACTGGTCCTGAAATGGAGGGTCAGATATGACGTTTTAGCAGGAAACATGGTGGGGAGAGGAGATGGTTGGTCTGAAGAAGAAGGAGGCAGATCAGGAGTGAAGAAAGCCTGCATGGCTGGGGAGGCACAGGCCAAACTGTGCCCTGTAGTTGGTGCAGAAATATCAGAAATGTTGAGGACAATAGAAACACTTGGCAACAGAGACATGAAATCACGCCAGGTGTTGATTCATCCAATGCAATGGACATCCCTGAAATGTTGTCCTCTCCCACGAGTTTAAATTTTATTCATGGGCAGGTAAGAAGAATAAGATGGTGGAGTTTAACTTGATAGGATCATTGAACATCCCAAGCTGAGTTGTTGTTCATTCCATGTAACTGATATTTATCCAGGTATGAGTTTGAAATTCCCTTTAGGCTTATGTTAACAAAGTAGGGATTAATTTCTAGCTAACTCCTTAAGCAGGACAGGCCCAAGGGCTCATGGCTCTCTTGGGCAGGTAGCAAATACTGTTAAGCCTGTTTGGCTTCACAGCTGTGGCAATACCAGCTTCTAAAATTCTGTAGACATATCTTCTGGTAACCCTTGGGTAGCATCTTGGGGTAACTCCTGGCTCTATTCTGAAGTTTAAATGTACAGATGTGATATTGCTGCTCCTCAGCCTCAGTTCATGGCTGGGTACCATAACAGCACTTTATTGGTAAGAGTGTGGAGAGTCACAGCAAGAGGACAGGGCTTAATTTGATTTTAATCTTACCCAGTTTCTGTGCTGGGAAAAGAAAATAAGATGGTAACTGATTCTTCATGTATGGGCAGTGGTTGATAAGTATATCCCAGTCCAGGGCTTTGATAGTTGTGGGTTTGGTGCATGCAAATATATATACAGCTGTCTTCTCTCCTTTTTCCTCCCTTGTGCCTCAAGCAGATCCTAGATGGACTCTGTCCCACAGCAGAACTTGGGCTATAATTTCCTGTACACTTTCAGGGGTGAAAACCATCAGTGCCACTGTACAAAGTGATTCTGCTTTGCTTTGGCCCCTTTCCCACTGCTGCCTACCCGTGCCAAGAGGAGTGTTTGTTCTGCACTGGAAACCAGTCTGGTTTAGAACTAACCAGAAGGAGGGAGGCCTGAGGTTCTTTGTCATCCACATCACCTTGAGATCTGATTGTGAAAGGCAGAAGAAAACTTGCATGGATCATTTCAAGGGAAGGGAAGGGGAAGTTCTGCACCAGCTGGTGTCTAGAGAAAGCAGCCATTTACAGCACTGATGTTCTGCTAAAAGCACCATCCAATACCAGCTAAGGCAATGGAAATTATACTGGCAAGTGGCATAAGGAGCAGGAGCAGTCCCACAGCAATTTATTTTCAATCAAACAAGAGCCATGGAGTCATTAGTTATTTCTTCAGAAGGCTTTGGTAGGTGTGCTAGAGAGCACTGAGTTGTCTCTGCCATGCCATATGTGCACAAAAAGATTAATTCCCAGGTTAGCAAGAGAGGAATTATGATGAGGCACAGGTCTGACTCAGACACAGTGGGAAGAGGAAAATGCCACCGGCTGAAGCAGTGCTTGGACTCTTGCTGAATTTTGAAAAGAGCTAGAAGGAAAGATTTTTCTTTCCTTTTAATAAAAGAAGAAAAGAAGGCTTTAAAAAATTAGTATCAGAAGCAAAGAAATGTCAAATTATGGCTTCTTTCTTTAGCTACAGCTTTCCTGAGGATTTGGAGTACTTTGCAAATATTTAATTACTCGCAGCTCGGTGCCCTTGTAAACGTTGCAGAAAATAAACAAAATTAAACTGTGCTGTGAGACTGGCATTCCAGCTGTACCTCTGGTGCTATTACTGGCACCTCTGGAGCCATCTTATTCATTACAAGAGTGGGAACCTGAGGCTAACATAAACCAATGAATTAAACAGAGAACAGGTCCCAGGGCCTGAGTCCTGAAGTCTCTGCCCTGATAGCCTTATATCCTGCTATTCCCAACCTTGGGAAGCACCACAGAGTGATCACAGCCTTTAGCAGCATGCATAGTACAGTGCACATTCCCCTGGCACCAGCCCCGAAGCTGTCATGCCTACCCTGCAAATAGATGCCCTGCTGGTCTTTACGTGCATTAATATTCTGTCTCTCGCTGTTACACAGTGAGTGGATGTACTGTGCAGATGAAATCCCCACAGGGATTTCAGTGGGGCTCTGCAGACTCTGATTTAGACTGTTCTTTTCATCTACTTGCCCCTCTAATGACATATTTGTAAAGTGTTTGGAGCTTTTTTTCAATTCCATGGGGTGTTGCTCTGCTTTAGTGTGTTACAGAAATACGGTACGTGGTTAAGGCGCTGTTTTATTGCAGGCAAATCTTTGCCTCAATTACCTCATTTTTTTTTTTAAATTTACACTGGATGAACGTATCATAAATCATAGGTGAAGCAACAACCTACCTCATTCTGCATCCCCTCAAGCAGCTGCTTCAAAAAACTGACGTTTATTGCAGTGATTAAATATGAAATCCCTAAATGTGAAATTAAGCATCACAGCAAGTAATCGCTTCCAAACCTGTCTTTATAGCCTGTGCATGCAGCATTCCTCCTCCCACCTTTTCCCCCTAATTTTCCTCCTCTTTTCCTTTGCCTATCAAAATGCAAACCCTTCAGGGCAGGGTTCTGTTTCCCAGTCTGTCCATGAAGAACTTTGCACGCAGCAAAGAAGAAGCAGAGCAGGAGCACTGGTGATGGTGGCCAGGGAGAGAGGCAGAGAGCAGTTCTAGCAGCCTCTGGCAGAGGGCAGGGTGGTGGAGGGACAGACAGTGCTGGCCACCAAAGTGTCCCTGCGAAAAATGCCAATGACTTGTTTTTTAAATTTTAAAAGTTTAATAGTAATAAAATGGTTATAAAACTAGTAATACAATTAGAGTAATAATAATTTGGACAATTTGAATTAGGACAATATGAGACAATAGAAACAAAGAGTTACAGACAGTCCGGGTACCTTTTTCTGGGCAGCACAAGCCCGAAAAAGGACCCACGTTAACAAAGGATTAGCCCTTAAAAACAATAACCTGTTGCATATTCATACACATGATGCATAAATTCCATTCAAACACAGGATTCTGTCTGGTCAGTGTCAGCCTCTTCCTCTGAATCCTAACAGCGTCTTCAAGGCAGGAAGAAGTTCATTTCTTCTGATAAGAAGGCAATAAATTCTCTTTCTCTGAAAGATTCAGGTGTCCTGTGGCTGCTATCTCGCTGTGAGTCCTTTCTTTTAAACAAAGTATCCTACATAGCATCGTTTCTATTTTAACAATTTTTATAACCTAAAACTATATTTAACACAGTCCTTAAGAGAATTAATACAGCATTACTTTCTAACACAATACACATCATATTCATTTGAATATTTGTGAAAAGCCAATCATAGAATACAGGCATTTTTCACAATCCCCCTCCATGAGTCCAGCCCACCTTGCCAGGAGAGCTGCCACACAGAGACCTTTGGCTCTAGGCTGGGTACCAGACTTCAAAGGAAACAAAGGAAAAGCCAGCTCCCAAGGGCCATGGAAATGGAGGAAATGGTTCAGTGAAACAAGAGACATCTTTATCTGACAAGGTGCAGGTTTGGCAGCATTTCACATGATTAAAGCATTTAAGCAGTCTCATCCACATGCAGGGTCTGGTGTCTGCCCTGAGCTCCATGTGCTGCTTTCCATCCAGTGGGGATATCACATTTGGGATGGACCTTGACCTCTCAGGAAAACTTGGTGGCAACTGGCCAGCTGGCTCCAGCTTTTAGTGTGGGACTGACAGAGTGATCACACATGTTCCCTTAGGAAACCAGGCTAAAAATGGCTGTAGGTGGTACCTTTCCAAGCCAAGGGCTATGGAGGAGTTCCCTGAGAGCCAAAAGTTGCTCAATAATCTCCCCCAGAAGCGCTTCATCTCTCTGTGTTTGTGAGGAAACTGTATCCAATGCAACTGAAAATGTTTTGCCTGTGCATGGAAAGAGAACTATTTAAGCAATGCTGTCTAGCACAGACTTGAAAAGCTCATGTGGGTGTGAATATGAGCTTCACTTCCCTGAAGTCCCCACCCAGCTTTGGGGATGCCTAGCCCAGAAAACTTCACAGGGCATTTTATGACAGGTTTTGCCTCTCCATGGCAGCCAGGTCTGTGGCCACAGCACAGTTTTGCCTTTTCAGGTCACATCGAAAAGTTTGGCTGGTTTTCAGCTGGGTTTTAGTCTCAGGCACTGTGTGTTACAGGCATGGTCTGTACAGGCACAAGAATAGAAATTATTTCATCAGTTTGAGCCTGAGTAACCTCTTTTAAGGCCAGATGCTGCTGGAAGATTTGTACAGCAGTCATCTTGGGCAGAGGTGAAATGAGTCATCTGTTGCCAATAAACTTGGAAGGAACAGAGATGCCTGGGGGCAGGGGGGGGGACGACACCATTATCTGCTGTTACCTCCAGCAACCCCTTTTATAATTGAAAAAGGTATTAAAAATTATTTTGGGAATTTCTAATTAGTTGAGCTGCACCACTAATGCGCTCCGGATGTTTCAGAAACTTAACCCAGCAGCTTCCCCAAAAGAGGCCGCACAGAGAAGTCTCTTTCCTGCCTTTCCCCTCTGCCACCATCAGCTCCAAGGTCAGAGAGGATGAAAACCTCGGCAGAAATTGAAGTTGAGCAACAAAGGCGGTGCCTGGGGAGGTGCCTCCTCCTAACAGCGCCCAGACATCCATGGCTTAAGGCTGGAAATCCTAACATGTATTGAGTAGCTGTCCTTAGGGAAAGGCACAGATAGGGAAGGCAGAAGGCAAGAGGAAGGAAAAGCAGAGATTTGGTGGCAGAGTCCATTCTATTCCTGTCTCTGGCTTCTTTTTTCCAGTATGATCCTTGACAAGTTGTTCAGCTGGCTGTGGAAATTGGTCGTTTCTAGGTGCAAAATGTTTTGCTTTCTGTCCAGTTTGGGTTATTCCATGCTTTATCTACCTATTGATTGATTTATTTACTGTTTTTACAGCAGCTGAAACAAAAGGGTTCTGCAGCAACTCATTGTGGTCAGAAGGGGAAAAATTATTCTTCTAATTGTTGCTAAAATAGGAGGGAAAACTGAAAACTGGAAACTTTGACAACACTTGCCTGACTGTTTTGGCTCTTTGTTGATGGAGAGGAGAGGAGCTGAACCCTTCACTTTCCTTCTGGGAAGGATCAGAGGGATTTTAGTGCTGCAATAATTAAAGCTAAGGAAAATGGCAGAGCACAGTACCTTTCACAGGAAAATGGCAGAGCACAGTACCTGCTGCAGGGCTGGGATGGATGAAGTGGGTTGGGATTCCCAGCAAGGCACTGGGCAGGTGAGTCAGTCCCACATGCCACTCATCAGTCACTCTGCATGGAAAACCAGGAATGCTGTGGATGCCAGAAAAATGTGTTATGATTTAAAATCAGATGCACCAGTTCTAACACACTGTATCACCTCAGATGTTTTGTCTCCGTTTCCTCTAATGTTTTGTTACCAGTATCATCTTTCACTTCCCAGTTAAGGCAAAGTCCTTTATTTCAGGAAACTATAATGACCTGCCTTCCTGCCCTGCTGGTGATTATCCCAGCTGGAACGTGAAATCCTTTAGGTAAGCCAGGAATTGTTAGCTGCCACGGCTGGTTTGCTGCCATTCTGTGTGACCGGAGAGGTGACAGGAGGTGGGGCAGGGATGCACAGCTTCAGATGATAAAGCAGAACCACAGGACATCACACAGGTGCTCTTCTGTCTGATGTCCAGTGGTTGGAACCATTCCTTGAGAAGAGGCCTGGCCATTTTTCACTTTGCTGTAGAATAGGTGAGTGGAAAATACCTCTTCCCTGACAAGAGTGAAAGATGTAAAGTGAAAGAAGTGAAAGAAGCAGAGCACAGCTTTCTGTGCTTGAGGAGAGAGATGGTTTGCCTCTGGTTTGTGCCTTGGAGCAATCTGGATATATTTCCATGGGGACAATAAACAGCACCTCCTTCCCGTCTTCCGCTCCAGCTGAGGGAGTTTTAGCTGTGATGTGGTTTCCCAAAAGCTCTTCCAAAAGCATGTTCATATGGCATTTTACAGAACACTATGACTAATTAGTGCAAGCACTTGGTCTTTTGCAAACAATTGGTTGTTTTTAGGCCATGTGTTGTGGCTGTGTTTTACCCCAGCCCAAAACAACTGGCGTTTCAGAAAATCTGGAGGGCCTGCTTGGAAAATGTGGCTCAGCTTAACGCTGCAACATTTGGGATGGGAGTGGAGGAGGCCACACAGCATGGAGCAGGAAAAACACAGAGAAACTTGTATCAAGGCCATGTGATTCCTCACTCCCGTGTCTCCAGGCTGTCAGTGGGGTGAGGACACCAGCACCACGGCAGCAGGAATGCTTTGATACATTAATCCCAAAGTGGTGCAGGGTTAGCTCCTCAGCTGCTCCAGCTGATGTAATGCATTGTTTGCACCAAAGCCAGGCCGATTTTGTCTGGCTGAAGGATTTACTAGTTCAGAATATGTTTTTGGACAGATGTAGAGACTGTATTCCCAAATTAAATATGTACATTGATCTCTCGCCTGCATTCCACCTGCAGTGCAGGCAGAGGGGATGCAAGGCATCCCACAGCCTGGAATACAGCACTTGAAGTAGGGAAGAAGGGGTGTTTTTAGATTAGGTGGAAGAGACTAGGATGTCTTTTCTTCTGAAAATAGCACGGGGCTCTCTTAAAATGTAGCTTTTTTTACACATCAAGAGGGGAAGCCATAGGAGGAGCAGCCAAATTTGGAGCTCAGCAGTGCTGCGGCAGGCTGGGAATAGCAGATAGGAGCAGAGAGAGCAAACAACAGCCCGTGACCATCCGGCTTTGGGAGACAGCTTGGAATGGGTTTGGCTCCCCACAGCCCCTGCTGCTGTGGAGCTGGCTTCACTTTGCTCTGCTGGAACACTGAGCCATGGCGTGTCTGCTGCTAATTAGATTAGGTGCACAGAGGCTGCCTTGAGTGGGTTCCCATTTTTGCCTGAGAATTTTGCCCCCCAATTTTTTGTCACTGGGCTGCACTCAGTGAGCTCAGTCGTGGATGGCTCACTGCAGGTGAGCTCCCTGCCTGGCACAGTCACACAGAGCCTGCACATGTTGGTCTGGGTGAAGGCTGGAGGTGCCCTCCAAGCAGGAGCATGGATGGGACAAGGACGACCTCTCTGGGGTCACTGAGTGTCAGCTGGGGTTGACACCCATGTCCCAGATTTCCTGGCAGGTGAAAAGCCTGCAGTGTTTGCTAGGGCAGACAGACCCTCAGGGTAGCGCTTACCACAGATTTGACATACCCACTCATGACCTCTTTTGGGGTGCATGTTCAGAAATTTGGCAATAAACTTCTGGTATGCAGACTAGAATGATATATGGTCTGTTTAGCTGTATGCTTTTGTGCTGCCTCGGCTTTAAGCTTTACATAGCATCATTCCCATCCCACTTATCTCCAAAGGACTTTATAGAAGTGAGATGCACTTTGAACAGACCAGCCAACCCCTTCTCATCTCAGTAAAGTCCTCCTGCTGCTTATCCTAGGAACTGCTCTCTCCACAAGTATTCAAGTTTGATTTATTTTTAATATGGAAAGGCTGGCTTGTGGCACCATTTTAGGTAAGGTCTTGCAGAGGGTTGTGCAATGACCCTTTCTTGAAGTGCTCTCAATATTTTGGTGTTTCTGTTGTGATGGTGGCACGCCACCAACCCTTGGCCAGTTTGTGACCCCAGAACTTCCTCCTTTTTCCCTATTAACAGTTGGTGAGATCATTAATTTAGCCTTTGGCAAGGTATTGGCCGTCTGCTTGATTTCACTCCACTTGTTTCTCAAGTCCTTAACCTCTTGTATGACTTTACCTTCCTTTTTTGGTGACACTGTAACACTGTGTCATCAGCTTATTTCATTAGCACTGTCCTACTTGTGCCGGGGTGTAGATAGAAATACTAAATGAAATCAACCCCGAGGCTAACCTTTGAAAAACTCCCTCCAATGAAAGATTCTTCCTCAACCCTAAAAGCGATCCAACGCCGAGACCTCGAGCTCCCAGAAGTGGCATCCTGAGTGACCTGTCAAAAATTCACAAATGGAAAACTATCTCTCATGGCATGCCAAGGTGATTAGAGGAGGCCAATAACTCATTAAGAGGTTTTGGAAAGATGAAGCCAAGCAATGAGCTTTCTTCAGAAAAAAAACACATCACATTGCTGTTGGTAAAAGCGATCAAGAGCTGCTGCTGTTATGGGATTTTTTGTTTTCCTAAAGTCCTCCTAAAGTTTGGCTTGGAAGCCCCACAGTATTGTCCTTGGCCAACCCAAGCCCATGGATCTCTGTTTTGGACCAGCTGGGAAGACAGTAATCAGTTCTGGCTTTGCTGTGTGACTACAAACTCCAGGCTAGACATGACAAAGCTCAGCAAGGCTCCCCAAGGGCCAGGGCTCTGCTGATGCAAATAATGACCCTGCTGACTTGCAGAGATGGAATAACAGTGAGGAATTTCATCCAGGCAAAATACACATGGACACCACCAGTCTCCTGAGCCCTGTCTTGATACTGCTCAGATGTGGCAACACACCTGAAAGCTTTTCCCAGGAGGTCTGATTTGCTGGAGAGCATCACCTTGGTTGCATCAGTGTTTTGTTCATTTTCCTGCAGAATTTCAGTGCCAGCACATATTTGTCTGTGATGTAATTTTTTTTCCATTAATAAATCTGCAGACCCTGCTGGATACCAGTGCTGTTATGTTTGCAAAATATTGCAACGCTGAAGGAGCCCTGCTCATCTCATGTATCCTGACAATCTCAAATATTGGTCTCCTCAGTGTGGATTTTCCAAGGTTTTTAAAGTGTTCCACTCTCCTTGGACTAATGGACACCTTGTTAAAGCTGCCAGGCTTCATTTCTGGTTTGGCAGATGCCGTGACCTTACAGTGGAGTGGAGAGGTGCCCTTGTGTTGCTTTTAACACCCTCACTCAGCCACTGGATTCCCCTATCCCAGCGCTTGCCTCTAGTATAAATGTAATCCCATTTTCCTTCACAGGATAAAAAAAAACATCAATTTTGTTATGTAAAAGAGGTTCATCAAGAACACCACCACCAGTCTGAACAGCTGATTGCTTGTTCTGATTCTCAACAGTGGGGTTACAAGAGGGTTTGCTTTAAGAGCAGCACAAAAATTGTATCTTTTAGGGTGTCCTCTGCACAAAGCAGCCTCCTTGCACACAGGATACTGGAGAATGAGGGGTTTATTGTGCATTTATAACACAGCCCTTTAAAACTGGCATGGGATACTCAGTGTTGTCCGACTGTCATTCATCACAGTCATGACTTTCAGACAAAACCAGCCTCGCCCTTGTGTTGCTTGTTAAAACAAGGAATGTATGCTCAGTGTTTCATTTTCACTCACAGTGCTCCACACTGCAGCCAAAACCAACGTGGTTTGAACCATTTATTTCAAATTTATCTGGACAAATTATCTATGTATAGTATTTTTATAACGAGATGGCTTATTTTGTCTATATTCAAAGGAATAAAAAATTACTGTGCGTGTCTGGAATGCAGGGAAAGAAAAGGATTTCTTACACTGCAGAGCACATTCAGTGAGTGGTTTGAAATCTGACTGCAGTCTCCCACCAGTGTGTTCTCTTCCAATTTCTCTGCTTTACTCTTTGAATTCTTCTTTCCCTCCTCCACCTTTCTTTCCCCCTTCCCCTGTATTTCCTTTCTCTATTTCTTCCTTTCTCCCCCATTCTGTTTCTCTCTTCTCCCCTTTTCCCATCTTTCTCCTGGATTTCTTTTTCTCTCTGTTTCTTCTCTCTCCCTTTTTCCCACCCATTTCTTTCCTCCTTCCCCTGTATTTCTCTTCCCCCTTTGTCTCTCCAAGATTTCTATTCCCCTCTATTTCTTTCTCCCCTTCCCTTCTGCCTTTCCTTTGTCCCCTCAATTTTCAGTTTTTGGACAAAAAAATCTGCCTAGCCCAAGGCTCTGCAAGGCTTTCAGCCAGTCAGGCAAACAGCACTGATGCAAATCCTCCTGCACTCCTGCTCAGGGAAATTCCTTGCATGGATACCGTGATGCAGCTGCACAGGTGGCCGAAATCCCTGGGTAACAGGGACCTAAAAATAAGGCACTGCCCCGCCTCTCCAGCCAGAATTCCTTAAAGGGCAGGGGCAAATCTGAGGATAAGGGCTCAGGGAATGAGTAATGCAGAGCCTGGAAGGGTGGTAGTGCTAAGCCAGGGCTTGGGGAGGTGGAAAAGGGAAGCCTGAGGGATGTCTAGGAAAGCCAGACCCAGCAAAGCTTTGCCTCCAGGGTGAGAGCTCAGTTTAAAGCCCCTTGCAAAGCCGGTCCCTTTTAATCCACTTGTGTGGGATCAGAGCAAACCTGACACCAAATCTGAGGGTGTGACACACGTTCTGCTGCCCAAGCAAGGTGGGGGACTCATCCATCTGCTTCTGCTGACAAAATAATAATTTGATTCTTGCACAAGATAAACAGTCCCAGGTGCAAGGAGTAGCACCGATGCTGTATAACTGCCCAGTCACTCTGAGGATGACTCAGATCTCAGGTGTTGTACATGAAAACTTCCAATAAATATTGAGCGGGCAGGTGTCGCCTTTTACTTCAATCAAGTTTAAATCGATGGTAAAATTAAATCAGAAAGATTAAAAGCAGCTTTCTGGTCAGAAGTGAGTGGGTGGGGTTTGTAGCCCTTTTTGTAGCCCTTTTCTCTGTCTATGTAATAATGTGAGCTTGAGCCACTTTAATTCATATTTAGGGAATTAGCATGAAAATTGAGGTGTAAGGGCTGTAACAGGAATCCCAGAAAATACATGTTCCTTGTCAATGTGAGTTAATTAAGCACTGATGTACTTGAAACTAAAATTAATCCCATCCACTTACACTTGTTAGGAAAACTCATTGTTGAAAAGACCAGACAGGGCTATGAAGATGTGTAAGGTGTCAGGGCACAAGGAGTGTCTTGTTTCTGTCCTGCTCCCCCTCTATTTGGGGCAGAGGAACTCCCCAGCTTTACTACAGGCAAGGTTTTTGATGCCCATTTCCATGATTTCTGGTAAATTTACTGTGTCCAGTTCTGAGCTCCTCGGGACAAGACAGGCAGAGCTCCTGGAGGGGTCCCAGTGGAGGCTGCAGAGGTGATGAAGGGATTGGAGCATCTCTGAGGAGGAAAGGCTGAGGGAGCTGGGGCTCCTCAAGAGTAGCCACAGCTGAGAGGGGACCTCTGTAAAGTGTATAAATATCCAAAGGATGGATATTTATATATCTGAATATTCCAGAGCATAGAGCAGGCTCTGCTCTGTGAGGCCCAGCAACGGGATATGAGGAACAGGCAGATGCTGATGCCCAGGAGTTCCACCTGAGCAGGAGGCAGGAATTCTTCCCTGGGCAGTGACTGAGCAGTGAACAGAGTGTCCAGGGAGGCTGTGGAGCCTCCCTCACTGAGGATATTCCAGAGCCATCCAGACACAATCCTGTGCCCTGTGCTCTGGGATGACTCTGCTGGAGCAGAGAGGCTGGACCAGACCCTTTGTGGTCCCGTCCAACTTGACACATTCTGGGATTCTGTAATTTCCTACAGCTTGGCAGGGAGCCCAGGCACCCCAGCGGGAAGGGGGTTGGTCCACAATGGGGCTGGGGGAGTAGGAAGGGGACCCCACACATCCCGATTTTGGGGGAGGAGGAGGAGAGTGAGCAGGGACCATCCCACAAACACACACTCACATCGATTTTAGATGGTGAGGACTGCAAGCAGGGTCCCTCAAACAATCCCTGCAAATTTTAGGTGGGGAGAGCAGAGACCCCTAAACACATCCTGATTTTGGATGGTGATGGGAGCGAGGAGGAATCCCACACACCCCCTGATTTTGGGTGGTGATGGGAGCGAGCATGGACCCACATGCGATCTTGGGTGGTGAGGGCAGAGAGCAGGAGCCCCAAACTCAGCCTGGGTTTGGTGTGAGGGCAGTGAGCAGAGACCCGCAAACACTTCCCGGTTTTGGATGCAAGGGCAGAAATTAGGGAGCCCCAAACACACCTCAGGTTTGGTGCGAGGGCAGAGAGTAGGGACCACGAAATGCACCCTGGGTTTGGTGTGAGGGCAGCAGACAGGGAGCCCCAAACACAGCCTGGGCTCGGTGTGAGGGCAGCAGATAGAGAGCCCCAAACACAGCCTGGTTTTGGGTGCAAGGGCAGAAAGCAGGAACCCCCAAACACACCCCAGTTTTGATGTGAGGGTAGCGGACAGGGAGCCCCAAGTACACCCCAGGTTCGGTGCGGACAGAGACCGCCAAACACTTCCCGGTTTCAGATGCGAGGGCAGCGGACAGGGAGCCCCAAACACAGCCCGGGTTCGGATGCGAGGGCAAGGATTAGGGAGCCCCAAACACACACCGGGCTCCGTGTGAGGGCAGCGGGCAGGGAGCTCCAAAAACACCCTGGGTTCGGTATGAGAGCAGTGGACAGGGAGCCCTAAACACAGCCCGGGCTCGGTGTGAGAGCAGTGGACAGGGAGCCCCAAACACAGTTTTGGTGAGAGGGCAGCAAGCCCCAAACACATTCAGGGTTCGGTGAGATGGCAGCGAGCCCCGAACACAGCTCGGGTTTGGTGCAAGAGCAGCAGATAGGGAGCCCCAAACACAGCCTGGGTTTGGGTGCAAGGGCAGAGAGAAGGAACTCCCAAACACACCCCAGTTTTGATGTGAGGGTAGCAGACAGGGAGCCCCAAAGACACCCCGGTTTCGTTGTGAGGAGAGCAGACAGGGAGCCCCAAGTACACCCCAGGTTCGGTGCGGACAGAGACCGCCAAACACTTCCCGGTTTCGGATGCGAGGGCAGCGATTAGGGAGCCCCAAACACAGCCCGAGTTCAGTGTGAGGACAGCGAGTGGGGAGCCCCAGCGTGGTTTCGGTGTGAGGGCAGGGAGCCCCCAAAGACAGCCTGGTTTGTTGTGAGGGCAGCGAGCGGGCATCCCCAGCCCGGTTTTGGTAGGAGGGCAGCGAGCCCCAAATCCACCCCGGGCTCGGCGTGAGGGCAGCGAGCGGGCATCCCCAGCCCGGTTTTGGTATGAGGGCAGCGAGCCCCAAACACAGTACGGGCTCGGTGCGAGGGCGGCGAGCCCCAAACACAGCCCGGGCTCGGTGTGACGGCAGCAAGCGGGCACCCCCAGCCCGATTTCGGTGCGAGGGCAGGGAGCCCCAAACATAGCCCAGTGTCGGTGACAGGGCAGCGAGCCCCAAACACAGCCCGGGCTTGGTGTGAGGGCAGCGAACGAGCACCCCCAGTCCAGCTCGGGCGGGCGTGAGGCGGCCCGTCCCCCCAGGGCGGGGGGCGGCGGCGCATGCGCGGGGCGGGGGGCGGTGACGGCCGCGCCGGCGGAGGCGGCGGAGGGAGCGGGAGGGTCGCTCCGGGCCGGCGGCAGCGGCTGCGGGTTCGGCTGCGCACCGGACCGGGCCGGGCCGGTCGGGACCGCCCCGCCATGGGGACGCCGGGCGCCGGACGCAAGCGGCTGCCGAACCGGGAGCGCCTGACGGCGGAGGACGATGCGCTCAACCAGATCGCCCGCGAGGTGAGCGGCGGGAGGCGGCATCCCCCCTTCTCCCGTCTCCATCCTCCTCCCCTCGCCTTCCCCCACGGGCTCCCCCGAGCGCCGCGCAGGCGCCCCCGGCCACCGGCACCGCGGCGGCTCAAGGGCAGGGTGGAAGCCCTGCTTCACCCCCCCCTGTGCTTCACCGTGCCCGGGCTCCGTGAGGGAAGGGCATGCGGTGCCGGAGCCGCCTCGCTCCAGCCCCGCCGCAGGGCATGTCCATCGGCCGTGCTGATGGGAACCGCTGGGGTTGGTGTGAAACACTGAAAATAGGCCGCTGGGATGTGTTATGGATAGGTATAAATCATAGAATGGCAGCGTGGTTTGGGTTGGAAGGGATCCCGAAGATCATCTCCTTCCAAGCTCCCTGATGTGAAACACCTTCCACTGGACCGGGTTGCTCTGAGCCCCATCCAAGCTGGCCTGGAACACTTCCAGGGATGGGGGTGAAAAATGAAAAGCAGAATACTGCAAGGTGATGCTGGGTGTGGGCATAAGTGACCCCTCTCACTTGGAAACTGGTTTTTGTGTTGCTGCCCACCAGATGCTGCATTGTGCTCAATGTGACTTTAACCTTCTAAACCAGCTCATTGCTGACGCGTCCTGCCTCCTTTTTCTTCTTAAATTGGTGCAGTGGTAACCAAGATAATGTGAATTTGGTTTTTATGTTTGCTAAATCTGACAAAGCCTGTTCTCCATCCTTGCTGTGGCCGTCCTCCAATGGGGGAAAGGGGATAAACAGCCCTGGGGTTATTCTCCAGTAGGAAACCTACGAGAAGGATGGAAAGAGACAGTTTACAGGAGCACAGGGACAGGACCAGGGGGAATGGATTCAGACTGAAAAAGACCAGGGTTATATGGAATATTAGGGAGAAATTCCTCCCTGTAAGGTGGGGGTACTCTGGCACAGGTTGCCCTAAGAAGCTGTGGCTGCCCCATCCCTGGAAGGGTCCAAGCTCAGGTTGGATGGAGCTCTGAGGAGCCTGGTCTGGTAGAAGATGTCCCTGCCCATGGCACGGGGTTGATCTGAGGTCCCTTCCAACCCAAACCATTCTGTGATTCAGTGTCTAAAATGCTCCAGGGCTGCTGCTGATGGTGGGCATTCTCTTCCCCTAGCATGGGTTAGGTGTGTCAGCCCACCTGGTGTTGCTGTGACCCCAAGATGTGTTACAAGATAAATTGCTCTTCTGGAAGACTTTTAGGTCTCTCTTGGTTTCCTTTGCTGATTCAGAGCTGCAGCAGGATCAGGTGAATGCTAATGCAGGGTTTATTTCTGGTGGCACTGGTAGGTTGAGTTAGCTGAGACATTGTGCTCCTCATTGCCACCAATGCCTTTCCAGTTGTTGTGCACCATTTTCTGGTGGTTTGTAGCATCTTTGGAATACACCCAGCAGAGTTTTGTGTGAGTGATTCACATAGTGTGTTCTCTGAAGGCAGATTTTTGTGGCAGGGTGCTGAGTAGGTTCCCAAGGATGGAGTTTGAGGTAGGAGGACAAGAATGTCTCATGTCCTGGACATGAGATAGCAAGTAAGAGTGATTGTGCTGTCTGTTAGAGTCATGATTATATCCTAAGAATTGTTTTGGGATGAGGGTTTGAATTCCACAGGTGTGTCCTGGCTGTGCTGTCATTTGATCAAGGAAGGCACCAGTCTCTAACAAGGAACCCAGCTGCTCTTTTCAGTTGCACGTTTTTGTCCCACTTTCTCTTTTCTTTATCTTAGATCTGCTTTTCACTGCATTGTGTAATGATTTGAGGACTCAAACATTGTGGTGGTTTGTGTTTTGTTATTTTTTCCCCCTTCCTTCTCCTGGGGTTTGTTTAAAAGACAGCTCCATTTGCTCAAGAAGCCCAACACAAGCATGTCTTTTATCTTTTCCCTTGAGTGCTAAAACTGTGAACTGCCAAGTTCAAGGTTCAGCATTTTCCCATATTATTTTATCTATTTGCATTACCCTGTCTCAGAGCACTTTAATTGTTTTGTTGTTTAACTGCCTGTTCTCCACACAAAGGATCCCAGATGAATCCTTCTGTACGATCCAAAATACATCAACTAAACCTTTTGTCTCTCCTTAGCAAGGATGTTGAGAACCTCCATGTTAAGAAAGTGGCAGGATTCCTGATATTTTGTCTCTTCCAGCTTTCCTCACAGGTATTTAAGAAAGCTGGGACACAGACACTTGGCTTTTGCACATAAATTTTCACTCCTCTCTTGGACTTGTCCTTTGTTGTCCAGAAGCCAGAGGTGATGACAAGTTATTTGCAGATCCTAGAGTCTCATTTTCCCTATGGGAAATATATATATTTTATATGGGATAGCCCAAGAGAGCATCCAAACCAGGCTGATTCACAGAGCTACCTTTTATTTTGTGGTTGTTTTGGCAAACCCACCGTTCTCACTCTACTACGTGCTCCCATAAGAAGACAGCAAGACTTGCAAGGACTTTGTGACACTCCTGCCATTTGAATATTAAATTTGTGTGGATTTGCAGCTGGGATGTCGTGCTCTGTGTCTTGCACAGCCCACGAGAGAGCCTGGCGTGGTGAAGAGGGCAGCGAGAGCGAGCGTGAGGGGAAGCAACTGAGCAAGAGGAAGGAAATTGTGAGAGTGAAGCATCTTGTAGTGACAAGGGTTTAGTAGCAGTATTAGTCATGTTAATCAGTAGTAGTTTCAATGCTTGAGGCACTTTCCGAAGTAGTTTATCACCTTGTTTGGAGCTGTTCAGAGGTGGAAGGTGCAGATCCCTTCCATCAGGAAAGGGTAGTGCTGTACTGCCAGATCCAGCTGCAGGGTTTGACAGGCACGATAATTAAGTGGATGGCAAATATGTAAATATAATTAACACCAAACACGGTGTTCTGAGTGTCTGACAGACTCACAGGCTGCCACTCACAGGGTTTGCTGTTCACACACCTATTTGCTGTTCACACACCTGCCCTGTGCTGCTGAGCTTGTTTTCTCACAGGCGGCAGCGCTGCCGATCAATGATCGGCTTCTCCGCTGTCAGGCCGGCCTCCACAGCAGCAGATTATTCCAATGTTTAGGCCAATGGAAACTTCTGGGCTCTTTCACTGCCCTGGGTGAGCACATGGCAGCAGTGTTTGCAGAACCCAGCACTTTGGTACTGCTCAAGGTTTGTGCCAGCAGAGCCAGCGGGCGCTGCGTGCTGCGCGCTCATCTGTGCCTCGGGAAGGCACAGTCCTGCCCGCTGAACCTTCCAGGAGCTGCTTTCCTGCTTGGATTACATGCCTTTGATGTGATTACTCCAGACATGGTTTCTTCAAGGAATTTTTTTTTTTGCTAACTTCCACTCCGCTAGCCGCAGTAATAATTGTTCCGTGCTGCAAATCCAGCGAGGGGCTGTGTAAATGAGATATTTCTCTTGCAGGCAGATAATGTTAGTTACTGTTTTTCGTTTTCATGAATGAGGAAGGACAAGGTCAATTTCTTGTTTGTATTGGGAATGTAATTGACACCTTGTTTTGCCACAGTTTTGCAGGCAGATGTGTGTTACACTGTTCAGAAAAATGATCCTGCCGTGTGTCCTCTCTCTGCTAGAAAACGTCTTCATCCACCATTTTATAGAGCAGAGCTCTTTAGGTAATAATTAATTTGCAATTAGTAATTTAAGCAGCATAATTTATTTTTTATTGTTAAAGAAGGTAATGTTGTGAGGGTTGTGCCTTCACTCTTTGTACACTTTATGTCGCTTTCAAGAAGTCGCCTACATCATTGTACATGCATAATTATTACTTTGTTAAAAACAAGCACGATCCATTTATGGACCATGCATTTGATTATTTCACTGAAGTAATCAGTTTGGGCATTGACCTGTATTCTTAGAGATTCAAAAATTGGGATGTTACGCTGCTACGAGGGAGCAGAAATTGTTGCTAATTAGAAAAAGCTCAAAATGCAAATGAAACCAACCAGCCAGGCTTAGTGGTTACATTAAGAAGGCACTAAGTAACTTCAACAGGCTAAATTGGAGTTTGGAGACTAGTGAAGAGATGCTGTGATGGTTGAATGCGGAATCTGTTAAATTGAGGGGTTAATTTTGGGGGGAGAAAACTCTTTTTTTATACAGCATTTTGGGTGACTTCCATAAATAGAGATGGAAACAATTGGCTACAAGTTGAAGCTAAAGCAAGCACACAAGCCACACAGATTTTATTGAACTGTTATGCAAAGCTGAGCATTTAAAGCAGTGTGTTCCCTAAGGATATATTCCCTTAGGATATATTCCCTATAAGATCTGGGTAGGATGGGAGTGGAACTTTTTGGAGCAGTATTTGGCATTACAGATGTGTGAAGGCTTTTGTAAGCTGGGTGGATGTTCCAAAAGAATCCCTTAGAAACAGCCTGGCTTGTGTAGCACCAGTGCTTGACTTATTTTTTTTATTGCATCACTTTGTGCCTCTAGGAGTGTTAATGGCTGATCCAAACAAACGATCTGAGAAAAGCATGTCTGGCTTTTCTGTTCTAGGACAGAGAGTTACGAAAGCAAGGGATGCTCTTGGAGGCCTTGACTCAGCCTGGCTGACCTAAATATAGGAAGGAAGGAGGGCTCTGTGGGCGAGGCTTGCCAGTAGGGCGTGGGGAATTGTTCCAGATCTGAGATGATTTTATGTGGCAAATATGCTCTTCATCAAACTCTCCTTTTCCCCTAATGCTTTGCATCCATAGATCCAAAAAAAGGTGTTGGCATCACTTACAGTCTCTCTCCCCCAAGGTAAATGTGGGAAGGAGCAGTTTAAAGAAGTGAGATAAAAATCTCAAGACCCATCTCATGATGGTTAAATGGGTGACTGGAGCCTGTCTTACAATCTGCCTCTCAACTTGAAATAATCAGTTGCCTTTTTTTGTGTCCATGCCTGGCCTGAGTCCCCTTCAGCTGTTCCCTTGCTGTCTGAGGAAGCAGCTGTTTAGGAACTGTGATTCCTGTTTCAGTCAAGCAAGGGACTACTGGTAGGATTAACAGCCTGGGAAGCCCAGCCTCTGTCCCTGTGAGCCCAGATGCTGAGCTTGGCTGCTGCAGGATGTAACACTAATCATTACTTCATCTAGAGGGATGTTTTTCCAGGCCTGCTGCTGGATAAAGTTGGAGCTCAAATGTGCTTGCAAGGCTTTCAGCACTGGGATATTTTTTTTTTTTTCATCCTTTGCTTGCAAGGAGCATAATCCAGGTAGTATTTTGGGTTTGTGGAGCGAGGTATTTGTCCCTCCTGTCGAGTCAGCAGGTTGCCAAGAGCAGTGAATGTGTCTAGCTAGACTGGAGCACTCGTAGGCAATCCTTAAAATAGCAGCTCTGAAATATCAGCTGTTGTCTCGCTGGTGCTGAAATACTTTTTGGGGGAGAAGCTGCCCGCTGGAATGTGGGGTGTGGGGGGGAGGGCATGAGGGAGCTGCAGTAAACCAAATTTCCCTTCAGGAAGGTGACTTTGAGGGTTTATATTAAACCCCAGAGAAGGGGAGGTGCTTGGTCACTTCAATACCAGAAGCAGAGGAAGCTCCCTCATAACTGGTGCTCTTGCACCCCTGAATCCACCAGTGACACAGCTGGCTTTGCATGGAGTAGGAAAATAGCTGATTTTTGTGCTTCATCACACAGTAAAGATGAGAGAAGTGCTTAAGGGCTTCTTGTCAGAAGACATTTGTAGTCTTTAACTCTCCTTTCCTTCACCTTTTTAGTTATGGAACAAGAAGTAGGCTGAAGAACTTTCCTGGCTAATGCTGGGAAGATAAACTGGCATGTGCACTGAAATGAGCACATTACATCAGGCAAAAATATATTTCCAAAGCATCCTTATGGGCAGGCTTGGTGTAGAAGCAGTAGGTTGCAAGAAATGTAAGGCAGCTCTCAAAGGCCTGGCTGCAGAAGATTTAGCTGTTGAAATGAAAGCTTGCTGTGGCACAATAAATACTGAATAAAGCAGTGCTTCATTGGAAGGCATGCGATGGTTTCAGATAGGCAGGAAGAGCCCTGCAGTGCTTGCACTGTGCAAACAACTTCAGGTAGCTGAATTAATTTTCTTTATGAAGATGTGGAAGTTCTGTTCATGCTGTTAAAAACTCAGGGTTTTGAGGGTCTGCAGAGAGGGTACAGAAGTCTGGGAAAACACAGAAATATCATTTTGGTGCTGGCAGGAATGGGCCAGAACTCTGCCCACTGGGAGAGTTTGCCAATGTCCTCACCTAGACCTCAGCACCAAAGGCATTTCCCACTCATATTTGGGTGGTTTCTCCTCCTGCCTTTAAACAAACTTTGCTAAGTGGCATGAGATGTGAAGGGCAAGGCTGGGCAGCATTTCCCAGTGGGCAGAGCTTGGAGCACTTTTCTGGCCCAACCAGCTGAGAATTTTGAGTGTTGGGAGAGGAGAAACTCAGACAAACTCTGACTAATGCTGCTGTTTCCAAAACTGAGCATTGCTTGTTTTGGGGTGTGGATGTGTGCCTAATCCAAAAACTGGGCAGAAATGGGTGGGTCCTTGGCCAAATGAAGGCAGTGTCCTCCCAAGATGGATTTGACTTGAACTTGAGCATCCATCCTGCAGTTCTGTGCTCTGTTCTTCCATCCCCTCAATGTTTCATGTTTTCCTGTAGATGAAGTTCTGATTCACTGTGTGCTGCTTCAGGGTGTGGAATTCTGAAAGGGGACATGTTTGTCTTCTAATTGTTTGAAAATATGTTAGTTTTGTTAGAACTTGCACATTTTTATGTCTGAAATTAAAATAATCTATTTCTGGGTTGAGGAAAGATGGATGTTTTGGGGTTTGGATATACTTGGAACATAAAGGGCACAGCTCTGGTCTAAAACTTCAAGTGACTAGTTCTGACTTGAAAGTTTCACTGAATACATTGAAATAACTTTTGTTAATTTAAGGACTTAAGATCCTGTTCGATGCCAAGAAAAAAATGAGTGTCTGAGCTAATTGCTCATTAAAAATGTCTGACCTAGAAGTGGGAAGTTGATTGCTTTGGGGAGCGCTTTCAGTAGGAAATAGCCTGGGTGTGATGGGAGGAGAGGTGGATTTGCTCAGTGACATCTGCCTTGCCCTTCTGTGAGCCACCTTGGCATGGGCTGTGGGTTTGTCCACCTTGGCATGGGCTGTGGGTTTGTCCACCTTGGCATGGGCTGTGGGTTTATCCACCTAAACACTCCTGCAGCCTCTCACAGTTGGCCTGGAGACAAGGAAAGTGATCTGAAAGTGCCAAATCCGAGCTGTGTTCCCATCTCAGATGTGGTGAGGAGTGAGGAAGCCTCTTCATTTCTTATTGCTTCTACTCCTGGCTGGTTTATCACCTCTCCTTCCTCCTTCCTGCACATTGCTTTTCTCTGCAAGATGGAGATTCTTCTGCCATACAGCTTAACCCTCACATTAGGCTTGCAAAAACACCGTGTGCCTTCTGCTTCTCCAACACTTTGTGAGCTCTTGGAGACAATATTTAATTTTTTTTTTTTTGTGTTATGTGTTGCTGTACCAGAAATCTGAGGCTTTGGTACACTGTAATTGCCAGGTGCACCACTGTGGCCATGTTCCTATTTTTAATAGCTGGTAATCAGGTATGAGAGTGCTTGTTATCTTTGGCATGGGAAGAAGTGCAAAGGCAGTGGTTGGGTCTCAGGGCTGCAGCTTCCTTTCCTTTTAGCTCTTGGAAGGTTTATGTGAACGAGACTGGAATATTCAATTTGCATCCAAACCTCTGTCAAAGAAATAGCAAGATGGTATCTCCAACTGGCTTCCTCAGAAATAGAGCTGGGCTTTTCCTGCATGATGTCATTACTTGCAGTTTTTGGATGTAATTAGTGTCAGATTGATTTATCTCTCCCAGAGCGGCCGGGTTTACTGGAAGAGAGTTCCACAAAAGGAGTTTATTTGTGTGTTTGCTGTTTGGGCAGTGACTTGTGTGTTAATATTGCCTGCAGTGCAGTGGTGATGCCTCTGCCCCACTGATGATTCTCTGCAAACCATTCCCCACTCCAACAGATGCTCTGCTCAGACAGGGAATGTAAAGGAGTAATATTTCTTCCCTCCTGGTTTCTGCTTGTGCGTATCTTGTGACCTTTCCCTTTGCCAGCATCTGATTTAAATTTAATATTCCCTTTTTTTCCCTTTGCCCTCCTCTTTTGAGTACTTCCTACGTCCCAAAATAACCTTTCTCTAATCCCACTGAATACCATGTTTAGTTGGGTCTGTCTCTCGTGTGTGCCTTTGCCAGCCCTTTCCAGTAGGCAGGAATGGAATACAGGAGGATCTGGCACGCTAAAAGCTGGGTCAGGTTTTTAAACTCATTCCCTCAGGTCAGATGGATTTCAGGCATCCCCACTTGGGTCTTCTAATTATGGAGCATTTATCAGCTAACATGCTGGGATGACAGGAGAGCAAGGAAAGGCTCTTGGTGTGCCTCACATGCAGAAAAATCCCTGGGCTCTGCTCTCCTATCGGGCTCTTGTAGCTTCACATTTTTTCCCTTTTAAAACACACGTTGCTTCAGAGTCAGATAGTTGAGATATGTCTGGTTTTATCAGTGCCAAAGTGCTGCAGTCTTCACACAAACCCATGAAATTGTATTTGCTTCTGCTGACTACAAACAGAGGAGACAGCCTACTGCTTTGGGGTTTTTTGTTTTTAAAATCTGTGTTTATGTTTTATTTTTCTCTGATCGCAAACTTGAAGTTCTTTCAACAGACTTGCCAGGAAAATAGTAGATACAACTCTTAGGAAACTAGTCAATTTTTTGATGGTCTACAACCCCTATTTCTTTGCTGTGCAACTGTGCATTTCCCAAAAGCTGTTTTCCTTAAAATGTCCGTTCTCCCATATGAAAAAAATGTGTGTGTTGGTCTTGGTTTGCTTCCTTTGCTGCATGTGCTGCCGGGCTCTAAGAGGATTTACACTGACAAATATGTTGAACCAACATCTGTTGGAAATGAAAGTGGGCTTTTGGGACATGTTTTGTGATACCCAAAGGTCACTCTGCTCCATTGTCTCTTGCATATGAAATTGAAATCTGCCCCAATGTGAAATGAGTGTGTTGGAGCAGTGATGTGACCTAACCTTTACATGAACTGTGCAGGAATCCAGGGGCTCTGGGAAATGCTGTGGATACAAGAGATAATGTTGGTGTATGGAGAGAATGTCACTGTTTTATTTATAGAAGGTTACACTGTGTTTTTAGGAGTATTTGTGCATTCTTGTTTAATTACTCTAGGGAAAAAAAAAATCATTATTTGGTGAACTGGAGCAAGTGAGGAAAGGTTCTCTGTATGTGCTGGTGAAGTGATTTTGTATCACTGATGGGATGAGCACATCCTGTCAAACTGAGCAATAATTTTCAGTCAAGAGGTAACCCAGAACTTTCTGTCTAAGCAACCTACAAATTTAGCATTAGAAAATAAAGGTCATTTGTGACGGTGTTCACAGGGGTCCCAGGATGAGGGAAGAGACGAGGATCTGACTCCATGTTTCAGAAGGCTTGATTTATTATTTTATGATATATATTA
>JAXCLO010000002.1:4006791-4059087 GCA_035583995.1 Arremon aurantiirostris | reverse complement strand
CACAGCAGCAGATAACCATTGTTTACATTTTGTTCCTGAGGCCTCACAGCTTCTCAGGAGGAAAAATCCTAAGGAAAAGATTTTTCATAAAAGATGTCTGTAACAGTCAGTGGATTTGCAGGGCTGTTATAAAAACCTAGCTTCATTTTTTAGGGGAGACTGAACCTGCTAGAACAGAAACAAGCTTTTTAGAGATCTGAATTATCCAGAGATGCTTCTCTGGGGTCTGCTGCCTGTGCTGCTGGCTGCACAAGGCTTCTCTCTGTCTTCTCACTATAAAATCAATACTGTGCACCCAAAAAAGTCTTTTTGCTCTGTGAGTTACAGCAATCAGGTATAAACCCCTTAGGAATAACCTTTCTAAGATTTCCTTGCTGCACCTCAGGAACTGGTAGAAAACCTTAGAGGAGTAGGGATTTCATTGTAATTTCCTCTAATAGAATGTGATTCTCCAAGGGCTCAGCTTTTGCTGCTGGCCTATCCCATTCCCTCACCACTTGTTTCTTTGCCATTTTTCAAACCCAGCAGCACAGGTCTGCACAATTTGGGTGTTAAATAGTTTGTGTGACTGAGGATACAATTCATAATTCCATCTGCTGGGTGGTAAAGGCTGCTAGGCAAAAATGGAGCAGGCAAGGGAAGGAGCTGCCTTGTGCTGCTGGTGCATTCCAGGTGGAATTCTGTGATTTCCAGAATTCCAGTAAAAATAGCTGTGGAGGTCCCTCTTGCTGTACCCCCTAGGCAAGGTGTGTGTAGCCCAGCAGCACATTTCAAACTGAATTAATTTGTTGGTGGGGGGGTCAGGGCACAGATTCTCCAGGTAATCCATTAGTGCTCAGCCCCAGTTGGGAGGCAGTAATCCCCTCCCACCCCCACACAAAAGCTGTCCAATCGTTTCTCAAACAATGCTGTTTTTTTAGCCCTAATCCCACTTGAAGGGTGGTTCAGTGCCATTGCTGAACTCTGGGCAAGTTCTCCTGCCATGTCCTGGCTCTCCCTCGGGGAATTCCTCTTCCCAGGAGGGAGAGGATTGTGGAATGATGGCACCATGAGAGGGTAACTCCTGTCCACCAACCAGGTAAGGCCATCTCAAAAATTTCTGAGCTGATTGCAGAGAACAGTGTGGTTTTTAATTTTTTTTTAAATTTTTTTTAAAATTTTTTTTTTGACAGTTCTCTTAAAATTACTGCAAAAGTGTGAATTTTTTTTTTTAAATTTTGTTCCCTGTGAAATATCCTCTGTGTGCTTTTTCTGCAAACTGAGTGCAGGGCTTGGCTCCTCTCCTGGAGCGCCGTGGTTTCAGCGCCGTTGCTAAATGTTTGAAGTTTGATATTTGTGCTTGAAGGAGAGAAAATCCAGTCCAGCATGGTGTCGTGGAAGCTGTTGTCCATCCTCTGCAGCATCCAGCTGTTCTAACAAGAAAAGCCCAGCTTTTTTTAAGGTGGTTTCTCTGGATTTAGACACTTTCCCTTCTGTCAGATTTGCTCCAGCAGGTTGTGGCGTTCCCTTGGTGGATGTTACAAATGGAGAATTTCAGCCTGAGTTTGAAGTGTTCTGCCTTTCCCTTGAGGATATGAGTTAGCCTGAGGGAGAGCTGTGGGCTATTTCCTGTAGCAGAATATCTGAATTAACCAGAAGCACAGTCCCTCTGCAGGAAGGTGGTACAGTTTGAAGAATTCCATGTAATTCTTTCCCACCTGGATCTCTCCAAACACTTCTTACACAAAGAAGTGGTCCAGAGCTTAACAAAAATGTATTGCAGTGAGGGGCATGAAAAATCACAATTTTTACAATAATTCCCTTATATATGATGATTTTTGTTTTACAGGAGTTTCTCTCATACGGCAAATTTGAAACATATTTCTTTTATATATAAAATAAAAACAGTCACCCCTGGTGACATCTCTTGTAGGATCCCTCATGAAATATATTTTATATACTGCACTTCTGATCTTCTCAAGTGCTCATGATTACTCTGGGCCCTTCTTTTAGATTTCATATAAATCAATGCAGTTGGAGAGGGTGAAAAACCAATGCCTTGCAGCTTGTAACCATTGCACAATATCCAACACAACAGCACATTGTAAACATAATAAAATGGTCTATTAACAAATTGCTTTATTAACTCTAATCAGTCTAAAGAGCTAAATTTAATTAAATCTGCTTGTGGATGAGAACATTCCGCTCATGGAAGGGTGCACTAAAGGTCATCTCCTGTTTTGGATCTTAATGTTTGCATGTGAAAGTTTGTTTTGTCTTTCATTTGCTTGAGGTCAAGCAGGGATGTGCCTTTAAGAGTTTATTAATATTAATTATTTCAAAAGGTTTTGCCTCCCTGCCTTTTTGTGAGAGAAATTAGGAGTATACCTATAAGGCATGAGGAAAAACTTTGTCTATTAGAAGTATGTTGTTGTAGGTATTTAACACTTTTTGAAATGACAGTGTGCAAAAGGAGATGGAACCCTTTGTTCTGATATTGTTTTGAACTCCCACTTATTAAAGTACTTAACTCTAAACAGTAATTTGTTTTTTAAAGATCTTGAATTTTAGGTCAATCCTTTCCAGGGCAAAAGGCTCTTAAATGAGGAAAAAGGAGAATGTCTATTTTCAGATACATGGCTGGGAAAGGAAAATGCCACTAAATGCAGATATGAAACCTTTTTCATACTGAAAAGTTGTCTTGGACTTGTTTTTTTGAAGGATGCTCAAACAGTATGGAGTGTCCACATTTCTGAGTGGCTTCTACAGCATTATCTCTTGTTTGGACATTTTTATATTAAAATTTTTTTTTAGAAGGCTCTGGACATCTGCCTTACCATGAGAGTGTTCCAGCACACTGATTTTTCTCCTGTTGTCAATAAGCTGTGGGATTGAGGATCAAAACTGTTACAAGAAGAGCTTAGCAGAGATAAAATAAAAATTATTTTGACTCCTGAACAGTTTAAATAGTGCTGATAGCAAATGATAATGTGGGGTCTGTGTAACCTGGTTTGATTGTGCAGTCTGGTCACAGACACTAAAAGAAATGCACCTGAGGTGAGGAGTGCAGAGAAGTCAGTGCTGCCCAAATGCTGAAGAGACGCGTGCTGCAGCAGAGAACAGGAGTTCTGGGAACTGGACAGGTTAAAAATCCTTCAGCAGTCATTAGAAAAATTAATTTCACTTGTGTTTATTACATTAGACTCCAGGAAGTTCCACGAGCTGACACCATGGGCATGGCAGGAAATCCTGCCTGGCAGCCAAAAGTCTCAGTGTCACCTTGGGAAGGCCTGCAGAGTTCTATAAATTTGAACATTTGTTATGCCTGTGTTATTATGTACCTGTGTATAAGTTACTGCTGAAGACCTCAGGTGTTTTTATTTCTGTGTGCAGAGATTTATAAATTTGGTCAAGGGTAACTGTGTTATACCTGTGTTGTGTTATTGCTGAAAACTTGAAGTGGTTTTATTCTTGTGTGGGATAAAATACTCTTCTGTGAGTAAATGCATGATGGTTTCTTGGATGTACTTTTAATATTTAAAAAAGGATGGGGAGGCACAGGGAAGAAAACAGAGGCCTGGGGGCGAAGTGAGATGCAGTGGTACAGCTTTGGTACTCCTGCAGGGTTTTGTCTGCTCCTGGCCTCAAATCTTTGTTTCTACCGCCTTGAATGATGTTCTTTACAAAAGGCTTTGCAAACTTAAAAAAACTCAATAATGAAGTGTAAGTGGTAGGTGTGATGGTTTTTTTTCAAAGACTCTCTGCACTCCTGCTCCTTGAGAATTATGGGGTGCTTTGAAAATAACTCCAAAGGGGGATTTTATTTTTTTCTTTCCCCCTCATCCAGGAGAGCTTGGATTTGGCGTCAGGCAGGCTGTGTAATTCAGACATACTGTGCACCAGACAGGCAGTTTATATATAGAAGCAACACACTTCTAGTGCTGTCTTTAATGTGCTAAGCTTGACAGAATTCCATCTGAGATGCAGTAAGTGGTGGCTCTGGCTGGATTTGCTAGCTGGTGAAGACTGGGGAAAAAGAGGGAAAGTGTGCCCTGGCAAATAAGGGAAATGCAGATAATTAACATCATGCATTGAATTGTTTCCTTCAAAATATTATATGTGCTTTCAAAAGGGTCAATAAAGCAGTTATGGGATTTATTGATTTATTTATTGTCACACTCTTCACTTTGCTTTTGCCTCAGTGAAAGCAGGCATGGGATGCACTGAGATGAAATATTCATCCCAATGCTGCCAAACCAGGACAATTATATAAATGGATTTAATTTCCAATTCTGTAGTGTTTCAGGGGGTTCTTTGTGAAGTGTGACCTGCTTGTGCAGGGAACACCTTGGGAAGTACAGAAATGAGATTTTTTTATTTCTATGCTTAGTTATTTATTTGATACAGCTTTTCTTGCACAATCGTTTTAAAACCAGTCCTATTTTTATAGTATATGAATATACTCAGGCAGGGTGGGAGTCAGCAATAAATATTTTTATTCCCTAAAGTGGTGGCTCTTGGCCAATTTCTGTGCTCTTACTTATCAGCTGCTGGTCTTAATTCTGCTGAATTCAAACTTTTTATTTTTTATCTCTGCGAAGCAGGAGTAATTATTTATGCACGATTCCTGCTCCTGAGTGTTGTTTCATTAATGAGATGCTGTGATTGCACAGTTCTTGAAAGGAGCTCATTCAGGGGCCTGGCTGTGCCACTGCCCTGTGTGACACCGTGCAGCTCAATCAATAGAGATGTTGGCTTCAAAGTGTCCTTGTGTTTTCCTAAGTTTTATTGAAGATGGAGTCCCTTGAAAGATTGTAAGGCTGGCAATGCTCAGTATGATACTTTTTGGATATTTTTTATTTAAGAGAGACCTTTACGCTGGGAGTTTGATGTCATTTATTTTTTATGGGATAAAAAAAATGTGGATCTGAGCACAGCAAGGAATTTTCACTGTGTTGGTTTATCTCCTCATCCTGCTTGGTTGCTTCTGCTGGGAGATTATGCTGCATAAAAATGAAATCCCAAGGCAGAAACAAAACCCCCAAACCCCACACACTTAGAGCTTCCTAGAAGTTTTGTCAGTCAGTGCTTATTTTAGAAATGGACTAGTTCAGGGGCATGAGAGAAAATTATGGTAATGCCACTGAATGCTTCAAGTAGTCAGATGTCAAAGCACTCTGCATTTGTTTTGCTTGAATGCCATTTAATGTTGCTGCTTTTAGAAGATAATGTTCTGCTTGCTCACTTTCATGCATCCCATGCTGGCATCAGCTTGTCTCCATTATGGAATGTCCCAAGCTCATCAAATCCAGAAGTTTCAGTCTTCTTTTTGGTTACTCTTGAGTGCAGGGCAGAAAACAGGAGTCTGGTTTGTTCTGTTGTCTGGTGGCTTTTTCTACCATGGCTGGAAATTCCAGGGGAAAGGGAATGGAAATGGAGAATGAGCTTCCCTCACTTGGACATGGATTCAGACCAGGAGCAGAGTGATCCTGGGAGAGAACTCTGGGAAAATCTGTCAAATGCGCTGTAACACATATTCAAAATAAGAAAAAAGGGAAAAATTAATTGATTGTGGGGGAGAAAAAGGATAGAGGTATTGTTATACCTTAAAATGTCTTTGAAAGCAAATGCTGGTGTTGATTTTACCAGCTTGGCTTGGAAGTTGTGCCATAATTAAGGGAGGGGATGTGATCCTGCATGTCCATCCAGGGCAACAGTAAAGAATGAGAGCAGAACCCCGTTATGGTGCATCTTTATCCCCCTTTCTCAATTCCCAAGCACTTGCTTCCCTCCCTTTTCCTGTTGCTGGAGAGGTGAAGCAGTGCTGGCTCTGGGATGGTGTCACCCTGAGGTTCTGTCTTCCCCTCCCTGCTGCTGACTCACATTTGCACCCCAATGGCAAAGTTAACCCCTTAGAGGAGCAAAAATAATAACTCTTCTGGGAATGCACAGTGCAGGAAAAGTGCTGTCCTTTCCTTTTTTATTTTCCTTTGGAGTTTGGATTTTGCCTCAGGGCTGGAAATGTACTGAGCAGTTCTGCAGGCTGAAGTAGGTCAGAGTGTGAAGTGCCTCAGTCTCTCTGGTTCAGGTGTCACAGAGCTTTCCTGCTTGCTGGCCAACTTTCAATTCCATTCTGAAACAGATTAGAGGCCATTGGCAGCTTTTTTTGGATACAGCACCTTGGGTATTAGTGAAACCATTGCAGGAAATTCTTTTTTATTTTTGTTTCTTGAAGAAGACCTGTCTTTTCCTGCCTGGATTTGGCAAGGTAGGAAGCCAGAATTGAAGGGTTATTAAGATGAATTGACTGGAAGGTTAACCTGGCTGTTGATGGTGCTTCACTACTCCATGTTAGGATGGTTTTAAACTGGTGCTGGTCTCTAGCATCTGAAATTTATTATGAAGTGATTACATTGGGTGGAATTGCACTTCAGAAAGCACAGCCTGAGTTCAGCAGAAATTGCACTGGACCTTCTTTCTGTGAGTAAAAGTTCCCTGGTGCAATGGATGTTGTCTTAGGATACTCCTAGAAGACAAGGATGTATTTAAAAGCAGTACTGATTTACTAGCAGAATCTGGAAAAAATGAGCTTTTGTGCTTGGCAGTTCTTCTCCTCTAATATATCTTTTTTCCAGTGCAAATTTGAGAAGTTGTGTGTGTGTGTCCCCAAAGTTTGGCAAGTTCAAACCGTATAACTTTAAGTATTTAATTCTGGAGAATAGACTCAGTAGGACTTATGAATGAGGTGAAAGAATAGACAGGACAAGCCAAGAGATTCTTAATAGTTCTGGCTGCTTTTGTATGCAGTGCACCTTTCATCACTGCTTTTGGACTGGAGTCACTTCCTGACATCCAAGATTTTTGGCATCCTGGCTCTTCTCTCAATGTAGCTGCATCAGTGTTAGACCACGACTGCTTAGCAGTAACCTCAAAGAGCTTTTTGAGGAGAAGAGCTGGAAAAGTGTCCTGGTAAAGTTCAGGAGCAGAGCTGTCCCTTCATCTGTTCCTCCCACCCTCAGGGTGACCAAGTGATGTGTATGCAAGCAAAGGGGGCAACAAATGACAGCTCAGAATGGGCTGGGAGTGCTCATGTTCACTACTTCTGGTAAAAATGTGAAAAAACCTCACCTAGAGACCTTTTCATTCTGGCTATGGCTGAGGATTTCTCCCATGCAAGAGGGCTGAAGGCTTAGCTCATCTCTTTTACGAGATTATGTTGCAATCACTTGGCATGTGAAGCCAAGCTTTGTCAAAAAAGACATTGGAGATGACAGCTGAGAGCTGAAGAACTGGCACACCTAAAAGGGGAGGGACTTGTCACACTTGTTGCTGCTCAGATTGTGTGCAGGGCTCTCTGAAGATGCTGCAGATGCAATATTAACCTTCCCATATGGTGTGTGAGAGTGGGGTTTGAGGGGCAGAAATCTCTGTGTGACAGCTCCAACTGAACCAGCTTCTGTTGGTCACCTCCCTGTGCTCTCCCAGCTTGGCAGCTCCAATTCCCCCCTATTTCTGCTCCTCAAGGGTGCCAGTGTCTGCTTTTCCCCTTGGGACAGTCATCCATTCCCTGAAAACCAGATTTCCTAATTGCTGCAAAATACCAGTCGAGGTCTGAGCCTAAATACATCCCTGATTTTTAATTTATGAAGCATGGCTCTCCAAACAGGCGTGGAAGTAGAAAGATTTATATGAAAGCTTAAGAGGAGAGCATCAGTTCTTTTCAACACTTCCTCAAAAGCCAATTTTGTATCTCCAAGTGAATTTTGAAAGGGCTGTTGCAGACTCATAGTTGGATGCTAAATCCTGTCCACAGAGATATTCATGTTTATCATTTTGAGCTGCTCATTGTACTGAGTGAGGCAGTTCCATCATCCTGAGCAGTTCAGGATGACAGATGATCAAATTGATTCTTAAAAAAAAAAAACACCCTCCAAAAAATTGCTCAAAGCTTTGATTTGTACTGGTAATTATGGCTAAAGACCTCTCAGAGTCTTACAATTAACTTTAATAACCTCATAAATATTCTGCAAATATAATTAAGGGAAATTACATGTTAGGGAAATAAAGATTAAGTGGCTGTGTTGGTGAGGACTAATAGGCCCTAGCAGAGCTGTGATTTACAAACAAGGCCTCACAGAGAAAGTGGCAGCTGTCTGGCAGGGGTTTTGTTGACACTTCTAGTTTGAGGAGATAGTTTTGTTTATACACCTTGTGCAGCAAAATTAATGATTATATTGGACAATTTAAGAGTGGTCAGCACTAATATCACCAATCTGTGCTTGGATTTTTGAAGGTTTGAAAGGTAAGTTCAGCTTGAATCTACTCCCCTTACCCTTTTTCCCATTGGATGGGAAGGGTGAGAGAACCTTCCCCAGAGTGATTCCCAGGCAGGCAGGCACAAATAAGGAAGGGCTGTGTTACATGAGGGAGTTATGGGAGTTATTTGGACTTGCTCGACAGCTGCAGCCCCCTGCTCTCGTGTGAATGGTTTCCTTTTTGTCCCAGTGCTTATTTTAATGAACTCCATCTGCACAGAGCTCAGCCCATCACAGAGAGCAGCTCGTGATCCCTGTGGGTGCACTGTGCATGCCATGAGTTGTCCAGTCTATCAGGTTGCACATGAAAGCTGGATATGGAAATGAGCTCATCATCTGCAAAATTTATTTTGTAGTGAACTCCCTGGGGGGTTTGTTGTCATTTGGTTTTAATTTTTTCCTATTTTTCCTCCCCTCCAAAAGTCATGATGATAGTGGCTTACCATTTGGGATTTTCCTGCTGTGGAAAGTAATCTTTTTTGCTGGAATCTCTGGTTTTACTCCAATATTGGTGTAGAAACTCGATGTCCTATCCTTCAACCTCTTGCCAAGACAAATATGACAAAGGAAATACAGAGTGGGATTATTTTAAGGCAAAATTCCATCTGAAATCAAAGAATTCCTTTTAAAGCAGAAATAAGGAAGGAGAATCAAAGCAGAAATAAGAAAAAGAACTTAGATTTGTTAATATGACTTAATTTTTAGTCTCAGCTTGCTCAGGTAAAGTTGCTTCTGCCTGAATCTAAATATATGAAGGATGGCATCCAAAGCTTACTGGGAATATAGGGTGCAGCATATTTTCCTTTTCCCCTGCCATAGGTTGCACATAAATCCTCAAACAGCTCACCACACCAAAAATAAGGCTGTAAAAACATCTGAGCACATGGAAAAATACCTCTCCTGTTGCTAGCACATTAGAAATGAAAAGAATTAGACCGTTTGAGGCACTAGGCGGGGACCTCTTAAATTAGTAACAATTCCCTGAGCACAAACATCCAGGTTTTGGGCAGATTTCTGGAAATGAGCAAGGCAGTGCTGGCACCGAGATGACAGTTCCTAAGTAGTATTTCAGAGGAAGTGTTTGTCTGAGGGCTTGAACAATTTCCAGCAGCTGACATTTCGCACCCAAAAGTGTGCCAAATTAGGTAATTTATGTTGCTTTTTTGCTCTTTGTGTTCCACTTGCTTCTCCTTACATTGCAGCATTGACACAGAGAATTCCTGCCTTAATCTGTGACTGCCTGAGAGCATGAATTAGTCACCTGAGCACTTCTAATAATCTTAAAATGACACTGTGGAGGGGAGTTAATGCCTTAGGCTGTCGCTGGTGGGATCTGTAAACTCTCATCTGCAGCTGTCAGGTCTGTATTGATAAGGAATTGCTGTTGCAATTGGATGCCTGTGATAACAATTAGGATGGAAGAGATGCAGAAAAGGAACTCAGCTGTTAATCTGGGCATGGTTTGCTGCTGGAGGCTCCTTGGTGCCTCCTTTGGACACTTTCTAATAACTTTCTATCCTCTTTATATTGTGGTGCCCAAAAGTGCAAACATTAATCTCTGCACTCAGTAATCTCAGCCTCCCAGGCAGATTTGGGAGCACTCTCAGTGCTTTTGTTGTTAATGAAAAGTTAATACCACCCACTCCCCACAAATCCTGTGGAAGCAAGAAAGGGAGAGTATTTTACAACTTCCTCTGATTGGCATAGCTAAGAAGGTGCTAAAATTCAGGATACTGCAGCTTCTTGGTCCTGTTCTTGGGGCATTTCTTCTGTTAAAGGTTAAAGATTAATATCTTAACCATGAGAATACAGGATGTTCATTCCTAGACTTTAGCCACAAACTGAGCTGTTTGTGTCTGGTGTGGCTGAGTCTCATTTCTGTTCAACGGAAGCAAAGTTTACACGGATGCTCTTGCTCTCCTGGTGGAAGCAAGAATTCCTTGCTGTGTCTCCAGGCAGCTTTTTACAGCATGTGTGGCTTTCATCGCTTCCAGCCCTGAAGCTGGGAATAAAAACATTCTTTCAGGTGAAATCAAGTGTTCATGAAGAATTTAGCCTGTCTAGATTGTGCTCTGTAGGACTGAACTTCCATTGCTCCCAGGGCTGTGGATGCTTAGACTGTGGGGATGACTTTAGTTGGTTATTTTCATAAACTTCTGCTTTTTCTGTTTGTAATTAACTCTGCTCAGGTGTATGAACAAACTGAGTGTCAGCTGGCAAAAGTAAAAACTAATGCTGAACACGGGGTGAGAATAAAGGGATTGGGACTGGATTAACCAGGATTTTGCTGGAGAACTGGGTTAGAAATTCACTGTATCATGTGCCAAGATTCCTGTCTGGTTGAGTTTGCTGAAATGTTAAGTTTTAAAACTTGCAAAACTAAAGCAATGATAGATCCTGCTGTACTAATGGTGTAGCTGATGGGTATTTTTATGCAGGCTATTGTTGATGTTGGTTTAAGTTTAGATTTGGAAAACTCAAGACACTGCCCATTTTTAAATGCAGTATTCTGTAAATAGCTGTGTGTTAACAAAGCTCAGTAACTTTTTATTTAAGACCACTTCATCCCTAAGTCCTCTGGAGCAGCATGGACACATTGAAATCTGTCAGCTACCAGTGAATTTGAAATCAAAAGCCTGGGGCTCAGATCTGTGAAAATATTTTCTGGACTATCTCTCAGTGACTTAAAACCCCTATCTTTATAGTTTTGTGCATTTTTCAACATCATGGTCATGCAGTTAAGGGTCAACTCAGAGACCTTGGAGTGGTCTCCCCCCACTGTCGCTTTGTCACATCAGGGGTGATGTGAACATTGCACAAATCCTGGTCTTGTGTTCCCTGAATGCTTGAAGGAAATTACTCCTGTAGGTTTGAATCCATGAAACTGAAAACCTGTTTACGAGTATTTGAGGAAAAAGGTTCATATTTAAAAGGTTGATTTTCATAATTTCCAGTCTGAGCAGTGGTTGGTGGTGACAAGAAGGGAAAAAGTAATTTTAAAGTACATTTTAAAGTAGTGGAAAAAAGGAATTTCTCAATAAGTTTTTGTATTCCAGTTTCTCTTGGAAATGATTTCCTGGAAAGCCTGGTGGTGTGCAGATGGACCATTGCTTGGGAAGCTGGGTCTGAGAGTGCCAGGGGGAAGTGCAGTGTGAGTCCAATGGAGTGGCCTTTGAGTGCTTTAGTGAACATGTTTTAAAGATAAAACCAGCACAAAACTGTGCTGAATCCATGATGAAACGCCCCTGTAGCACAAAGGGTTTAAATGTCACTGTGAGGCATGAACGTCTTGGTTTGAGGAGAAAAGACTATTTTTGTACAGCTTGTGTGCTAGAAAAAAACGTGGTCACAGAACTGTCAATTCTGATGCTTCTTTAAGATCAGGAATATAATATTCCACTTATATTTAGCAGAACTATGGCTCTGTGTGAACGCTTGAACATTTGTTCTTTTTGTAAAGGCTGTAGCAGCTCTGTGAGATTCAGGGCAGTGCTGCTGCTTTTTGACACTGAGGGGCTGCAAAGGTGGGGTTTTAAGTACTCTTCATGTTCAGACAACATAGAAAAGCCCATGAAAACCCACTAAATAATTATATTTATAAAGAGCATTGTTGCCAGCGGACAGGCAGGAATTTAGTTTTGGAGGGTGATGTGTGCTGTGAGGAACACGCAGCTTTTCCAGAGTCCTTTCCTGGCTTTCCTGTCATCAGAAAGGCATTTGCTTGTAGTAAATGCATTTAATGAAACTAATTTTAGAACTCCAGGTCAGCACTTAAATTTGTTTTCTCCTTGTTAGTCTCACAGCTAGATCAGGCCCTAAATTTTATAACAAACAGGACTTCCAGGTCTCATTTCTTCTCCCTGTGCCAGAGCTGTCTTTCACACAAACGGAAGAACACAGTTGTCACAAGTTTTGTACCTTTTCTAAGTCAGCTTCCATTTTTTAACACTTGAATCATATTTCCAGCGCTGGGGTAGTGCTTCCCCCCCTTTCTTACTCAATTTTCCCTTTGTTCCCTCTCCTTTATTCCTTTTGTTAGCGACAGAAATAGCGGTTGCGCAAATCAGCAGCGTTGTCACGGGGAGACATCGCAGTGTGAGTGTGGTGAAAAATGGCCAATTTTCTTTCCTTTTTTTATTTCTCTTTCTGCTCTGACACACCACAGAGGGATAAGCAGGGAAGTCACTGATTTCCTATGATTTTCCAGCTGTGGCTGGACAGGGAGCAGTGGTTGGTTCAGCTGGGCTGAACCGGGGGGACTCTCAGAGTATCCCTTGTGTGAAAAGCACCAATCACTTGTTTTTTAAAATTTTAGAAGTTTAATGATAATAAAATGGTTGTAAAAATAGCAGTATAAATAGGGTAATAATAATTCGGACAATTTGGATTAGGACAATATGAGACAACAGAAACAAAGAGTTATGGATGTCCGGGTACATTTTTTGGGGCAACATAAACCGGAAAAAGGACCCACGTTAACAGGGGATTAACCCTTAGAAACAATAACCTGTTGCATATTCATACACCTCATACATGGTGCATAAATTCCATTCAAACACACGATTCTGTCTGGTCAGTGTCAACTTCTTCCTCTGAATCCTGATGGTGTCTTCATGGCCAAGCGAGGTGGGAAGAATTTAGTTTCTTCTGATAATGGAGCAATAAATTCTCTTTCTCTGAAAGATTCAGGTGTCCTGTGGCTGCTATCTTGATCTGAGTCCTTTCTTTAAAAAAGTATCTCACATAGCATCGTTTCTATTTTAACATTTTTTTATAACCTAAAACTATATTTAACACAGTACTTAAGAGAATTAATACAGCATTAGTTTCTAACACAACACACATAATATTCATTTGAATATTTGCCAAAAGCCAATCATAAAATAGGCATTTTTCATTCACACCTTGGCATCCAAGCCAGGCTGATTCCCTGGAGCAGCGTGGCTGGAGTGCCAGTGCCATCTGTCCCTTGGATCCGTGTGTCCGAGGCCAGGGGACAAACGGGCTGGGGCTGGGTGGCAGCTGCCGTGTGCCTGCTCCAGGCATTAATTCCCTAAGGAGATCGGATCAAGCTGTGCCTGAGGAATGGGAATAGCGCAGGAACTGCGGGTTCAGCGCTGGAGAAATGTGGGAATTCCTTCTGGAAATGCCAAAGGGAGTATTCAGCCTGTGCGGCTGCCCCTGAGGGCACCCTCTGCACAGAGGGTTTTTAAGGGGTTTTTAATGGGCCTGTTTAGGGTTCTTCCTGTTGCAGGGGTTTGGTGGCCTCCAGGAGAGTTTCTTGGCCCTGTCAAGGTTTGGTGACCCCCAGGTGGGTTTGGTGAAGGTTTGGTAGTCCCCAGAAGAATTTGGTGGCCCTGGCAGGATTTGGTAGCCTCCAGGAAGGTGTTTGGGGGCCACCAAAAAAGTTTGGTGGCCCTGGCAGTGTTTGGTGACCCCCAGGAGGGTTTGGCGGCCACCAGGAGGGTTTGGTGGACCTGGCTGTGTTGGTGGCCTTGGCATGGTTTGATGGGCACCAGGAGGGTTTGGTGGCCCCCTGGCAGTGTTTGGTAGCCCCCAGGATGGTTTCGTGGCCCTGGCAGTGTTTGGTGGCCCCCTGGCAGTGTTTGGTGGCCCCCAGGAGGGTTTGGTGAAGGTTTGGTGGCCCTGGCAGTGTTTGGTGGCCCTGGCTGTGTTTGTGGCCCTGGGAGGGTTTGGTCACCCCCAGGTGGGTTTGGTGAGCCCCGGGAAGGTTTGGTGGCCCCCAGGAGGGTTTGGTGGCCCTGGCAGGGTTTGGTGACCCCCAGGAGGGTTTAGTGACCCCCAGGTGGGTTTGGTGAAGATTTGGTGGCCCTGGCAGTGTTTGGTGGCCACCAGGAGGGTCTGGTGGTCCTGGCAGGGTTTGGTTCCACCTGCTGCTGCCGGTGGAAGGACGTGGCAGAGGCTCAATCCTGGACACCATCAAAGGAAAACAAACCCTTCATCTTGGCTTGGTGGTGGTGAGAATTGGTTGTTACTGCAATGTCACAGCAGGATTTAAAAGCTCAGACAGATCCAGGGAGAATGGTCAATACTCCCAGCAGTGCAGTTCTGTGGGATTTACAGGACTAATAAAAAACACAATGCACAGAGAGGGAAATAGGATAAACACTTAAATTTCCTCATAAAAGATGGCTGGAATGAAAGCTGTGCAATGTTTTGCTGTAAGGAGGTGGGAGTGGATGACTTTACTGTGACTGTGATAAAGCTTTCCTTTTCCAGAGTGTATTTAATCCACGGGAATCTGCATGAAAGTCAGGAATGTATTCTAGGAGTAGCACACTAATCCTGTCACCTACTTTGCTAATTGTGTGCCATTTTGAGAACAAAAGCTAAAGCATGTGAAACATCCAATATAGAGCAAACTCCATGTTTAACCCTGATCAGCTGAGTGGCTTGTTCTATGTGGGTGATGGTATTGGCCAGATAAATCAGGTACTGCTGACCCTCTAATGGTGTCAGTGCTGTACTTGCATTGTCCATCACAGCTAGAGTTCTTATATAGTCAAATATTTAGGCAGGCAAGCTGTGATCTCAGCTGAGTGTCGCCAGAACATCAACATGTAAAAGAATATTTTATAAATACGAGGTGAAAAATCCTTATTTGTGAAGAGTAAACATTGCAACTTAGCTGCAACAATGTTCTGCTGGATTTAAGCGGATAATTTATCTCCAAAGGTGATACCTGGTAAAAACAAATAAAGAGTATCAATTAATTAGTTAAAGAGTATCAATATGAATTTTGTATCAGTTTCTTAAAATGAGTCATCCTGGTTGTGTTTTTAGTGGGAGAATCAGTCAGAGGCGATAAAATAATCAAAAATAGTTCAGAAGTGGCCGCTGGAAAGGCGGAGTTAAAGCATCAGTGAGTGTGTGTTGTGTCCTTTGCAGTGGGGCAGCTGGGCTCTCCCTTTGGCACATCCCAAGCCAACCTTGTCCTGGCTGTGCAGAGCCTATGTTTGTTTTGCTGCATGAGATAAGCTCAGCAGGGTCCCGTGCCTGAAATCCCATCAGTGAAATCCCAGGAGCTGCTCTGGGCTGGCATTCTGTGCCTGGCATTGGGAAATGGGACAGGGCTGAGTGGACTGACATTGGGAGGTGGGACAGGGCTCAGTGGGCTGGCATTCTGTTGTAGGGGGATACAATATAAGAAAATAAAGGTGGTATAGAAGGTAATCTTACCCCCTAAAGAGTTGCAGCTGAGCCAATTATTAGAGATTGGGAACAGGCCTGATGTTAACAGGCCACACCTGTAACCAGTAAGAAGAGTGTTATAAAAGAGTGGATAGGTTGATTGAGGGGAACTGGAGCCAGCTGGCTGCTGTGAGGATAAGGAAGAGTCAGTGCCTAGAGGAGCTGCCTACAAGAAACATCAAGGAGGTACAAAACTCTAGAAATATGGAACCCTTGTAATGTAATGATAGTAGAACTTTTGCAATGTAATGACAACATTCTGTGCCTGGCATTGGGAAGTGGGACAGGGCTGAGCCAGCTGCTGGGCTTCCTGCCAGGGCCCTGGAGAGGAGCTGCATGGCCAGCAGGAAGGCTTGCACCCATCCCCAAGGCATTCCCTAGTGATGGAGCTCCGTGGGTGTTCCCTAGTGAAACCCCTGCAGGTCTCTGCTCCTGCTGGGCATCCTTCAGCCACCCTCAAGGCAGCGTTTGGAGGAGAATTATTCCTAGATTGGGGTGGCAGAACTGACCAGTGAGGAGTGGAGGCTGGGCTGGAGCCCTGTCCTGGCTGCTGCTTACCCAGTTTTCAGTGTCAGTGCTCAGCTTTCACTCTGCCATAAAGCAAATGCTGATACATGCCTAACGTGAAGTGACTTGTTCTTCCTGAGTTGTACATTGCCTAAATTCTTCAAAAAGAAGCCAATTAAGTCTTTCTTGCATAGAAAAACTTAAAGCAAAGTAGTTTTGTCTGAATGTGTGTGTAAGTTCTTATGTGCACTTAGGCACACAAAGGAGGAGACTGATTTCTAGAAAGGCTTCAGCATACAGTTGTATCTGAGATTTTCACGTGTATCTTTGTATATATCATCCTTGGGATGATACTCTACACTTATTTGTCTCTTAAATATTCCATGGATCACTTTTTATCCTGCTGTTCAGCTGAAAAATAACAGTGGAAATTTTTAACAAATAATAACACTTAGCAATAGTCTCACACATCCCAGTTTTTAAATGCTAAATGAGGCCTTTGATATGGATTACATGTGACCTATTCCTGTGTGTAACTTTTCCCTGTGCTGAGATATGAGCTGTAGCACCTTGGCAGGTGTAGTGTGATGTGACAAGGTACTCTTTTAAGCACGTGAGCATTTCCAAGCAGTTTTTTGCAGCAGAACAGTTACAAAGGCATTTCTATAAAGACCTGGGCTGTTTATCATGCGTATTCCTACTCTACAGCAGGATTTGTGGCAGAGCTTCTCCCGTTTGAAGGGATTTAGCCTTGCTTTTCCCAGGCCTGCACCATGGATTTGCATAAGCTGCAGTTACACACTCCAGTGGCTTTTCCAGGCTCTGTCCTAGAGGCTTTCAGGGAAGCAGACTTTGCTGACTGCAGCTCTTGTCGAGCCATTAACTGAGCTGGGCAGTGTCCTCTGAATGCTCAAGGTGGTTTCCAGATAACCTTGGCATTGCCAGCACCTCAGAAGCCCTGTCAGGTTAATAAGAGTGGAACTCCACAGCCCTTTCCCCTGCTGCATGAATGGAGCAGGGACTGATTTTGTGATATTGCTGCCCACTGAAGTGACAGCTCCGTTAATTGAGTAGTGCTGGTGTGAAATCTGCAGCTCCCCACATGTTTTATTCAGAGGAAACTTTAAACCTGCTGGTGGCTAATGCAGGGTGTAAGCTGGGTGTATTCATCTGCTGGCCCAATCCTCAGCACTCTGAGCTTCTGTCTTCACTTCAATGTCTTTTTCAGAGAAAGAGTTCCCTTTTTACTTCATTCTCTGCTAGAAACTGTATGAAGGAGAAAAAATTCCATTTTTCTATTTCATTCTCTGCTAGGCACTGTATGAAGGGGTGGCTGGATAGCAGAAAATTGCATCTCCTGGTTAGACTGAGGCTTGATGACCTCAATGGGTTTTTTAAAACTTTTTTTGGCACCTTTATCTCCATGTATAAATAGCTCACAAGTCTCTTCCTCAGCATTGGCTAGATGTAGTGTTAAATGCTTTTGGGAGGTGAAAGTAGGCTTTCTCAGTTCCTTGTGGACGCAGCAAAACCAAGCTGCATGCTATATTTACACACTTAGGTTCCCTAGCAGCTTTTACTCCCTATGTAATACATGCTGATTTTTTGCAGTGTATTTAAAATGCACACCTAACAAAAGATTTATGCTGGACTTAAAAGACAGAGAAGTGCTTTAACATCAATTTGTAGCTGCATGCTGTCAGCAGCTCCATCTTAATTTATTCATGCGATTTTTAGGTAATATTTTGATCAGCAGCAATTCTCACATCTCTGGAAGAGTCATTTAAGGTGGCCAGGTTGTGCTGCTCCCCTCGCTGGTGTTTGCTGGGAGCAGCTGAATAAGTGAATAAGCTTGTCACTCCCGCCCTTGAGCCTGCACTGATTGATTTTTTTTTTTGGAATTGGCTTGGCAAGGGGACGTTTTTCTCAGCTCACTGCTCGTACCACAGGAGAATTTCTCCACTGTATGAAGTGCCCTGGCAGCAGATCCTCCTCCTGGAGGAGTTCACTGAGGACAAACCCAGGGGTTTATCTGCGTTTGCAAAAGGTCACCAGGAATTCTCAGTGACCTCAAGGAGACTTTGCTTTTCCTTTCAGGCAGCATCTCAGGTTTCAAGGAGCTCTCTTGCTTCCCTGCTTAATTGGTGTGCTGTTGAACCATGGAAATTCGGAGATTTTTCCACTGGCAAGGAAGGCTTTGAGGTCTTCTCCCCAAATTTTAGTTGGTTTAAACTCTTGTGCTGTCTGACATGGCTGTGAGCATCACCACAGCCTGGGAGAGGTTGCTGTGAGTCTTTTCAGAAATGCTACTCTGCATGAAATTGTTTTCAGGGCTGAGATAATAATGGAAGTTATTCTCTGTATAACTTCCAAATGTATGGTGGGTTGGTTTTTTAATATACCTCAAACCCCTACTTTAGCTTTAGTCATAAACTGTGTTGTTATGATTAATGCTTGACATTAATATTCTGGAATAATTTACAATAAATCTTCTGTTCTCTGGCAGACATGCCTCTAAAACCTGTTGTTTTGTGTGTCTGTAGCTCCAAGTATTTCTACATCCATAACAGACAGCTTTAAAAAATTAGAGCTTTTATTGAAGTCTGTATTGGGGTGATTGGTGTGTGCAAAGGAACATGTAAAAATGCCTTGTGTGGTTTGGTGGGTTTTTTGTGTCTGATGTTGGCACTGTATTGGATTCTACAGATGAATGTAAAATCCTCATGTTTTTAATGATCAAAGGCATGGCTCCAATTCAGATTCCTTCTTTCCTCCCTTTGTCAGTCAGTAGGATGTGCCTATAATGAAATACCTGTTGAGGTCACTGTGGGTAATCCTAGAGGGAGAACCCTGGGAAAGGAAAGCAGCACAAAAAATACCAGAGGGATGAGAAGGGGACCAAACACACCCTCCAGGAGCAGCCAGAAGAACTAATGATGGGTTCCAGCTGTGGTTCCTGTGTCAGGGACCAAGCTCAGCTGTGCTCTCTTGGCCCTCCTGATATTGCCCTGAGGTACAGAAAGAAGAAATTCAATCTATTCCTCTGTCAAAAAGTTTCCACGGGTTTCCCATCTCTATTGTAATTTATAGTTAAATGGTCTCTCTTTACAATTCCCACTCCTAACTAAGGAAAGGCAATAAATGATTAATAAGTCCCAAAATGCTGAGCCTGGGAGGCAGGAGACAAAACAAGGCAGGAGGTTCTGCCTTTTAGTTGAATCCTCAGCTTCTGCTTTGGACTCTGAGGTGCTCCTACTTAAAAACCATCTGTCAGCACAGCACATTGCTGCCTGCTCTTCCACTTAGCCACAAGGTTGTGGGAGCCTGCAGGAATAATATTCTGAACCTTTCCAAACCTCTTCATGTTTGTTTCTTTCCTGCTGTTAAAGTGATGCTGAATGTGGAAACTGTTACCTTTGGACAGGCTGGTTATTAAATAAATATTTAAATAAAAAACCCTGTAGGTTTTGTTTGAGTCCTTCAAAAGTATTGGAGATGGAGCAGAGAGTGAGGGTGCAGAACAGGAATTACTTACAAAATCAAGCTAGCTAGGATTTGTGGGTTATTTTGAGAATCTGGGGGGTCTGGATGCTTAAAACAACTTCTGAACATCCCCACTCCCCTGCCAGCTTTGTTTCTTGACATAAGTGCTTGAAATTTATCTGGTGATGGTAATAAGTGAATGCTGAATTGCCAGGTCCTCATTAGGAATACAGAGGAGTGTCCCTTATCCTCTAATGGTAATTTTCATCCACATCCTCAATGAGAGAATAACCATGTAATTAAACATTTACATTGGAAATTCAGGGGTCCAGCTTTGTGTGGTGGAAGCAGTGTCTCCTTAGGGACACAGAAAAGTGTGCTCTGCTTGATTTACTTGATTTGCTTGATTGCTGCTCCCTCTTGTGGGGTTCAGGCCAGTTCAAACGAGTTTGGAGTTCATTCTTGGTGTGTTTAGATGGAGGAATTAATCAGTGCTTCTCCTCTGGTACACTGGGTGGGGTAATGGCCTCAAGGCTTGCTCCTCTGTGCACCTCTGCAAACCAGAACATTCTTTTATGTCAAGGGGGCTAAATCTGTAAAGGCATTTAATTTACTTGAATTTAATTCAGATTTTTTTTCAGGAATTGATCCATTCACTGTGCTGTTAATCTGTGGCAGGGTTTGCCTTTCTGTCAGAGCAGGGATGAGGCAGTGGCACAGCTGTGGCAGGCTTGGCAGCTCTTGCTGTGCTGGCAGCACTGAAACCTCTGACACCTCCTCTCCTGTAGTCAGCGCTTCTCGCTCGCCCTCCTCGGGCTCCTGCCCTTCTTAAGGGAGTTGTTCCTGAAAGTTAAACCCCCAAAAATACCTCCCATGTGCTCTCCTGTATCCCAAATAAATGTAAATGCTGTAGCTGTGGGAAAGATTTTTTCTTTCTTGTAATTTCTCAATTGTTCTGCTGGCCTAAAATCTCCACATCTGATGTGTTGTGCCTGAGGATGTAGAAATACTGCTTATGTTTGTTTTCCTCCAGAGAGACAGATGAGCTCTGGACATATAATCTCTGTTCTCTGGACAGGAAACTGAAATGCTGTGGATTTTTTCATTGCTCCTAATTGATGGCAAAGACCTGTGCAACTTCACTGACGAGTTTTTGGCGTGAAACTCTTCCAGGAATTTCCCTCTGAAGCTTAAAAGACAAATTGTCCTGACCTCTTGCAAAATGGGAAGGGGCCACATGAGTGTGACACTGAAACAAGAGCAGTTCACATGATGTAATTTCTAATATTACACCATTTCACAATAATGATAGGATTTGTCTCAGCACTGCAGTTTCCTTCACTTCACTCGTGTTGTACTGTTTCTGCCCAGGAGCTGCAATATGGGTATTAAATCTCAGCTTTGGAGAGGATTTAGTGGATTACTTGAAACTTTTGATCTTCATTTTACCTGGCTTTAAAAGAATTAATCAATCTTAAATGTGCCTGCATGCAAAGTCTGGGCTTCTGTGGAGACCCAGTGCTGTTGTTTGACACAGAATGAATTCCTTGTAAATGTATTTATTCTTTCTGTGATGCAGGCAGAAGTGGGATTTTGGCTGAGATTAAACCAGGAAGCAGGGGCACTTGATGTGAGGAAAAAAAAAAGCAGAATTTAGTGTTCTATTTATGCCTTTTCTTGAAGCTTTGTATTATTTTGTGTCACAAACTGGGTAATCCCTAGAACAGCACCAGTAACCTTTACTTCAAAACTTGTGATTTTCTTTTCTTTGGCTGGTAGTGTGAGCATTATTTTAAGCAGTTGCTGGGGTTTGTATCTACATTTTAATGTGCTCTAAGTGCAGAGTTGTGCTCAGGATTTGCCACCTTTCATTCAGATGAAATCTGCAGCTCAGTGGGGACCAGAGGGTGATCCCCACAGATTGCATTGCTTGTAGCAGTCCCTCAATTTCACTTCTTATTTATACTCCAAATAACAAAACCTCTGTTTCTGTCCATGCATCAAAAATATGTTGGCACCCACTCAGCCCCAGAGCCCTCCCCAACCTGTGTTTATACTGTAAAGGAACCAGATGAGAAATTGCACTTCATTGCAGGTTCCAAATGGGGTTATTGTGCTTTACTTTGTGGTCATGACAAATGTGTTTGCTCTTCAGTAACATGCAGCAGTGGCTGAATTAATTTTGCATGTGTGCTCCTTGTTAAGAGCCTTTTTGCTGTGTGCTGGTGCCTGAGGAGGAGTCCCCAGTGGGAAACACTGGTTGGAGCTTTGCTTCCAAGGAGAAGTCAAGCACCAGGAGTCTGAAATACAGCTCAGCTCTTTTATTTGTGAGCTCTGAGTGACTTTAATTGCAGTTCTGCAATCAAACAGAAATATGGTATTTAAGTGGCACTCTGCAATAGAACCGTTCTGCTTGGGTGTTCTGAGGTTCAGTTTTATTTAAATTTTAAATGAGGATAACAGTTGTTGCTGCAAAACACTGCTGGTGCCATAGAGACAGCTACAAGAGGTCACTGCAGAAGAGAAACTTCTCTCTTTTTATAAAGAAGTTGAGTAAAACAGAAGAAACCACTGGCTGCAGCTTCATGCAAATAACTATTGCTGGAGACAACACTGGGAAGATTTTTTATGCTTTCCTTGTGAAATTCCAGCCCATATTTGCTAATGCTGCCAGTGGGTTTTGGGATTTTTTTTTCTCCTTCTAGTTATCATTTCTGATTGATTGATTTATTTGTGTAAGTGATCCAGTCAACTGAACTCCCCCAAAACTATTTCCATGAGTTGCCAGTTTTGATGTAAATCCATGGCTGCAGTATTATCCAGGGTGCAGAAAACACATGGATTTGTTCTCAGAGGTAACAGCTGTAGAGAGAGGAGTATCCAAATTCCTCCCTGGTGGAACCAACCACTTACTGACCAGAGAGCTATTTAGGGAGAAAATGCCAATTGAAGAAGTGACGTAAATGTGGTCAGTTGATACTAACTGAGGAGCTGCCAGCCAACATCCTATCCTGGAGTTGCTCTTTCATCCCTGTTTTGCTTTTTTGGAGTGGAAACAGCACGAGTGATTGATTGCTAAATAGCACTGGAAGTGGTGCACTCTATATATAGAGTGGTGCTGGAGAGCAGAGTTACAATGCTTATGAAGAAAAAACCCAAACCAAAACAGAACCCCACCAACAAAAACATTTACTGAGATAATAAATGCCTCTAAACCACTGCCAAGATGGAAATGATAACAAGATACCTCGGTTTTAAGAGGTGTTTTAAGATCAATTCCTCGTGGCAGGATTTGCTTTGGTAATCCTGGTGGAGCTCAGTTATTGTTTAGACTAAATATTGTTTATTTTTGTATTTTTAGCAGCAGCTCCTTGCGACTCCAGGGCAATATAATTTACGAGGTAGGATGCAAGTCCCTAATTGTGTCTTGCATTGTACAAGCTGTTCAGTGCAGAATAAACATTCTCCTCCTTCGTGGGGGGGAAAGGTCTGTGTCAACAAGGCTTTGCAGCCTCTGCTCCCATGCCTAAGCTCTATCTCCAAGATGGGTTTCCTGGCAAACACATCAGCAAATGTTTCTCCAAAGTGCACAGTGCTCATGTATAAATTCCTTCATTAGTCGTGGCTCTCATTCCCTCCTCCCCTTCCCAGTCTTGGGCTCCAAATGTTGAGCAAGAGGACCAGGAATGCTGAGCCCTTAAACTGAGATAACTCACAGCAGCACCCTCGGCATGTCCTGGTGCTTAGGAATGAAGGAAAACAGAAAACCGGAGCTCTGCCATTCAGAGAAACCCTAAAAAATAAAATTGGAAATCACTCTTGGAATGCCCTTGCAAGAAAAACTTCCCATCATTTAATCTCCCTCCAACCTTCAGTCTTGTAGGATTTAGGGTGTGGATGAGCCTGAGCAGGGAAATAGGTTCAGGCTGCACTCAGGGTGCTCATGGGAATATCACAATAGTTCTTCTGGCCAGGTTTCCACTGTAGGAATGCTTTATTATCCTCTTTCTATGGGTAAAATGGACACTCCTCAAAGGGAACTGTCAATTTTTTGCTAAAATGTTGGATAATGATATTCTGTGGTGTTTGCAGAGGATGTGATCCCTGTTCATTGAAGGTGCCATCCTAGTTCATTCTCTCTAGTGAATACAGTCAAATATTTGAGTTGAAGCCCTGATGAAGGTTAGCTGTAAGTCTGACTTTTTGGACTTGATTTTTACTGTGAATTTGATTTTGGTTTTTTGTGGGTTTTTTTTTGTTTTTTTGTTTTTTTTGTGTTCTGAGTGGGAGAACTTGCTGACTTAACCATGGCACTCCCAGGGCCTACAAATGCTGGTGGTGCTTTCCCACCTGTTGTTCTTGATGGGGTAGGATGGAGTGCAGAACCTCTGCCCTTTTTTGGAATTACTGTTGCGTTTCTAATTCTACAACATTTGCACTCCTGGTGGGAATGGTTAATTAATGGTTTAATGGTTAAATGGTTAATTAACTCTTTAATCTCATTAGGTTGGAAGTAGAGCCTTGGAGATGGCAAAGCTTCATGCTATGGATACACCAGCAGAGAAGCACTTTCCTAAAAGTAAAATGCTCTTGCTGGATCCTTTTTGTATTTTTTTACACAGGTTTTTTACACTCAGGTTCTGTGAGATAATCCAAACCAAAACTCTATTTTTCCCCTTGGTTTGATCTTTTTTTTTCTTTTCATTCTTAAGCAAAGGAATGGAAAAGCTTAAGACTAGGCCAGGAATTTTTATTATAGGAGCCACTCTTGAATTTGTCACTTCTACAACAGGAAGATCGTGTAACTTTTCATCCACACATATTTCCAATTCCTGAAGCTTTCTTCCACCCATATTTCCAATTTCTGAAGCTGAAGTAGTCCAGCTTTAATATATTCACTTTTAGTTTTTTGGATTTTTTTTACTGCTACTACTTTTTTACTACTTTTGTTAAGGTTGGGATTGAAGCTTTTGAGGTGATATTTTGTGTTTAGATTTAAATGTTTATTTTTCTTAGTTATGTTATAGTTTTATAGGTAGTGCGTTTTGTAGTATTTTACTAACAAGGTACAAAATGGTTAATTATCTTTTGTTATAAGGTTTTTTAAGGTTAAACTAGATAAATAACAAATCACACTTGAATTATTTTTACTTTTAATTCAATAACTAATCACTCAAAGCCCGCAATGCAGATTTTCTCTGTCTAATTACAAAATACTACTTAAACTCATGAAGAAGAAGGAGGAAGAAGGTAAAGAAGAGGGATTAGTTTTTGTATTAAAACTTCTGTTTTGTTTCATTTATTTTATTATATATGCTATATACTATATTATATATCATATATTATATGTCATATATAGCATATATATTATATAGTATATATTATATAGTGTATAATATGTATAATATGTTATATCATAATAATATATTATTATAGTATGATAATATATTATATGTATACTCTATTATAATAGATATAGTTATATAATATAGTTATATTATATAACTTTATATTATACGTATAGACATATGTGATATACATGTAGACATATATGTGATATACATAGAGACACATATGTCTATATAGACATTATATATATTATACATATAGACATTTATATCTATTGTACATATAGACATATATTATACCTATAGACATATATTATACATATACTATAGGATATAGTTTTATTTAAACTCTATAATTCTAATAATAATATAAACTATATACTTGTAATAATAATATAAACTATATACTTGTAATAACAATATAAACCATATACTTGTAATTTTAGTGTTGTTAATTAATTTTGGAAGGTTTTTTTAATGACCTTAAGTTAATTATAGAATTTTTTCTTTTTGTATGTTTGTGTTTTAAGTTTCAAATTCTCAGCCTCTCGGGTTCTACCAATTCAATATCCAACTGTTGATGGCATCACTGTTTTGAGGCTGAATGACAAATGTGCCACCAGCTCATTTGGAGCATGACTCAGTGTGACTTGTGCCTGATCCAGCAGTTTCCTTCCTCCTCCTCCTCCTCTTCCCTGCAGGCCGCCGTGCAGGCTGGCCAGAGGATAATCTGTTGATCCTGGCAGGGGATTGTGGTGCTGAAACCCGGGCACTGTTTTCCTAAGGAGCGCTTGGCTGCGTGTGCTGGAGCCCAGTGCCTCGGTGGTGGCCACAAGGAGGTTTTGTTCCCGTGGCCAGCTGGGCTCCAGGCGTGCCAGGATGGCCCAGCAGGCAGGGGTGATGGAGTGATGAGGCACAGATGTCACTTTTCCTGTCCCTCTGACCTCGGGTGGGTGTCACTCCAGAGGTTTTTATTGGCTTTCTTCAGCATTCGAAGAACAGCACTGTGAACCTTATTTAAAAACCCCCCAAAAATTGGAGTAACCAAATATTTCTTCTAATATAAATTAATTTTTTAGCTTTTTTCCCCATAAAACAAGACATTCTTTCTCTGTTCCCACTGTTTGGAAAGCCAAGACTGAATAAGACACTGACAGACATTCCCGAAGTTCCAAGAATCATAGAATCATTTGGGTTGGGAAAGATCAAAGTCCAACCAATAACCCAACACTGGCAAATCCACCAACAGTGACACTATTTGAAGAGAATGCAGGAAATGCACAACAGAATTTCATTTTTATAGCTATAAATGAGATCATCTGAGTTATATATGTTGGTGATGGATGGTGTTGGGATGTGACTGAAGAATTAATTAATGTTGGCTGTATTGCTGAAGAATTAATACTGAGGTGGGCTAAGCTGCAGCCAGGGTTTTTTCAGTTTTTAAACCTGTCTCTAAAGGTTTTGACTACTTTATTCCTACTTGCTTGCCTCATAACCTGCCCATAACATGCCTTAAAGACAAAATAAAAATCAGTTGAGTGTGAGCTGTGCTGGGGGCCAAATTCCTTGGAATTTGAGTTACCAGTGATATTCACATGCCTGGAGGCTGACTGGGTGATCTTTCCCTCCTGCTTTTGACACAGCTCCTTGGTTGTTGGTAGTTAGGGGTAAAGTGCAGTTCTGGCAAGCTGATTTTTAGGATTTGGGCCAGCATTTGATGAGGATTGCCTTGTTCTGAGTGCAGGCATGCATTTTGTGCATGTGTGTTTGCAAAGGAGAGGTGTGTTCCCCACGGGGAGATAAGGAGTCTGTGTCACTGGAATCAGAGCTGCTGTCCTCAGTGCAGTAAACTTCCTTTTTACTTTCTTCTTAGACATACCCATCTCAGTGTTATCCCACCAGGTTTCTGGAAGTGTCAGCAGACTCTTTTTTTTCCCCCTTCTAAGTCTCCCATTACCTGTTTTTCTTAAGCTCAGTTTAGCATTGTAGTACGTGCAGTGCATAAATGGGGACATCCTTCCTGCTTAGAAATGTCCTGGAATTAATGTCACTCTTCCACAGCATCCTATTTTACATGGGAAATGCATGGACACAAGAGCTGTGTGCTGAATAAATAAATAAATATCAATTTTAGAAGATGCTGCTGTTTTTCTGAATAGGAGAGAGCTAAGATGAAATAGATACTGTACTTTTGAGGGGATTTGTCAGGACCTGATTGGAATTTCGAGCCTCCTTTTACATAAAGTCAATTACAAAATGCTGAAGTGTGTGCTCAGAGCTCTGTATTGCTGAAAAATGGAAGTTTGCTAGCATTAAAAAGACCTCTTGATCCTTCAGTTCCTACCCAGCAGGTCTGTAGTAGAGCTGTTTGTTTGAATTTATCCCAGGGTATGTATGAAGTGCTTCCTCAAGTAAACCCAGTAAAACCAAACATCTTGGCTTGGAAAGTAAATAGGAAAAGGTGTGTGTGTGGAGGGAGGTAATTTATATTTTCAGTGTATTTTCCAAGTGACACTGCAAAACCTGTCGAGATTTGCCAGTGAATGTCAGGGGAGGTTAATTCTTGTTAACCAAGAACCAGAACAAATTGTCTGTTTCAAGCTAAGATGAAGATATTTGTCACGCTGAGCTGTTCTGATGCTTCAGATTTACACAGTTAACATCACTCCCCTTCTCTGTTAAAATGTCTCATTTAAGGCAAAATGTATTTTTCCTGAAGAATTGACTCCAGTGCCTGGTCCTGGCTGCCTTGGGGTGAGCTGCCATTGTGCAGAAGTGCTTTCTTCACAACTGAGCAGAAAGTATTGCTGGAACCTGCACCAAAACTGGATGCTGAGCAGCCTCTGGGAATTAGGGCGTGACTCCTCTTGGATTTAGGGCTATTCACAACAGACAGACCTGCTGGAGGATGGAGTGAGTGTCTGTCAAATGATTTAAATTATAGATGCTCCACAGGAACATAGAGTATTTATTAGTTTCTTTATGCACGTGCTGGAGTGGATTTGAGATTTATTTTGTTGAAGCAAAGTTGGGTCATTTACCTGGTAAAGGGGTTAAAAATAACTTGTAGGCTCAACTGGTGGCTTTGGAGTTTAATGAAAGATGTGACTTTGGAGATCTTATTGCAGCCTTTCAGTACTTAAAGAAATTGTTGTAGGAATGGCAGAGACTTTTGACAAAGTGTACAGGAGTGACAGGACACCGAGGAATGGCTTCACAATGACAGAGGGCAGCATTAAATGGAATATAGGGAAGGAATTCTTCCCTGTAAGGATGCTGAGGTGCCCATGGAAGGTGTGGCTGCCCCTGGATCCCTGGCAGTGCCCAAGGCCAGGCTGGATGGAGCTTGGAGCAACCTGGGATAGTGGAAGGTGTCCCTGCCCATGGCTAGGGGTGGAACTGGATGGGCTTTAAGGTCCCTCCCAACCCAAACCATTCTGTAGTTCCATGATTCACACAAAACCACTTTGTTTTACAATTGTAAAGCTTCACCTGACCTAAGCAGGGTTTCTCCCAGGGGCAGGGTGCAAGTTAGACCATCCCTAATCCCTCTTATTTAAAGGAAGCACAACTGGCCTTCCCAGGGACAGTGGGACATGGCTTGGGTCCAGGCGCTGCCGAGTGATTGCCCCCAAGTGTAAAACAGTGCCAGCGCTTCCAAATGAGCTAAAATACAGTCAGCAGCATGGCAGGGTGTGCTGTGCCAGCCTGAGCAGCCAGATTCCTTGTGCTGGGCAGGCAGCTCATGGAAAAACTGAGCTCAGCCGCTGGGTGGAGGCTTCGCTGGGCTCCTGACCGGGAAGGAGGGTGCAGGCTGAGTTGCTAAGGAGCAACCTGTTTGGCCGGCCCTGGAGAATCCCGTGCCAGGAAGAGATGAGTCCCCGAGTGCTCTGCTGTGGCTGCTGAGGAATGGCAGTAATGGGTAAAGTGAGCTCTTGAGGCTTTGCAGCTCTCCTGGCCCCGGGCGTTTCTCCCTGGCCTTGGGAGGGGATGGCTGTGCGAGCTTCAGCTGTTTTCGAGGGGAATCGAGAGATGCTTTGGGTGAAATCCAGTGGAATCAACAGGTGCCATTAACCTCCGTGGAGCCAGGATATCTGCTCTGACCCTGTCTCCAGTTGTTCTTGGGGTATCGATCCGTTTAGTGCCACTTAAGGCCGCTTGTGCCCTCTAATCCTTCCGTGCCTTCGGCACATCCACCTCATCGCCTTTTGAAATGCAGGGTGTCCTTTTTTTGGCCAACCACTACTCCCAATTGCTCATCTGTGTACTGTCAGACTTCAATTACATGTGTTGAGGTTTGAAATTTTTTTCCCATTATTCCATTTCTGAAAGAATAAAAGCAACACCAGCGTGGATGCCTCATTTTAAGCTCGGCTCCACACATCGCAACCCGCAGCACCGATGTAATTGCGGCAATTAGCAGCGGTGGGGCGGTTTGTTTGTGCCCTGCAAAGGCCGCCCGGCGTGAACAGGAATATACATTTATAAGCATGGATGTGCAGCCCGGAGGGAGGGAGGACGCCCAGCTCTTGGGATGCTCTGGTTTTCCTCCTCGGGGACACAAAGGAGGCGGGGAGGCGCTTTCCGTGGAGGTTCCGGAGCGATGCCCGGCAGGTGTATGTAAGAGAATGGGAGAGTGTGTGTGTGCGCTGTCCCGGCTCTTCCGAGCGCCGCTCCCCGCTCCGCCCCCGGGCCGTGCCGGGCGGGCCCCGGCGGGGACAGACGGCGGCAGCGGGAGCCATGGACGCGGCTGCCGAGTGCCTCAGCCCGGCTGCACAGCAGCAGGTAAGGCCGGGGGGCTGCGGGGGGCTCGGGCAGCGCGGCCGGGACAGCTCCATGCGGTGCCCGGGAGCGGCCGGCGCCCAGCCCCGGGGGTTGTCCCGGTCTCGCTTTGCACAATCGCTGAGCAGAACCTGAGCTCTGAGCTGCTCCGGGAGCCGCCGTGCCGGCAGAACTTGGGAAATGAGTGCTGAGTAAATGTCGCAGCAGCCCCGTGGGACCGTCAGGTGGCCGCGGGCGGGTCGGGCATCCCTGGACACGAGCTGTCACTGCGAGGGGGACAGGAGCTGCCAGACCGGCTCAGGATGGGCTGTCGGGGTATTAGAAGGGAATCCCTATGGTTACGTGTAGGTTAAGGTTCATCAGCCTGCTGCCTCTGAGTAGTGATTTGCATTTAAGAGAAAGGTGAGGGGTAAAGCAGGATGTGGACTGACCGAGCCCTGTGTGATTCACGGGTTCATTGCCATATGAGTAAGTGGTGCACAGTGTTGTATGTATTTATAACTCATATGCAAAAAATGTCAGATAAATGTGCTGGCTTGACCTCTTAAACACAGAAGTCGTTATAGTCCCTCTTGTTTCCATGCTAAATAGTCACCACTCACCTGGTGAGCTCCTGGAACTCCTGGGTTAGGTCACATGCAGCTGAAATGGAGACCGGGAAAAACATTGCCATGGGTTAGCACTGGGTCTACCCAGCAGCTATGCTGGTCAGCTGTGTTACAGGAATATTGCAAATCAGGTGTTGCGTGTCCAAACAGACTTTAAATTATGTAGGAGGGCAAGGAACCTTATCAGGTTTTTGACTGATGGAGTGTGACTTGGCTAAACAGAATGAACAGTCCTGTAATATTTGAGGAAGAGGATACAGAATACTGGAATGGGACAGCATCCATCATGAAAAATTATGTTGGCCCCAAAAATGACTGGCTGGCTGTGTCTTAAGCATGTTGGCAAGAGGTTTAAATCAGCCTGAGAATAGTTATTGCAGCAATGCCCAGCAGTGGTTGCTCACAGGGAGCAGGTGTAATTTAGTCAGGCAGACTTGTGTTTTAAGGTTTCTCTGGCAGTGGGATCAGAGAGCTTTTCTGGGTATGGTTTGGTGCTGGCAAGCTAACACTTCAATCCTCCACGACAAATATGACACTGGCTTTGATTACTAGCCTTAGAAGCAGGTAATTTGGAGTGCACTGGAATTGAGGGGTGCTTTGTATAGCTGGAAAACTCTTACACTTGTAACTATGTGGCAAGTCAACATGGTCATTTGTCACCGCTCAGAAAAGCAGCGTAACTTCCTGCCTTTGTTGCCTGTGTCTTGGGGCTGCCGGGCGAACAATGAAGCCCTGGCTGTTTCAGGAGGGAAAGGCTCTGAGAATGCACACCTTCAGGATGTGTGTGTGTGTGTGTGTGTGTCACTGGCCTCTACCTTAGCAGCTCACCTCAATAATTCTCTCATCGTGCCACGGTGACAGCGCAGCTTCCCCAACGCGCGCGCGGGGCCAGGAAGCCGCGGCTTCCGTCACCATTGTGCTCCATCCCCTGCCACGGGCACAGCCAGGCCTGGTCCCCACCAGTAGGACTTGAAAGGGGGCTCTCTGGGGTAGGGGTCTCTCCACAGCAGCTGCACATCCCGTGCTCCTGCTTCTCCCAACTTCTACACTCAGCAGAAGGTGCTTCTCACCCTTCCCAGCTGACACCCAACACCTGCTTTGGGTTTTTTTCACATGTAGTTCTGTTCCTGTTACAACCTGCTCAGTTCTTCCCTCTTCAGATCTAAACATATGGAACTCCTTAAGCTGGGGTAAAGATTTGCTGCTGCACAGGGCTGGGGTTTTATTTTCAGGCGGAGTGACCCTAAAGCTGGAATGTCAAGTGCTGAGCAAGTAGCCCAGCGAAAGCAAGGAGCGTTTTGGAGTTCAACAGTGCATTTCTTTCAGGGCTTGGTGACTGTAAATCATTCTGAGCAACTGCAATAAAAACCCAGGAATTCAGTGTGTATATTTGTAGTATTTGAGTGAGTCCCATAAATTAGGGTGATGATTTTTCAGCTGGTGCCCAGTTCTGTGTTCATCTCAGCAATCTCCTCTCATTTTGCCCATGGGGCCTTACAGAAGCCTCTGATGAGGTTTGGGTTTTTCGGTATGACATGCTCAGTAGGGCTGAAGCTGCCAGTTCTCCTTGTCAGATGAGCAATATTTCATAAAAGGGAAGTTGCAAAAGCTTGGTAATGAGTGCAATTAGACTTCGTATTTTTATTCTTCTGTTTTTGACAGTGATCTGTCACTTTTGATTGAGGCCTGTATTGCTTGCTGAGTCACTGATGAATTTTAGATGATTTTAAGAAGTCAAGGAGACTTCTTCTTCAGTCTTAGTGATTTCTAATTTCTTTTTTTTTAAATCTTTCTTTCCTTGAATAGTTATTTATGCCTTAGGCAGCCTAAAGAACAGCTTTTAGTAAGCTGAATTTCAGAAGTATGTGAATTTTTGGGTGGTTTTCTAATGTTCAGCAGTGTCTCTTGCAGGCTGCAGTGTGTCTCTGCTACTGCCCTTCGAGGTGACTCGGCTCTGTCAAGTGCTTGGGCTGGACAAAGACCAAAGTCAGCCAGGCAAAACCTGTTTTGGTTTAGTCAGCGCAGAGGGAGAAATGTAAAGTTAGCGTTGCTGCTTGCAGGCTGTGCAAGAAATCAAGGTATTTATAGCACGGAGCAGAGTCCAGGAGGCACAGAGTGTGGTCTGACAAACGCCGATGCGTTCCGTCACGCCTGTGCTGCTGAGGAAGAGGCCCTCACTAAATAAATCTGGCACTCCTCTGTGTGTGTCTGAAAGCCTGGCCTGTGTTTTTATTCCTTCATCTCCTAAAGGTTCACACTGTGGGCAGCTGGGGCTGTTCTGGGTGTCCTTGCCCTGTGCCGTGCTGGGAGCACCCACTGTACCTGAGCTGGGCTGTGGCACAGGAAAATCTGTGTGCAACAGGCTCCCACCCTCACTGCAGGGTGTGCTAGGCTTGCTACCAGCCTTTGGTTTGACTTTGATAACTCCTTACCCAGTGAGATGTGGGCTCCTCCCTGTCCTGATGGATTTACCTCCTCTGAGCTCACAGGTGATACCAGCTTCATCACCAATGCCACCTACAGAGTATTAAAAAACAATTCATTCTGAGTTAAGTAATTCCATCCACCAAAGCATGCTAGGAATGGGATTGTGAAGGCCACAGGTTGACCATTTGATGGCTGGCCTGACTCTATAGCATGATGTATTTCTGTTGAGCTGGAGAGCACCCTCCAAGATTTGTGGGTAGCCTCACATACTGAAGCCTTTTTTTCCTCCTCTTTGCATATTTCCTGTCCCCCCCCTTGTCTCATTTTGCTGTGGGCTCAAAAACCCTTTAGGGAAGGATGGCCTGTTTCTTACAAGCCCTCCTTTGTCCAGCACAAATGAGCTGGTGTTTGGTCAGGAACTACGGTGAAAATAACTGTGTAATCATCTAAATGGCACCCAGACATCCTTGAGAACATGCTTGAAAATATTCCTCAGTGCATGATGCACCCCTTAAGGTTCAGCAGCCTTCTGACAGAGAAGTTGGGGTTACTAAGGAACCAAGAGCATGATTTGGTGGGGACTTATTCCTTTACTCCATGAAGATGGTCAGGCAGGGGAACAGGAGCTTGGAGATGCTGTGGAGCCACCAAACTCTCAGGTTTTCAGGAGCCATGTGGTCCAAGCCCTAAGCAGTGTGGTCTGAATGTGATGCTGACCCTGCTTTGAGCTGGTGAGTGGATGAGACCTCCTGAGGTCCCTTCCAGCCCAAACAATTCTGCAATTATTTGTTTCAATGTGATGAAAATGAGTTGCTTTAAAATAGGAGTGTTCAGAATGAAATAAAACTTCATGACTTCTTGTAAAGGTACCAGTCTCTGATAACCACAGGTTTTCAGCTTAAAGTTCAAGAACCCAGGATACTGTTTCTGTTGTTTTTTATTCAAAGATACTTAAGGCTGGTGTGGTCATGGAAAGAAAAAGTTCATAAATAAACAATGTGCTTGTTCCAAGATGTAAGCCATTGTTAGTCAAAGCTGCTGAGTGAAAATGTAGTTTTATTCTTACTAGGTTTGCAGGTTGGCTTTAAATGGGCAGCTGGAGGGCTGCAAAGATGAAATAGAATAAGGTAGAGATGCACTATGGATTGGCACTAAAAGCAGAATTATATCCTAAGAAATGACACACAAAATGTGTGGTTTTGCATGAGGTAAAATTCATTTAACTTCCTGCAGTTGGTGTCTGTAATTTAGAAACTGGCAAGCCTCATTCTCCGGAAGGCCTGAGAAAAACTGGCTAAATTTTTAAATTTTTTTCCCTATTTTTCAAGTTCCTTCACTTTATATTATATTGTGCTTGCTTCTGGGAGAATATATAATTCTGCAACATAGCTAGCAAGTGTGTAAATCCTTTGGCCCTTATCATACAAGGAAAACAAGGGGAAATATGTACCATTTGAATTGTATCTGAATTTTCCATATAGGCACCTAGCTCTGATGTGAAAGCTCAGCTGGTTATTGAAATTTATGAGGATGACAGCTACAATCATGTTAACATCCAAATAATCTTGTTTCTGCCTTTTTCTGTCAGGAGGGAAGTTGGGGATACACAGCCTGTATTTTTGGTGCGTTTTGCTTGTGGAGACTTTAGGGCCCTTTGTTTTCCATAGGGAAAAACCAGTTTGTGCTGGTGTTATTCCTCACCTCTATCAGGTAGGGTTTGCCAGTGTTTATTTAAATAAACATAAGTGTTTATTTTTAAATAAACAGGAGGGATCACATGAAGTCAATACCAGGCTTGTTTCCAGAGCCGTGATTTAGTGCCTTCAGCACACATTTCAGGGCATGTTTGGATACTGGGTGTCATCAGCAATTCCAAACACTGCAGGTGGGTCAGGGCACTGCCTGCCAGGGATTCCACCCAGGCTTTGCCCAGCACCAGCAGGGCTGGAGCTTTCTTTTCATGGACACACTGCTTCAGGTTGGGAGGTGGTGTTGGAAACCCGTTTGGAGATTCATGCCTGCACCCAGAGCCTGCTGTCACCTGGCTCTGTAAGTAGCAGGTTATGGCAGGGGATGGTTTTGGGTGCAGGTGTGAAGAATCTGCTCCTGCTCTGACTTTCTGTCCATGGAGAACCACTTACCTCGAAATCCAGGCAAAGAACTCATGGAGAGCAGCTCTGTGCAAAACCAGCCCTGTGCTCTTGCTGACGTGGGCTTTTTAAAAAATCTCTGAGAAGACTTGTTTCCTTTTTAGAAGTAATTTTTCACTGGGACCTCTGGAGTTCCCCAGCCCAATCCCCTGGGTGACCCTGAGCAGGTGACACTGAAACATGTCCAGGTGGGTTTGGGATGCCCACCCTCAGTGATCAGAAATTCTCCCTCGTGCTGAGGTGGAACTTCTTGTGGTTCAGTTTATGGCCATTGCTCCTCATCCTGCCAGTGGGCACCACTAAGAAGAGTCTGGCACCACCTTCTTGGTGGACTTTGGGATGTTTGTATGGATTGGTGAGATCCCCTCTTGGCCTCCCCCAGACTGAAGTTTTAAGATCTACAGCATCACAAGGCTCCTGGTCCTCCCAATCAGTTTGTGCTTGATTTTCATCAGCCCTTTTCTGTTAACTGCAAGTTTCAACCATCCTACTCCCTTCTTTTTGTTGGTTTTTTGTTTTGGGGTTTTTTGCTTTGTTTTTGGTTTGGTTTGGTTTGGTTTGGGTTTTTTCCATGTTTTGTTTGTGTTTTTGGAGGCTGTGACACTTTTTCCTGGGTTTTAGTGGTGGCTGCACTTACAGAAGGGAAAAGAAATTACACTTTCTGTTTTTTGGTGGTTTTCCTTCTGTTCAGAAGCACTACTGAAAACACCGGTGCTTTGATTTCTCTGTGTGCCTGACCTCGATGTTATGGCAGATTTTCCTGTCAGTTTGGATGCTGTAGTTACAGTGAAAGGTTTCAGAAGCAGAGGAGTTGGGTGCAACACCAGGGTGACTGCCTGTGAGCTGTGCCTTTGGCTCCCTTCTGAGCTGTTCTGAGCTGCTCACGGTTGTGCTGTACCAAACCTGAGCTAATTTTATTTTTTCCTGTATCAGACTTACTGGCTTTGCCTGGGATTTAAAGCAGAATATTAAAAATGTTACTCTCTATGATGTTCCATCACTTCCACCTGGGCTGAAGTGAGGAAGCACTGTAGATCTCTCAAGAGGTCTGTTCTTGGCAGAATTCCACTCCAGCGAGGTTTGGACTGGAATATGGAATTTTGGAGATTTATAATGGAGCTAGTGCATTTTCTCTCCATAATTTCAGCCTTAGCTGTGCATACTGAACTCCAGTGTTTACCCAAATCCTGTGCACAGGTATGTGTGCACAGTGTCAGTGGTTAGGAAAAATGGCACATAATGTGTTTGGTGTTGGTCAAATTAATTCATCAATATAAAAACAATCCACGCTGCAGGGGAGCGAAAAAAAAACCCAACAAAACAACCCAAAACAAAACGAGCAATAAATAAATCAACCTGCTTCCTCTCAGCCACACAAATAATAATTAAAGATCTCTTTTAAACACAAGTGTGCTCAGGGAGGGTAGTGCCTGCACGGGGGTGTTACGATAACAAGTTAGGGAAGGCAGGCCCATTACCTGCAGTAGGGAATTAACTCCTACAGATGTGTTTACAGCCTTGCCCAGTCAAACCTCCCCATTCCCTGCCCTGCTTCCAGAGCGTGTTCCCCGTGGGGCTGGCCAGCTTTGATCTCATCCCATGCCTGTGTTCCCCTTCCCAGGCTGAAGCCAGACTCGCGGCGAAGCGAGCGGCGCGGGCGGAGGCGCGGGAGATCCGCATGAAGGAGCTGGAGAGGCAGCAGAAGGAGGTAAGGCCGGGGCTTTGGGGGTGCCTGGGCTGTATCCAGGGAGGAGGATGTTCAGAGATCCTGGAATAGAGGGCTTGTCTGTGTTTTGTTGAAATAGTCTGCGTGGAGCTAATGTTGATCATAGAAAACCTGGGAAAAACGCAAGGATTTTATCTTGGTGAAGCCGGCGTAATTATTCACGGAAAATCCTCGTGGTTAGTAATTCCTGTTTAATGTTAAACTTTGAAGTATGCAGCTTCCTTCTGTGCCTGTCGGGGGTGGTGGATTCTTATCACTTCGTTAGAAATCCAATGAATATGGAAGATTCCTGGCTCTTTGTGTAACTCCAGTGGGAAGCTGTTCTGCTTCCTGCTGTGAAGCTGCTGCCCTCCCCAAGTCCGTAAAAAGGATGGGCTGCTCTTGGCAGGGGCTAGGGTAGAAGCTGCACTTGGCAAAGCATTGCCTACATGGTGAACTGAACCAGGAGCTCTCAAAAGTTGTGCTTGGTGATGTGCATTGAGTGAAGCAGCGGAGTGGCTGCAACAACCACTCTGGTTGAGGTTAGAGGGACAACAGTAATCACAATTTAGTTTTTTCAGTAGATTTTTGAAGGAGAAGGAAGAAGAAGGGAGTCTGGGGGCAAGGTCTGGGAATACTTAGTAGGAATAAATGTGGGGCAGGAAGAAAGGGAAATGGCTTCACACTGACAGAGGGCAGAGTTGGATTGAATATTAGGAAAAACATCTTCCCTGTGAGGGTGGTGAGGCCCTGGCACAGGGTGCCCATGGAAGCCCTGGATCCCTGGCAGTGTCCAAGGCCAGGCTGGATGGGGCTTGGAGCACCCTGGGATAGTGGAAGGTGTCCCTGCCCATGGCAGGGGATGGAATTTGATGGTCTTAAGGTCCCTTCCAACCCAGACCATTCTGTAATTCAGTGGTTCTGCATTTGCTTTGGGGTGCAGAGCAGGATCTGGTTGAGCTGTGGAGCAGTGAACGAGGAGGTGACAGCAGGATGTGGATCAGGGTGTGACAGCAGTGCCAGTGCAGGCTGCAGCAGCCAGCCCACAGAGGAGCTCCTGGGCAGGCTGCCCACGCTCAGCTCCTGGTGAGGCAGGTCTGGATGTGTCTCAGCTGCCTTGCTGCAAACACAGAGCTTGGGGAAGGTGGGAACCTTCTCCTGCTGCAGTTGCTGCTGTCTGAGGGATGTTTCTTGCAGCCTGGCCCAGCCTGAGGAGTGCTGTCACTGCTGTGCCAGCAGTCAGGGCTGGGGGATTTGGGAGCAGCCGTGGGAGGGCTGTGCTAAACAGGCACCACGTGTTTTGTTTGGGTAGCAAAGTAAATAGGGGTGTCCTGGCAGTGACACCATCTAATTTACAGGTGACTTAATGAAGCTGATGACCCCTTTGCAGATTAAAAGCTGATGCTGCAAAGGGTGTCTTGGTAAACTGAAATTTAGGTGTGAAAACTAAAGCTCCTGCAATTAAGGGCTTGTCATCTGAAAACCTGTGAAAGCTTTGGGTAGATAGAAATTGGGTAGGGCACAGTCATTGAAAGCTCAGCCAGATACCCATCACAATCTGCTTTGTACTCACTGGCATAAATGACACATTTATTTAATGTTTTGCACGCTTAGGTATTCTATAACTTTTTGAAATAGTTTAATCTTAGTCTCCAGATGCCAGGTAGAGATATTAAGGAGAGCTGCAGGAAATTTTTCATTGCCACAAGTGTCTTGCAGGTATAATAAAACAAAAATACAGCAAATCCCAAGCAGTGATCAACACAAGATATTTGGCACCTACCCCTTCCTTGGAGGGGACCCTGCTGTGACACTGGGATCTGTACACCTGATTCTCTGCCATCTTCATTTCCCTTTGCAAACTTTTCAGAAACACAAAGAGCGCTTTTCCACTGCTGCCATGTTAAATAACCAGGAGTTAAAGCACTTGCTTTACTACTTCAGAAGGCTTTTTAGAGCCCTAAGTCCCTTCTGGGAGTTAAAAAGCAATAAATGAATTTATTGCGTGTGCGTGTAGTCTTTCATGCTTTAAGCCGTGTGCACGCCCTGGCAGGTTTCTTGTGGAGCATGGATTACTTGGAAATATATTTACACTGCTGCTCTGAGTTAAAAGTTTCCAGGTGCTACCATTACAGGCTATAACTGTGGCAGTGAAAGAGAGTGTTTTAATGATTTGGGTTTGGAAACTGGCTCCTCTCCTGCCCACCACCTCGTATTTATGACCTTTCTCAATCTTGCACTTCATTTCCCTCATTTTAAAGTAATTGGGTGACTTTTGCATGAAGAGTCTGCACATAGGATTGAGAAATGGTGCAGCAGGAATAGCTGGGCCTCTGGCAGAGAGCTCTCAGTGGCAGGGGGAGATGTGGGAAAGTTCCTGTGGGAGACTGCTCTGCGGTGGGGCAGGATTGCAGGTGTGCTCCAGAGGCAGCATCATCTCCTCACCTGGCACCTCCTCGTGCCAGGCAGCACAAAGAAGAGTAGCTGTGCCAGTGGTTTGGCTGTTTTGGCTTGCCTTCTTTGTTGTTGTTTTTGTTTGTTTTTTTTTCTCCAGGGAAGGGAAGCTAAAGACAAGAAGGTGAGCACAAGTTTCTTAGGGAAGTATAAGCTGCGTACATTAAAAGTGTTTTCTGAAGCTGAAGAAAAAAGTGAGCACAAGAATTGTGACCCAATTACAGAATTCCAGAATGTGTTGAGTTGAGAGGGCCTTAAAACTTAACTTGTTCCATCCCCTGCCATGGGCAGGGACACCTCCACTAGCCCAGGTTGCTCTGTCCAACCAGATCTTGGACACTGCTAGGGATCCAGGGGCAGCCACAGCTTCTCTGGGCACCCTGTGCCAGGGCCTGCCCACCCTCACAGGGAAGAATTCCTTCCCAAAATCCAATGTCAGCAGTGGGAAGCCTTTCCCCCTTGTGCTGTCACTCCGGTCCCTTTGTGTTGCACCATCTTTCCTGTTGGATGGGGCTCCTGTTGGAACATTCCCAATTCTCCCAGCCTTTTCCCACACAGAAGTGCCCCATCCCTCTGATCATCCTGGTGCCTCCTCTGGACTCTCTCCAGCAGCTCTGCAGGTGGGGTCTCACCTGAGCAGGCAGATGGGCAGAATTCCCCCTTTCCTGCTGCCCACACTGTGGGATCAGCCCAGGACATGGGGAGTCCCTCTGAAGATAAGGGTATTGATCACTCTTGAATCACAGAGATGTGAATCAATTCCTCTGTTTATTAGAGAATGTGTTCTTGGTGATGAGGCTTTAGGAAAGGCACGGGTCTGACAAGTGTTGCAGCTTGAATGCTTCTGACTTCTCATTCAGAGTTGCTTTGTTGTTACCCACCAAAGATGTAAATAATTAATCTGGAAGTCTGGTTAAATTCTCTGGTTTGCTTGCACACATCAGTGAGTGCAGGACAGCTCTCATTGCCAGGGCCTGTTCTGAGCTGGAAGGACAATTAGAATACAAGGTATTTCCTCTCTTCCCTGGTTTTCCAGCACTGGTGGGAGTCAGAGCAGTGATGGTTCCTGGTTTACCATACCATGCTGCCATGCTTTTGAAACACTTGGTTTCCAGCTGCAGAGTCTGAGACCAGTCCCTTTGGCTTGTACTGTTGAGATGTGCCTGGTCCTGAGACAAATTCCTGTGTGCATTCAGGTATTTATTGTTAATTCATGCAGAACAGCGAGCCAGGAGTGGGCAGCCCAGTTTTTCTGAGTAACAATTTGTTAAAGGTAAAATTGGAGGAAGAATTTTTTTTTTCCTGTACATTTATTTTTTCCTCTCAGAAGTTTGACCTGAAATGTGTTAAACCCTTTTTTTCCCAAGCAATATTTAACTGTAACAGTTTTGAGCCAGGGCTCATTGCAGAGAATGCTTTCTGTAGGAGTGCTTTCTGTGTGTTCTGCTGGCAAGGCTTTAAATGTCTCTTCAAGGGCTGACACTTGGAGACCACAGTGTAAGCTGATATTAGTGCCTGAAGTGAAAAGAGACTGATCTCCTCCCACTCCTTAATCGGTGGGATAAGATTCTTCCCTGCTGGTTCACACAGCAGATGAGCCTGTACTTCTGGTTCAAGGCAAGTGCACTGTGCTGCTCTCCTGCCTTCATCTGCAGCACTTGCTTTAAGGGCACAGCATGAAGCTTGCCTTGGCTGTTTTGTGAATTCCTTCCTTACCTCACTTGCACATATTTTTCCCCCTTTGGATTCATATTTCTTTGGAATAAAATGCGCTACCGATGCTTTCTAGTAAAAAAAAAAAGGGAAAAGCAGATTCTTGTGGCTCGAATGGGGAGGGGTGAGACTGGCTATGAAACTTGGTGCTTACATAAGCAGGGAGGAAATGGAGGAGGTTTGTGGTGGTTCATCTGTGTCTTCTACACTCACTGTGAAGATGCCCAGGAAAATTTGAAGAGGGATGATGTGGATGATGATTTTAGCAGACTCTTCTTCTACCACCATGGCTTTTTCTGTCCAGTTTTAAACCTACAAAAATTTTATTTTTGTGTGCAGCCTCCTTTGATGAGGAAATCAGGAAAGCTGTCTGCTGTTAATACTGTGGATGAAACACATTTGGGTTTTTTGGTCATACTCTAATACAGAAAACTGTGTACCCTAATAGAGGAAACTGCTCTTGAAAGCATTTGACTGCTTAGATGTGTATGGACTCTTTTTGGGGAGGACACATCTGCAACAGAGGTGATTGTTTAAAAGTGTCTGTTTTTTCTAAAGAGGACAATGTCATCACAGAATCCTAAAATGGCTTGGGTTGGAAAAACCCTTAAAAACCCCCTGATTCCAACCTCCCTGCCATGGACAGGGACACCTTTCCCTTGTGCACTGCTGAGGGATCAGTCACTTTGGAGCAGAGCCATTGTAATGCCTAATGGTGGCTAATGGGCTCCTCCAGAAGTCCAGGTTTTATAAAAAGATGGAATAGTTAAATTATTAATTTGGCTTTATCCCTAAAGCCTCCCCACCTCCCTCCATAGTGCCTGGCCTGAACAAGGGCCCTGTTGTTATCTTGTCCATTGGCAATTTGGGTCCTTGCGTGCCTTGCTTTGGACTCAGCAGGGAATGAATCCCTGCTGTGCCAGGCCTGGAGCACTGGGTTTGAAAAATAAGGATTCCATGGAGCTGCCTTGAGGAGTGGGTGAAAGAAACCAGCATGGAAAAGGGTAAATCTTTGAGGTTAATCAGCTGTGTGGTAATTGCCATGTTTGAACCATGTGGTGTTTGGCTCCTGTGTGTGGATGAAAGGCACTCTGAGTGTGCCATGGAGAATCCAGAAATTGGAATTGTGTGCAGCCTTGTGGGATTTCCCAGTCCATTTTCCTCTCCATGGCTTTCTTAGGGAAGTGGGGTGGTTATTGTGTGGTGGGAATGCTGGTTTTTAAATGGGTCCTAATTTTCCCTCCTGTGCTTGCTGGAATGGGAATTAAAGCTGCTGAGGCATTAATCTGGGTTGTGCATTGTCCTTCGTGAAGGGGAACCTGATCAGGAGGGCAGGGATTGAGAGACATAAGCTTTGCTTCCCAGCACTGGCATCCAGGTTCCCATGAGGTATCCCTGAGAGCAGTGAATGCCAGGGATCCTCCAAATTCCCCAAAATCTGGGAGATCGCACTGCCTTGCCACCAGAGGATTGTGCAGCCAGGTGGTTTTGAACAAGAAGGGTTCTTTGGGGTAATCAGAAACGTTTCTGGTTTCAGGAAAGATGTGAAAAAAAACTTATTTTCTGTTTTCATGTGGATTCACAAAGCTCATCAGTCAAGGGCAGTTCTCCAAGAGCACAAAATTCAGGTGCAGTAGAGTGGCTGTAAAGGTTTTGTGTCTTATCAAAGTGCTCCAAGACTATGGAACAACAGTGTCAGCAGGGCATTTATTAAAGCCTGAAAATAGTGTGAGGCTCCACAGGAACATTAAAAATTGACAGAACAACCTGCAGGAATCCTTTAAGGCCAGCAATATACGTGCAAGGACTTTCCCGGGAATTTTCACACACTGGCACTGTGCTGTGCACAGGTGAGAGGTGTGTGGGGTTGGTGCTTTTGTAACTGTGATTCATCCCTCAAGGACAAATTCTATCCTCCAAAGGGGAACAGTTGATCTGTAGTTAATGCTGTTTGCTTTTATTGTGCTGGTAGATACACGACTCGTCCCGGGTGAATATTTGGGCATCCATTCCTGTTTTGGAGGGGAGGCTGGAAAAATGAGGGGTCCTGGCTCACAGCTGGGCTGGGCTCTGGCCTGGTGCAAAGCCTGGGGATAAAATGTCCCATGTGCACCCCAGGGCCTGGTGGGAATGTTAACAGGAATGCTGTGCTCTAGCCAGTCACATGGAGGAGGCCCACCATGCAAACACTGCTTTTGTCCTGCCTGAATCCACAGGGCTTCACTGTGCTCTTCTCTGTGTTGATGTTCTGCTGTATTTTCTCTATAAATGCTGTTTTTTCCCTCCAGAAGGAGCTGTGGAGCATTGCTATGTATCCATCATTCATGCTAGCTTTGTTCCTTGTTTCTTTCCTCTCCCTTTCCCCCCAGATCTATCAGGTGCAGAAGGTAGGGCTTGCTCGCTTTCCTTCTTGTTTGCATGCCTTCTTCTTCCCACCTTGTGAGTCTTGCTGCAATTTCACAACCACACAGCCATTTAGGTGGCAAAAGACCTCCAAGATCCTCGAGTCCAACCTTGGAAATCCTCTGAAGAGTGGGAGATGCCCAGCAGGCTGCAAATTTCCATGTAATTCTGCCCTCCCATCCCATAATCTTGTGAGGTGAACAGTCAAGGGCAGTGGGGGAAGGTGACCCATGTAAGGTGTGTCTGGTCAGGCACTTAATGTGATTTTTTCCTACAGCCTGTTTGGCAAAGGATAAGCAGTAACAGAGAAGTGACTTGGCAAAGCAGGGTCACAGGAGGACACAGTGGCTCCCTGTGTCACCTCTGTTCATGTGCTGAAGGCCAAGAAAATCACTGGAGTGTTTCAGGCTGGGCAAGCATTTAACAGGTGCCAGCAGGAAGAATGACTTGCAGATGACTTTATTTGCACAAAGTCACTGAAGGAAATCAGGGATGCTGTGTTTGAATTCATAATCCTTGGGTAAATAAACTGTATGGCCTTCAACCCACACATTAAATGTGATTTTATATTGTTTAATCCTCTCTCATCTCAGTTTAAAGTCATGATCTCTTCCCTCTTCCCAGTTTCCTTTCCATGATGATGGCAAAGAGGATGATAACAGTAGCTCTAATTGAGGTCACTTGCCATGTAGAAACAGAGATGTTGGGGTTTGTGTCGTGATGTCTGGCTGAAATAACAGCCAGACATCTGAAAAGAACTGAGTATAACAACCTGGCTGTTCTACACTTTCAGCGTGTCAGCTGAGTGGCACCTAGAAACAGGAAAAACTCCCAAGAATTTTTACAGGGAGGGAGAAAGCACATTTTTCTTCAAGCCTGCCATTTTCTACCTTACTGAATATTTCCCTTTTTTTCCCCTGAGTGTTTTTATTGCTTGCTGAGTGCTGAATGTCTCCCTAAACCACAGTGTGCTTTGTTTTGTTCTGGCACTCCAGCTGCCCTAACTGCATGTTTCAAAGCCTGACCCAGCCCTGCATGTGCTTCTTGGGAGTGCTGTTCTCCTCTTGGAGTGTGTATGTATATGAAGAGAGCTGCTCAAATCATGTGCTCTGCTATTTAACCCTGACCCCATCGATTTGGCAACAAGTCCCTCTCACTCCTGGTTTTATTTCTGGAGTTGACTGCGTACTGAGTGACTCAGTGTCTGCCCATGGATCGACAGGCTCCTTATTAATCTTCTTTATGGGAATTAATTTAACCTCCTGGTGCAGAAGCAGCCCCCTGGGAGCCCAGGAGGTTGTTTACTGTTGGTGTCCTGACATGGATGAGGAGATAAGTGGGTTATCCTCCCAACATCCCATGGTGAGTTTGTGAGTCCGGCAGTTTCGCTGGGGCTCAGTGAGCGAATTGCATCTGGAGTTCTCTCTCAATGGTATTAACATCATTAATTATTGAATTGTAATATCACTTTTCAAGGTGGAAGGAAACCTGAGTCCAGCAAGGGCCTCTAAGTGAAACCTGAATGAATGGAAAAGCAGCATTTCCTCCTTCAACCCATTGGAACCAGGCCCCTGGGGGCAGAACAGAAGAGTTGGTGTAGAGGGAGAACTGTAAAGATGCCTGTGAGGGGTCAAAATACTTGAGAGCTCAAAAGCCACCAGTTCAGTCCAGTATGACATGTGCTCTTTAAAATATTATAAATTAAAATAGTCTCTAGGCAGTCTCATTCATTAAGATTTTTCTTCAGGGGATGTTAAGCACGTAGCTGAGTAATTTGAAATGGAGAAGGAAAAGCCTGTAAGTGGAACTTAAACTGTGACATAGCAAGTCTTGTCAGGGCTGTTTCCTTATCTGTCTTTTGCAAAGCTGAATTCATAAACCAGTGTCAGGAACAGAGGGCATGAAAAGAAAGCAGAAACCCTAAAAAAATTACAAGTGTGTTTATGGATCCTTCCTATGTGTGAAAAAGGATTCTCCATTTCAATAGTGTGTTGGAGTTTTTTAAATTGATGTCTAGTGTTAGAAAATGTTCTCAGTCTGTTAATGGCTAAAAAGCCTCTAATAAGGCTTTACCTGACCTGCTTTACTACAAAGCATATAATCTGCAGGTTCTCATCATGTACACAGCTCTGGGAGTTCATGGAATTCTCAGGGGTCATTCTCAGGCTGAGATGTGCATGACAGTTACTTTTATAACAAGCTGGTGCATGGATTATAAATCTGAAGGAAGTGGGAATAAAGTAATACAGCCCTGAATAATGTGCAGCTGTTTGGTTTGGTTTATCAGTAAATGGTGAATGAGGTTTTAAGGGTGAAAATAAAATTACATTAATACCATTGAGTGAGTGCTAAAACCAGAGTGCAATACAGAGCAGCTTTCTGATTTTTTTTAAAAAATAATTTCCTAAAGTTTTGGCTGTTGATACTCCAGCCTCCTCAAGCCTGTAAGAAAGCTCTAAAATACATATTATTCTTCCTTCATTAAGCAGGATTTCCATTTGCCTATTGCTGTGCTTTAGGCCAATGATTTTAATTCACACAGGAATCATTTTAATGGGCACCATTAGAAACACAAAATTCCTGAGACCAGATTTGACAGGATGATTTGAGGAGGAAGAAAAATCCCATTAAACCTGTGGATCTTTGAACAACTTGCTGCCTGGAGGAAATTCAAGTCCATGGGGAAGTTCCCAGTGTTGTCTTTGCCTGCACTGGTGGATCTTGTCCTCTTGTACCATTGTTGGTGCTGCCACTGCTCTCAGGTAGGTCAAAAAGCCTGGTGCTCTGAAAGGAGCTCTGTGGAGCTCTAATCCAGCAAATCAGGGTGCCCAGAATGAGTTGTGCCCGACTTGTCTGCCCAGTTTGACAGACCTTCACGGGAAACATGATTTGACAGCAATTTTCATCCTGGAAGAGTCCTGCGCTCGCCTCCCTTGTAATGAGTCTTGACTTAACTGGGTCAGGAATTCAAGACTCGTTACTATCCTTGCTCCTGTCCCCCAGCACAGGGGATTTTGCAGTGCTGAGGGAGAGGAAGCTGCTGAGCACCCTGGTTGTGCCCAAACTCCCCTTTCCCCTTTCCAGGCAGCTTTTCCCAGGGATTCACTCCGGTGCCACGCGGCACAGCTCTCACTGGCACAGTCATGTGGAGCTGTGTGGCTTGGCCAAGGCCTGGCAGTGCATGCCTAAATGTTCTGTGTCTGCTTTTCTCATCTAAATTCTGGTTTTTTCCCCTTTTCTGTCTGTAGAAATATTATGGGCTGGATACTAAGTGGGGAGACATCGAGCAATGGATGGTAGGACTTGATCAACGTAGCTCAACAACTTTTGCGTGTGGCAGTTCTGAGTAGTTCATAGAGTTTGAGATCCCTCCAAGTAGGTATTTTCATCCATTGGGAGTGTGAGTTCCACTCCAAGCAATCCCACAGTCTTGCTTTTCCAGCTGAAATGTGAGTTTTGATCAGCTTAAAACTGGTAAGGACTGGGTTAGAGCCATCTCTTTTTACAGACCTGTGTCCACGCTATTGCTGGAAGATTAGGGTAGGATAAAAACCTGTTAAAGCCCCTTGGGATACAGGGAGTATTTGTGCTCATTTTACTTTTTGTGGGTTTCATCACCACTTCAGTCTTCTTAAATCTGCCTTCATGTAAATTGTGGGCAAGTTTCACTCATGCTGTTTCATTTCCCTTAGCACTTACTGGCCCAGGGGAATCCCTCGGAGGAATTATTGCTGCCATGTGGCAATCCTCACTTTTTTCCAATAATACCCTGATCCTGATTTTAGAATTTGCTGAAACCAGTGAATACCAGCTGCAGACTTGGCCACTAGCAACATCTGACTGTTTTAACACCCATGATAGGAGATGAAGAAGTTGCTAATGGGCTGGAAGGTTTCAAATGTGTTTCAACCGTAACTTTATGAAACCAGTTAGCAGCCATGCCAGCTGAAAGCTATGGCCTTGCCCTGCAAAGCTGCAAAGGCAAAACTGAACAGCCAGCTTCCAGTGTGAAAGGTAACTTCCCAAACTCCCCAAATTCCTTGGTCTTAGATAATTAATCAGTAAATACTGGTCTGCATGGACCACTCACCCACCCTAGACTCACATGGAGTCTCCTCAAATCCTTGCTGGATGAGCATAACTCCACGTTACTGGCAGTTCCCTTGCTTGGACATCAGCTCCGTTGACTACAATATTAAAACTTTTTTTTTCTACTGCTGTTTCCAAATTCAGTGGCAAATCAATTTGTTCAAACCAGCTTGTTGAAATGTAAAACATCTGATGTCGTTTCCAGTGTAGCAGAGAGGAATTTTGGGGTCTCACAGGAGGGAGGAAGGGTTTTTCTGCTTCGACAGGGTGTCACCTCCTGTTGTTTGGTTTAAGTTTACTGGCTCCTGTGCGTGGCTGGAGCTCAGTGTGTGTTTCTGGAAGGCTCTGTTGCTGTGTGTGTCCTCTCAACACCTCCCTCTGTTTTCTCTCTCTGCCTTGGTAGGAAGACAGTGAGCGTTATTCCCGTAGAGCCCGAAGAAATGCCTCGGTCAGTACCTGCTTTTGCTTTTTCTCTTCACACAGACGTTTCAGGTTAAGAAAACAGACTCTGTATAAGTGTACAAGGCACTTCCTTCTCAAAAGAAAGGGAACCAAAACAAGCTCCCACCTCCCACCACCCCCGGCAAGTGGAAACCCCAAAGCCACTTCCTGACTTCTCTGCCCTCTCCCCATCACTCCAGGGAGCTTTTGCAAATGTGCAAGAGTAAAGGGGGTGGAAAGTGGGGAAATAACCTGTTTGGAGTGTTTAATGTTCATTAAAGAGAGCATAGAGAAGGGAACACCTGAGCAAGCTCCTCCTTCACCCTACAGTAAAATGCTTGACTGTTTCTTGGGCAGGGTGTGATTTCATTTGCTTTCTGCTTACACTTCCAGTGCAATCCTTTTGTAAAAACATTGAGTTTGTGCATCTTTCCCTTCCTTCTGTCCCATCAAAGCCATCAGTGCCTGTTATCTGTGTTCTTTTCACTGTTTATTTTTGTCTCTACGCTTTCTCTCGCTAGGCTTCGGATGAAGATGAGCGCATGTCAGTGGGTAGCCGTGGAAGCCTGAGGGTTGGTAAACTGTGCAACCTCTGTGTGCATGTCTGTGTGTGGCTGCCACTGTCCCCCTGTGCCCCCACACTCCGAGGGGACTGTCCTGGACGTGTTCCATGTTGGGTTTTTGCAAGTGGATCACTGATTGTCTGCAGTGTGTGCCCCGTGCAGGGACCCTTTGTGGTCACTGCTCTTCACTCCTGCAGGAGGGACTCAGCCAAGACATTGGTGTCTGCATGCACCTTGTGAGCTCCCCTGTTTCACTCTGAAACTGGAAATTTGGGAAGGGGAAGTGCTGGTGGGGTCAGTGTTTATTAGTCCAGGAAACTAGAGGTGATTTATCAGTGGAAATAAGTGTTGGATGCTTTGGAATTGCAGGTGAATATAAAATAACAGAATATCCTGAGCTGGAAGGGACCCACTAGGATCATTGATCCAGCTCCTGTCCCTGCACAGACACTCCAACAGTCCCACCCTGACATCCCTGAGAGCATTGTCCAAACTCTCCTGGAGCTCTGGCAGCCTCAGGACTGTGCCCATTTGTGCCCATTCCCTTGGCAGTGCCCAGCACTCTCTGGAGGAAGAACCTTTCCCTGATATCTAACTCCAAAATGCCTCTGACACAGCTCCAGCCATTCCCTTAGGTCCTGTCACTGGTTACTGGCTTTAAAACTGCTTTGGAAATACTTGAAAATCATCTGCAGGCCTGAGTTTTGTGGAGGGTGGGATTAGTGAAGCACTGAGTACTCATCTGTAGGAAGAGTTCAAACAGATTTTTCCTCCAAATATCCAGACAGTATTTTCCCAGATAACACACATTTATATAAACCTTAACTCTGTTTTTACATACTAAAAGACTCATTGAAAAAAAAGAAAATTCTGCCAGGGATCCCACTGTAAAATTGCACAAAAATGTGCTTAAAAATATAAAGTGCTGCCTTGATCCCTTTTTAGTGGAATCCTTATTGCTACTCATGAAATGCTGTTAAAACCTTTTTTGCTCAAGATGACAAACTTGAGTGCTTTTCAGAGCTAGGAGATGCCTCAAAGCTCCAAAGACTCAGTGGAGAAAAGCCTCTCTGCACAGCAGAACATGAAAAGCAGTGTTTATTTTACTTAGGGTTAAATGTTGACATATGGAAGTGTTTTCTGGAGGGGAAAAAAGATCTCTAGTTCAGTTGAAATATCAATTCTGTCTGTTTGGAAGGTGCTGACAACACAGATGGATTGTGTATCCCTGGCTGTAATGTGGCACGATGCAAACACACCAGCTCTGTGTTTATAGCACATCTGCATCTGAAACATCTTCTCTCCATGGAAATCCACCACTGATTCTTTCTGAGGTGCTTTTGCAGCACAATCCTGGGGTTTGTATACATTTAAAGAGCAGAAGCCCTGCATTCTGCCTCCTCACCATCCATGGAGGAGTTTTTCTGGCCCTTTTCCCCCTGAGCAGTCTCAGGCTGCGATAACCAGGGATGTGGGATGGCCCCAAATTCCTCCTTCTTCTGCAAGGAATGTCCTTCTCTGACAGAAGGATCTGCCTGAAACTTTCCACCCTGGTGCTTCTCAGTGATGTTGCACAGGCCCTGTCCCCAAAAAGCAGCATTTGGTGGTGGATGTGCTGATATTTAGGCAGGCACAAGAAAAGTTTTGACAGAGCTTCCTTGCCTCATTCTTGTGTCACAGGGATTGTAGAAGGACGTAAATATTTGTCAGTCTGAACTGAAATTCAGCCTTCTACATATTCCAGTTGTTCTATTCACAGTTAATTGATAGAATCACAGAATGGGTTGAGTCAGAAGAGACCTTAAAACTTGTCTTGTTCCACCCTCTGCCGTGGGCAGGGACACCTTCCACTATCCCAGGTTGCTTCAAGCCCCATCCAAGCTGGCCTGGAACACTTCCAGGGAGCAGCCACAGCTGCTTTGGGCACCCTGTGCCAGGGCCTGCCCACCCTCACAGGGAAGAATTTCTTCCTAATACCCAATTTTAACCTATTTTTTATCAGTTTGAAGCCATTCTTTCCTTCCTTGTCACTCCAGGCCCTTGTACACAACCTCTCTGATCACTCTCCCAGTGTGGATTTACAGCAAATGCTTTTAGTAATTAGTAATTTAGTAATTTTAGACCACATCTGTGGCCAGTCTGTGAAGGTTTGGCTCCTGTTGCATCTGTCTTCAAAATAACAAAGCCAAAAGCCCCATAAATTTTGACCAACCTTAAAAAAATCACCTGAGTTCTTGTGTCCAGTTTGGCTTTGGAGCTATTTTAGGCTGAAGTCAGCATCAGAACCAGTTGTCTTGTGTCCATGAAGGGTTTATAAATGGCTTGAAGAATTCTGAATGATGCTGTCCTTTTTGGAGGCTCTCCTTCCATTGTTGCAGGATGCCATTTTTGGGAGATTCCTGTTCCATCTTTGGCACTCAGGCTCCTTGCACTGTGAGGGGCTGGTGGTGCCAGGGCTTCCCTTTTGCAGCTGTGCTTCTCTTCTGTGCAGGAAGTTTTCACTGAAATGAGCCAATATCAGACATTCCCTTCTCCCTAGGGCTTCACCACCCCACTGATCTGTGTGGGTTTCTCTCTGGGCTTTTCTCCTGGAATATTTCTGAAGTGGATGCCTGGACTGCAGGCACCAGAGATGTGCTGAGGTCGCTTTTGGGCAGCTTCTGGATGCTTCTGGCAGAGCAGACAGCACTGCACGCTGCAGAACCTCCAGAGATGTTCATTAGACCAGGCCAGCAAATGGACTGAGGCTCCAAAGCTGTCACTGTGCTGCAAACAGGGACCAGGGGTCCAGGGCTGTGTCTGTGGCTCCTCCATGGAGAGGCTTCTTCAGCAGCTTCCCTGATGATCCTGAGCCCATCAACAGCTCCTGCCACTCCTGTTCCAGGAGTTCTGCTAGCTCAGTTCTGTATCATGCAGATTTTCCTAGGGAAGCTCAGTAACATCAGCCTGTGTTTGTTGAGGCTCTTCAACCTCTCTTCAGTCTCCTTTCTATTTCATTTGTCCTGGTTCTCCCACTTCCCAGCTGGCTGTCTCTAATCCAACACCATCAGCATGAAATATTGTTGTGTTATCAATCACTCATGATTAATTTGTGCATCCTTATTTTATCAATCACTCCTGAGTAATTTGTGCATCCTTGTTTTGTATCCTCCCAGCTTCCAAACTTGTGCCTTTGTGCAAGAGATCCTGCACTATCAAAGTCCTTTTGTTGAGATTTCCATCTCCCTGCCTATTTTTGTGTTTGTTTGTTTTGTTTTGGGGGAGTTCCTTTGGTTGACATAACTTGCGTTTTCCTTTGTTTTCTGATTTTCCTCTCCTCTCATGCCTTTACAGTCTCATTTGGATTATGCCAGCACCTACCCAGTGGTGAGAACAGTCTGCAAGTTGCAGAGTGTGTGTGTGTGTGCTCAAAAACTAATCATGAAGAAGCAGCTAACCCAGGTTGTGATAACTGCTCTGAGATCAGGGTGATCTGGAGGCATCCTGAGGCAGTTTGTGGTCTGTGATGTCAGGGTGCCACTTCCCTCTCCTCCTGCTCTGACACAGTTCCGATGAGAAGTGACAAATGATTAGTGAGATCTGACCTGGGTTTGGCTCAGAGGTTACCACAGGCAGGGCAGAATGGATTTCCCCTGAAACACTGTTAAAGCCTGACCATTGTTGGACCAGCTGCATCTGGATTTATTTCAGCACAGATCTGGAAAGGAACAAAACTCTCATAAACTCCCTGTAAATAGATCTAGCGAAGGTGACAGGATGTGATGTTTTCAGGGTCCCCAGAACAAAGGAGGAATTGAGAATCTGAGTCCATGTTCTCAGAATGCAAATTTATTATTTTATGATGTTATATTATATTAAAGAATGCTGTACTAAAACTTTACTAAAGAATAGAGAAAGGATACAGACAAAAGGCTTAACAAGATAATAATGAAAACACGTGACTACCCAGAGTCCTGACACAGCCTGACCCTGGATTGGTCATTGAGTTAAAACAATTCACATGAAACCAATCAACCAACCACCTGTAGGATAAACAATCTCCAACCACATTCCAAAGCAGCAAAACACAGGAGAAGCAATCAGATAATTATTGTTTTCATTTTTCTCTGAGGCT
>JAXCLO010000002.1:3985209-4001109 GCA_035583995.1 Arremon aurantiirostris | reverse complement strand
TCACAGATGCACCTGTTGCATTCCACAGCAGCAGATAACCATTGTTTACATTTTGTTCCTGAGGCCTCCCAGCTTCTTAGGAGGAAAAATCCTAAGGAAAGGATTTTCCATAAAAGTTGTCTACGACAGTATTCCAGAGTGGCTATAAAGCTTATTCAGAAAACTTCAGCTGATCTGTTGCCCTGCAGGACACTCTGTGCTTTCATTTATGCTCAGTGACCTTGGCCTTGAGACTCGCACGCAACCAAACACAGCTTTGGGAGTTTTTAAGAATGATTTATATGAATGTACCTGCAAAAGATTTATGGCTTTTCAAATAAACCATTCATTTTTCACTGATTGTTTTGATCCTGAACTTGTACATAAGCATTGATGTGTAAAATACTGTGAGTCATTTGCCAAAATAATTTCTAGGATGTTGCTTTGTAACAGAATATTTTTTTGAATTTATGCTTAAAAATTCATAATTGGTTTTATAATACTGGAGTGAATTCAAGCCACAATTTCCCTTAGTGATTTTAATAACTATTTTCTGTCCTTCAGATTAAAAAATTAAAGGGACAACTGGAAGAAAAGCAAAGGAATGGCAAGATGGAAAATACACAGTCTGAAGATGAAGTTCTGGAAAACGGGACAGATATGCACATGATTGACCTCCAAAGTGAGCTATATTTTGATTTTAAGAGAATTTTGTCTCCTGCATGTGAGTGAGAAAATGTATCAGTACAATAATAAGCACATGGCTCTGAGTAAGAATGAGCCTTCAGTCCCAGTGGAGCTTTGCCCTGGGAGCAGCCATGCACCTCTGCAGAGGTGAGGGAATTAGGAGCCTTTGTTTAGGACTGCAGTTGGAAATCTCTGTTATTGCTCCTCAGCAGAGCTGGGGGGAATTCAGAGTAATTCTGCCTTCAGAGTGCTTGGCAGGAATCAGGCAGGATTGGGAATGGTGCCTCTCTGCTGGGCACTTTCTGAGATAACTACTCTCCTGCTGCCCCACATAGATCCTTGATGCATGGAAATTTTACCACAGACTTGTTAGAAACTGTTCACGCTTGTTCTGACATCTCTGATAAATCTGTGATTCTTTTAGGAGATGCCAACAGACAGATCAGTGATCTCAAATTTAAACTAGCAAAGTCTGAGCAAGAGATAACAGCATTGGAGCAGAATGTAAGTTTTTGGCTTGTTCTGTTTGTTCAGGCATGGTGAGAATACAAAGAGAAAGTGTGTTTTGATAAATGATAAATGAAGTTATGTTTACTGTGATTTTCCCTTAAAATAAGAAACGGGAGTGTTGGAGCATGAGGGCCACTATGACATTTATGTATGGGGAAGAAGGATTCTATTATTCCTCTGTGCTGAGGGAAGAATGGTCAAAAGCAAAGGTACCTGGTGAACTCTGCTGAACATTTCCTTAGCATAGCTGTCAACAGGTTTTAAATGGTTCCCAGCATGTGATGTGGTAGAGATGGAGTTTATACACAGCTGTTCCATTTTGATTGTTTGCTCTTGTCCAGGGTACATCAGCAACGCTCTTGCTAAGACAAATGTAGTCAATGGACTGTATTTTTTGTTGCTGGAAGCATATTAAATATGGATGTGTACGAAAGGTCAGCAGTAAATTACAGTTGCCAGGCTTCCTTGGTGTTGTTTTCTTCCCTTTTATTTTATCAAAGAGGAGTTAGTTAGCATCTCTCTGGTTATTCCTTGAGTACTAGTGGAAGAGTAAAGCTTCAGAGTAACTTCTTGGTACAGCTTCTCATCCCAGCCTTTGCCTTCACCTCAGGTAATACGACTGGAAGGCCAGGTAGCCCGATACAAAACTGCTGCTGAGAATGCTGAGCGAATAGAGGATGAACTGAAGGCAGAGAAACGCAAACTGCAGAGAGAGGTAACTCCCCCTGCGAGCTGTCACAGCTCAGCCTGCTCCTGTGGGGGGAACCTGCTTCCCTGGGTGTTTTAGGGGAGGAACCACCTTTCTTGGCACAGCAAGGGATGAGCATCTCATTGCTTTATTGCTTTAGTTCCTCCTTCTAAATGTGCAACCAAGTTTTCAATACTCAAGCTGAAGTAACAGTGAGCTCCCACTGCCTTTTCACCATTCCTTCCTAACCTGACTTGCTAAAGGGATGTGAGTTGTTCTTTGTGAGCCTGTTTGCCTTGCCCTGCCAATCTGTTCAGGCCTGTCTGGGGTAGTGTGGATGTGCACAGGCTCTGACCGTGCCTCTGTCTCCTTAGGGCCTGAACACCTTTATCAGCTTCTCTCTCACTGCCTCCAGAGGGGCTTCTTTGATTTGTTTTTCAGTATGGCTCCTTGCTTGTTCTAAATATCCTTCTGCTTTGCTGCCTATAAATATTGTTCTGTGCAGTCCAGCTCTCTCTCCCTACCCCGATCCCATGGATACATTGATATATTCCAGCAAAATGAACATTACCCCTGGTGTCTAGGACATTTGTTCTCAGAAAGAAGTAAAACTGAATGTCAAAACTCACCTGAGAGAGCAAAACTGACTGCATAGAGCACATCCATGCAGCTATCCTGAATGGCCACATAATTCACCTCTGTCTTCCCCAGCCTGTGCTGCAGATTTATGGTCTGCCTCTTTATGCTTATGCAGGGTTTTATAGGAAACTGAGGCTGTGGATAGAGTTCTAGGAACCAAAAACACAAAAGGTGGGCAGTGAGACAGGTGTACATCACCCAGAGCCTCGTGCCTCTGGATTGAGGGAAATTCTGTGATTCTCTGGGAATCTCCTGCTCCACAGGAGTAACCTTGTGTGCATGCTGACTGCCTCAAGACACACAGTTCTATCAAGCCAAATCCAGACTTGGGAGACCGCATTTCTTCTTACCTTGGTCTTTTCTGTTCAGCATTCTGTAAATACCCTGGGTTCTTGGCAGTGTGCTTAAACATTCATGTGTGTGGCCTGCAAAGCAGTTTAACTCTGCTGAAGGAATTTTCAGATGCTTTATGTTCCGAGTTAATGTGGTTAGTTAGTGTTGGCAACCACAAACCTTGCTGTGCCTTTGCAAAGGGATAACACGGTGAAAATCACGGTGTTTTTCTGCTTCCTTCAGCTCCGTTCAGCACTGGACAAAACCGAGGAGCTGGAGGTCAGCAATGGCCACCTGGTGAAGCGGCTGGAGAAGATGAAGGCCAACCGGAGCGCCCTGCTGTCCCAGCAATAGCCAGCCCCTGCCGCTGCTCGGAAGCGGAACGCCGCCGCTGCCCGGGACGCTTGGTGCCACCGCCTCCTGAGACCAGGCCGCCCCAGCTCCTGCTCCGTGCCTCCCCACGCAGATCCCAGCCTGCTGCACTACATCCATAGGAGGAGTGTTGTGATGATCCACGTGGCTGTGCCCGCGGGAGCCCTCCCACGCCGAGCTCTGGGGGCGCTCCAAGTACCACGCGTAAGAAGCACATGGAATTCTCCATCCTGAGGGCACAGCAGCCATTTATTGCCGTTTAAAATGGCACTCAAAGAAAACACTTCTGACTGGAATTTTTGTGTCTTGCTGAAAATTTTAAAACGAACACTGTAAGTTTTGGGATTTTTCTCATGACAGTATCTGTAATTTAGTGACTACGGTAGAGTTATTCATAGTAGGTTTTTCATTTACAAATCACTGTGGAACCACAAGCCATTACAAAGCAAAACTCCTTCAGTGGAAACCATGGAAGAAGATGGTCTTGGAAGCAAAAGTGACCTTAAATAACTTTGCCAATAAAACAAATGTGTTTGGAGGGATTTTTGCACCAGTAGAATCATGAGACTCTTTTATTTCAGGGTAAATAGGCAATAGCTTCATTGGATTTTCAATTTTTATTTGTATTATTTAATCCCTGCTCTTGGAGTCGAAGTAAATGACTTTTAAAGGATGTAAGGTTGCATTAATAAACCAGCATAAGACCGTGTTTTCAGAAATGGTGGGGTTTGCACTTGGGTCACTCTCTTTGGTGCATTTATCAAAGCAAGTGTCATTTGCTTAAACAAAATATGTAATGGGTTTTTTACATCAGAAACTGTCTACTGGTCCATGACCTACTAGGAAACGATGCCACTACAAAATACAAGTCTGATTTTTAAAAGAATAACTGCTAAGTAAAGAAGCACTTTAGAAAATATTACTGCCTATGGGTTTTCTACAGCTACGGAAGTAGCGAGTTATCTCCTTCTAGGATCACCGCGGAGGTTTCCCATTCTCCCGCAGAGCAGCGCAACCCGGTGAGATGCTGCGGGCGATCCTTGCGTGTGTCACGATGGCACACGGCCGGCACTACAGCTCTGCTTCATCAGAACTCATTCTGAATGTACTACTCAAAGGAGAGCAGCAGCTACCCCAGGAACAAGGCTGCCCGTCCCACCTCAGCCCTAACAGGAAAGCCGGTCCCTTTGCGATCCGCTCACGCGGTGGAGCAGCGTCTCCTGTCCCCTTGTGGCTGCCTCAAGAGCTTCTACCAAGCCAAATCCACGCCCATGAGATCACATTTCTTCCTAACTTGGTCTTCAGACCCTGCAATCCAGGTCTTTTCCCCAGCCTCCTCCTCGCAGACGGGAGGTTAGAGCAGGAACCGCTGCTGTTTCCAACACAAGGGGATCTCTGGTATCTTCCTCGAGCACCTTCATGAATTCAGTAAACCAAAACCGCTGTCTGAATGTGTTTCTCTGGTTTGGCTAGGAAACAACACCCTCGTCTTCATCTCTTCCAAGTGCACAAGGAAGATTTAGGAATGAAGTACTGAAATTATTATTCCAGGAAAAGGATGAAGGCTTTTTTTTTGTGCCCCTGGGGAATTCAATTGTTGATGAAATGTGGTGAAACGTGCTTTGGAAGGAATATTTTTAAATTAAATTTCCACTCCAGTTAGGGCTTTGGGTTTTTGGGGTGTTTTTTTATTGTTTTTGAGAGGAACATTCAGGTGCAGAGCCAGGTTTCTTGTGGAATACCTCAAAATGGCTGTGGATACCAATTTACAATTTTCTGTGCATGACTTGTGTAATTTCTGGTGTACAAAGCCTCGGGGGCCTAAAAAACAAGCAAAGGGATTTTCAGAATGCAAACAAAGATGCTAAATACAACATCTTACCAGTGGTAAGGTGTGTGATTGCCGCCAGTCATCACTTCATTTGCGGCAGCAGTGCAAGCTGCCTCTCCTGGCAAGGCTCAGGAGAAACAACCCAGCAACCAAGCATTGGTCCAAAAGGCAAAAAAATAACACTTTGTTCATCAAAAAGGGATGTGTTTATCATTTTGAAGTAGATTTCATCTCACACCCCATAAGCATCAACCTCATGACGGAAATCAGATGTGTATTTCACCCTGGATATGCTCTTAGTAGAAACCTTTGTGTGTGATAAAGTAGGTGAATGTTGAAGCCACATTTCCCCCCTTCCCCCTCCCCTAAGTTTCAGTATGACTTAGCGTTAGAATAAGGGAAGAAAAAGAACTGGTTGGTTTACTGCAAACTGTTCTATGTTTTTCTGTGAAGAATGTACAACAACAGGGCTTTGAATGGTGATAATAGCACATGTCCCAGTCCTAAAATTTGAGCACCAAACGAGAGCACCTCAGTGCCCTGAGAGCGGGGCTGAGGTGGCGGCAGTCGGGCGAGGAACAACTCCTGGGGGAACCAGGACGGGTTTTCCTACAACTTCTGTTTCAATTTCTTATCCTCTGTTTTATTTTTAAATGTTACATGATTTTTATCGCTTGCAAATGGAATGTTACCCGAAATGTTTTTGGTTTTGTTTTTGTTGGGTTTTTTTCCCCCGCCCCCAATCGCTCTGTTAGGAAATGTGAGCGTGGAAAAGGAAATTCATTATGAGCAGAACTCGCCAATAAAATGTCACTTGTTTGGGTAGTTTTTATGGAGTGGTCTGTCCATGCTGATGTTACCAGTACAGTACAAGTTCTCGTGGAAAATACAGAAAATTCAGGGTGATATGGGTGTAACAGCTAATTTTTCTTTTCAAAACATTGCAGCAGGATCACACAAAACATGAGCAACACTGGTTGGGACATGTACAAATTCAGGGGCTTGTGTGACTGAAGGCACTGGTGTGAGATGTACCTCCAAATATCAACGTTTTTAGTGGCAGAATGCGCATGCACCTCCAAATTTTGGCATATTAATGACCAGGTGCACTTGGGGATGGGGAGGACAGTGATTATCCCCCATCAGGAGAAATTTGAATGGTGTTGCTAATTGGATTCATTCTCCACTTATATTTATGGTGAACACAGAGGTAACCCACACAGTAGCTTTCCCTGAAGAATCCTTCACGAAGACTCCTTCACAATAGGAGGCAGCTTGGTACATCAAAAATATGTTATTTTAGTATTAGATGTCCTCTTGCCATGATGTATTGCCAGAACAGTCACCTAAGTGAAAAAGACTAAGCAGGAGGGGAGTGCTTGTCTTCAATTTAGATGCTCTAAACATCGTATGTGTCTGAAGGTTAATTTTAGGCAACTGAGTAATGCTTTACACACGTCATTACAACCTTTACACATGTGTTTAAATGAAGAAGCAGAGCCCCTTGCACAAGTAACATGGACCTGTGTGGCAGGTAGGTTTGTCTGCACTCCTGTAAGGAGCTCTTTCAGCCTGGAAACTTTCAGGTAGGTTTTAATGTGTGCCAAAAGGAGGTTAGAGCTGGATTTAGGAGTAGTTCTTCCCCCAAAGGGTGGATTGGGCACTGAACAGGCTCCCCAGTGAATAGTCACAGCTCCAAAGCAAATTCAAGGAGCTGCCAGAGTTTGGTTAATGCTCTGAGGCACAGGGTGGGATTAGTGAGGTGTCCTGTGCAGGGCTGGGGGTTGGACTCCATGATCCTCGTGGGTCCCTTGCAGCACAGGATAATTCTGTGAGTCTGTAGTAGCTGTACAAAAGCTGCTGTGCTCCCTCCCTGCCGGCCGCGCTTTGGTCTGTCAGTGCTCGGCGGCGGGAGAGCCGTGAGGGGAGAGAAGGGACCGTGAGGGGACAGAAGGGACTGTGAGGAGAGAGACGGGTTCGTGAGGGGACATAAGGGATCATGAGGGGACAAAAGGGTCCGTGGGGGGAGAGAAGGGACCGTGAGGGGAGAGAAAGGTCCGTGAGGGGAGAGTAGAGACCATGAGGGGAGAGAAGGGACCGTGAAAGGAAGGAGAAGGAACTGTGAGGGGAGAGAAGGGACCGTGAGGAGAGAGAAGGGTTCGTGAGGAGAGAGAAGCGTCCGTGAGGGGAGAGAAGGCACCGTGAGGGGACAGAAGGGTCCATGAAAGGAGAGAGAAGGAACCGTGAGGCGAGACAAAGGACCGTGAGGGGAGAGAAGGGACCGTGAGTGGAGAGAAGGACCGTGAGTGGAGAGAAGGGACCCAGAGGAAAGAGACCGTGAAGGAAGAGAAGGGACCATGAGGGGAGAGCAGACACCGTGAGGGGAGAGAAGGGAACATGAGGGGACAGAAAGGACCGTGAGGAGAGATAAAGGACCATAAGGAGAGAGAAGGGACCGTGGGAGGAGAGAAGGGTCAGTGAGGGGACAAAAGGGTCTGTGAAGGGAGAGCCGTGAGAGGACACGGCGGTACTGCTTCTGAGGGAATATGGCTGTACCGGCTCTGAGGGAACACGGCGGCCGCGCCTTTGAGGGGCTGCGGCGGTACTGTCTCTGAGGGGATATGGCGGCCGCGCCTTTGAGGGCCTGCGGTGGTACTGTCTCTGAGGGGATATGGCGGCACTGCCTTTGAGGGGATACAGCGGTACCGATACTGGGGGGATATGGTGGTACTGGCTCTGAGGGAACACGGCAGCATGGATTCTGGAAGGACACGACGGTACCCCTTCTGGGGGAGTATGACGGTACCGCCTTTGAGGGGATACAGTGGTACTGTCTCTGAGGGGATATGGCGGCGGCACCTTTGAGGGGATACAGCGGTACCGATACTAGGGGAATGTGACAGTACCGCCTTTGAGGGGATACAGTGGTACCGATTCTGGGGGGACACGGCGGCTCGCCTTTGAGGGAATACAGCGGTACCAATTCTGGGGGAATATGGCGGTACTGCCTCTGAGGGGACGCGGCGGCCCCACTTTCTGAGGGAAGGGGGGAGGAGGCGCCCGCGGCGAGAGCGGGCTCCGCGCCTGCCAATCAGACATCGGAGCGCTGCGCGCCGCAGCCAATGAGCGCGGGGCGCGGCGACGGGCGCTGGGTGCGCGTGTGGCGGGGCCGTGAGGGCTGCGGGCGGGCGGTGAGCGGAGCGGGCCCGGGGCTTCGTGTGGGCTGTGACCCGAGCGAGTCCGGGGCTTCGTGTGGTGTGTGACCGGAGCAGGCCCGGGGCTTCGTGTCGTGTGTGACCGGAGCAGGCCCGGGGCTTCGTGCGGGCGGTAACTGGAGCGAGCCCGGGGCTTCGTGCGGGCCGTGACCGGAGCGGGCCCGGGGCTTCGTGCGTGCGGCGGGCCGCGCCTCAGCCTGCCCTGGAGCTGCGGTGAGACGCCGTTCTCCGGTCCGAGGGTTTCCCCCGAGCCAGCGGGAGCACCGGGCTACCCTCAGGGCTCCTCAGCCGGCGCTGCGGCCGGGGCGGGCTCGGCTGTGGTTCAGCGTTTGGTCGTGTCACTAACAGCGACAAGGAGGGGTTATTGTGCCTTATCTGTGGTGTGGAGGTGTTTTGGTTCTTGTTCTCAAGCGAAAAGTCACTTCTGTGTGGCAGTAATGTTGAGATTTCTGTACAGGCATCTGGGATGTGCTTTGACAGCATTTGGCTTTTTAATCCCACAGAGTTGCTCAAGCTTCAGTTAGGTGGTGAAAGTAGTTAGCGTAGTAAAAAAGGACAACTTTTTGAGGCAAAAATAACTGTAGAAGTGTATAATTAAACCGTGGAAGTGTTCAAGACCAGATAGGATGGGGCTTGGAGCAACCTGGGCTAGTGGAAGGCTTGAATATTTGAACATTTGAATATTAATCCTTATTCCTTCCCATTCCCTGGGGAAGGGCTGTCAGAGACAGTGACTGGAATTGGGATGTGTCATTTAAGTAGTTTAGAAAGCAGACGTAATTGAGAAATATGGCTAATGTTTTTATGTATTCCTTTATTTGTTAGAAGCTTCTGAGGGAAGGCAGAGAAGAATTGACAATATTTGTAAGAAACAAGCTTCACAAAGAGCATCTTCCATCCCTATGTGCTTTCTCTCTGCTTTTTGTTGGTGTTTGTTACCAAACTGGGTTTTCTGCAAGTTCAGAGCAGGTGTATTGCTTTAGTCTGGTGAATTGCACAGCTTCCTTCTATTGCTAAATGACTTTCCTATGTTCCTTTATAACTGATGGAAAGGATTATTGGGTTTTCTTGGGGTTTTGTCCCTGGTAAGTTTTTTTAATTCTGGGGAAGCAAGAAGAGAAATATGCTTTGATTTCCACCTTGTCCAACACCCAAGGGGTTTTTAGTTTTTGGGAGGCACAGAGCTCAAACTTCACCTCTTCCTTAATAGAAGTAACCTTTATTTTAACCCTTTGTGTGCTGTATGGTGTCACAGGGATTCCACCAGTTCAGAAATCAGCTCTTGGGGTTTCTTTAGGAGGGTGCTGTGGAATTCCTCCCTGCATGCAGTAGGTGAAAAGAGGATGGTTAATTTAATTATCAAATTAATGTATTTTTTTTGTCCTTCTGTACGCTATGGAGCATCTTGAACTTCTCTTCATTTTTATTAAGGCAGGAAGAACCAAGCCAGTGACTTTGAGAGGTTGCAGTGAGTTGTGTGATTCCCTCTGAGGAGCAGGAGGAGCTCGTGTTGGTGCCATGGAAGTGGAGAAGAGCAGCAGGAGGAGCTGCTTCACTCAGACCTCCTGCCTGGGTGCAGATTTAGGGGAGGACTCACAGCTGGAGTATCTCAGTGCTCACGAGGAGTACGAGGAGGAGAAGAGCAACTGGAGTGAGTTTTCTGAGCAGGAGGAGGTTGCAGAGGTGAAGGCCGTGCCACCCCAAATCACAGCAGGGGAAGAAGATTCTGGAAAGAGCCTCAGACCCAGCCAGAGCGTGGCAGTGGAGCCAGACATTGCTTTCCTGCCTCCCAGGGAGGAGGCCCAGCCCGGCAAACAGGGAGAGCCCTCCTACTTCAGCAGCTGTGAAAAACCAGCTCGTGGCACCAGCAGCACTGCAGGGGATGCTGAAACCCAGCTCCCAGTGCCTGAAATCCTCCCTGGCAAGAACCCTGTGGAAGCTGCAGATAAATCCTGTGCTGGGAGGTCAGAGCGTGGTGAAGCCCTGAGGAGTGTCCCCAGTGTCACTGTGGATGCTGGCTCTGATCCCAGGGCTGGATTCCCAGCCAGCAGAGGCAGCAGTGCCCAGGTGTGTCTGTGCTCCAGGGCAGCGAGCACAGAGGTGACCATGGTGAGCACAGCTCATGTGGGGTGCCTGGGTCAGACCTTTGTGGATGCTGCTTCCAACACGGAATGGCCCACAGCAGCTCTCAGCTCACACCTGCAGGTAAGGGACACAAAACAAGAAGGGCCACCAGGCCAGCTTGGCACAACTTTCATTAATTTTAACTTGTCTGCGTGGGTGTTAATCTGTAAGTTTTGACTTCTTTTTTTCTTTTTGAAAAGGAGGAATTCAAAGATCATCTTGACTGGAAGACAGGCACTGACAGGTGGGTCAGGAGTTGTTCTTGGTTTTGGAATTTGACATCCTGGATCAGAGGCTTTTTCATGATTGAAAGGTTGTCTGTGGCTTGGCAAAACTGATGGAATTAAAAGTTTGCTGGGCACCAGTTTGTGCTGCAGGGGCTTGAACAGGTGAGAAGAGTGAGCTGAAGACTTCCTGAAGTTGAACAAAGACCAAAGCAGCCTTGTTCTGCAGCTGCAGACCTCCAGGAATCCTTTCCAACCTAAACTATTCCTGTGTTTATTCCTAAACTATTCCTGTTCCTATTCCTAAACTCTATGGCTGTGGAAACCAAATAAGTGTGTTTGCATTGCTAAGTTTCTTTTTCTTCTGAAGGCTTCACTTTTTGGATAGAAATTATGATGTGTTTGTGCAGTTCCCACCTCTGATAAAACTGTAATGCTACAATCATTATTGTGGGCTAAACAGGATTTTCCTTAAATCATAGCAGAAATAGCTTCTGGCGAGCTCTTTGCTTCAAAATAAAACACCTCAAACAAAATCTTGAAGCTCTAGAATAAATATTCTGTTACTGTTGTTATTATTTTAAAGGCCAGAACATCCCAACAAGCAAACTGGGAAGAACTGTGCATCGAGCTGCTGTCAGAACGTCCTGCAGAGAGCGATTGAAGCAGAGCTGCAGCTCCTGGCCATCCATTATGAGATGTGCTACCAGCACTGCTTGAAGGTTTATGAGCTGGCTTTGGAGGAAAACACCTGTCTTGGGAGGCACGTGCTGTAATCTCCTTTAAAATAAAATGGGTGACTGGTTAGCAGGCAAAAATTGCTGAATGGTGCTGGTGGAGTCTATCCATAGCTGCTAGGAGTGTTTATAATTAGTGGTGTTATCCAGAGGGACCCCCAAGCTTTATTTCCAGCCTTAATTTTTTTTTTTTTTTGTAGCATTCACAGTCCCAAAATCCTGCTTTTTTCCCCAGGAATAAAACTCAAGTTAATTCAGTTAATTCATGTTGTATATACTATAATCTTAGAGAGGAATCTTTAAACCCTGTAAAATCTTTGGGCACCTCCAGAAGCTGTAAAATCAATGAAATGTCTAAATTGATGTTGCTTTCTCACCCATATTTTAATAGCTGTGAGAAGAAGGCTGAGTTATATTCATCTCTGCTGCTGGCTTTGGATGAACTGGACAGTAATTACAGCACCATGAGAAAGGAAATAAACATGGGCACACCTCTAAATGAACTTCCACCACTGTCAGTTGAGCTGAAGTTTCCCCCCCTCTCTTCCTTTTACATTGCATCCAAGGTAACTTCTTAACTGTTTTATGCTTTTCATATAAATTGTTTTATAATTAAGATAATTATAGTTAAATCTTTCTCCTTTTTTTTGACAGTTTTTCAGAAAGATTCTTTACTCTGAGTAAGTAGTTTTCATTTGTTGTTGTGCTTAACCAAGTTAACTGAGGAATGAACATATAAGATGTTAAACCTATAATTTCTTTATTTCAGGATGCATTTTGTTGTTTCAGGCTGTTTAGCTGAAACATCAGCGTTGCCCTGTGGGTACAATGATTTTATTTTAAGGGCATTTTTCCTCTGTGGTGTTCTAATAAAACACCACAGAGGAAAAATGCCCTTAAATGCCAAAGCAGGGAGTGTCTTTTCTATCTTTATAGTAAAAGTTATCAATTTACAGGTCATTTTCCTGGTTCCCTGCTTTCACTTCTAAAAATCTTTGTATACAGTTATAATGGCAGTAAGCGACAAAAAACTCCCCCAAAAATCCCACACCACAAAAACCCAAAAAGACTTTGCTGCCAGCAGAGATAATATCAAGCATATAGATAACATTAAGAGAAAATATGATGCTGTTTTGCTAAGATTATCATTCAGATATGAAAAATTTTAGAAAAATAACTTCTTATTTCAGGCAGGTACATGACAGAACGCGTTCAGGGACCCCATCCAGTGACTCTCTGTAAGTGGAGATGAAAACAAATGTGGCAGTAAGTTTTTACTGAACTGGCTTAACTGCCAGAGACTGCTTGAAGTTTCCTGTTGAGCATGAGTGAAGTTAATGAAGAAAAAGCAAAAGCAGTTGTTTTGTTTTGTAAAAATTAGTCAAAGTTGCACAGGTGTTTTAAATTGTAAGGAATACATCTGAACATCACACAGAAAACTATTAAGATATAATGAAAATAGCCAAAATTTATTAATTATGTTAATTTTACTGTGAGCTTCTGGAAATATTTGAATTACTGTAGAACTTTAAATTGTTGTCCCATATTTTGTATGAAATTCTCGGATGTGTTTTAGTGATCTTTCAGGTGAAGGGAAAGCTGACTTTGAAGAACCAAAACAGCAAGAAAAGGGGATTTCTGTCAATATGGTAGGGAATTCTTCACTCCTGGGTTTTGGAGGTGGTCATGCTGAGAAGTATTTTCTCCTTTTAGGTGCCTGCAAATGTGATCAGGGTCTTGAGGGCTCTCAGCCTGGGATCCTGTGCCACTGACTGCAAATGCAGCTCATATGTTCACAATTCTAATTGCCCTTTCAAAATAAAATAACTTGGGGGTTCTTAAGGATGACCAGCAGATTTAACTTTTTTAAATTCACCCACTTCATGGGCTGATATTCTGAAAAATAACTTATAATCAGGGGGGAGTGCTGTGATGTAACTGAAATGTGTTTGTAGGACAACTCACAGACTGATGGTGATCAGCCAGGTGACTCTGCTTCCCCTGAGAGGTGGGAAGAACTGATTAAAGATCAGGCTCTGGAACGTGGTGAGTGATCTCCTTGTAGAATAATCCTTCATTTGTGAGCTAAGCTCTCAGGGGAGGAAGGAAACCCTGTGTAAAACATGTATGTGGTAACACAGCTGCCCTTTCGGTGATGGAATGTTTATATATCAGCTGTCAAAAATTATTGATAAGTAGCAACAGCTCTGTATTAATTAATTACATCTTAAAAAAAGTTTCTACTTAAATTAGTATTCCAAACTAGTAATGTCACTTCTTTGAAATGTAGCACCAAGTAGCTGAAATCCTCTTCAGCACATAAATTTGAAACTCATTTATGTAGCATACCATGATTTAAACTTTAACACTTGAATTTTATCCCAACTGCCAAGGCTGTGTAAAAAATGAGGAAGGAAGTGAGTATTGGTTTGATGCTAAGGAAGACTTGTCAGTGGCAGATATTTCAGTAATGTGCAAAGAAATGAAAAAGCAACAAGGAAAGCAAGACTCGATTGACTCAAGAGGTAAAGTTGTGTGCTTTAAGCTGATAAACCAAATAATGGTGTTTATTATTGGAGTGCTCTGTTCCTTCTCCAAGCTTAGATAAACTGGGAATAAATGCCAGCTGGGTTTTCAGTTTTTCTCATTCTCTAGCAGTGAATCCTTGCACTCAGCTGAGTACAAGGATGTTCTTTGTCCATCCATGTTTTTCCTTGAAAACTTCACCTGCAGTGCTTGACCTCAAATTAGTAAATGCCCAGCCAATCACATAGATGGAAATCTTTCCTTTTTTCTTCTCCTCCTTCTGTTTGTGCTTCCTTCCCATGCTGGAATTTTCAGATACAAGTGGTTTGTGTTTGGAGACGAGTGCTGGGTGTGGTGAGGAGTGCCAGGGTGCTGAAGGCAGAGAGCTTGGGGCTTCTCTGTACCAGCCTTTGCACTGGTACTGTTAATTCAGAGCAGTGTTTCCTCTTAAAATCTCAGGAAACACTCAGGGAAAGGATGTTCCACAAACTGAACTGCTGTGCTGCTCAGGACACTCATTTTCTGTTAGAAGATTCTCTTCTTTCCCTTAGTTTGTTCTAAGGTTTTCTCTCTGGGCTGCCCAAAATCTGCAGAGAAGATGTCAGCCCAAGAACAGTTAGTAACTCTTGGCTTTCTTACATTTATCGTTAGAAGTGAAGATAGTGGTGAGTGGGAAGGAACATTCCTCTGTTCCTGTCGGTGACCCAAAGCCCTCAGTGCCTGAGGTAGGTCTGTTCTTAATTTGTAGTAGGAATTTCTTGCCTTTTTAGGGCTTCTTTCATGCTCTGCATGTACTACCAAGTGCCCTGATCTGAAATCACCTACTCAACAGCTGGCACATTCTTTACTTGGAGATAATCAAAAGGGAAATAATTATTACTAACACTCCTTGTGTGGCAGACTAAGAGCTTCAAATCTTCTTGTCACATTACATTTAATAGATAGAAAATTATGTCAGGATAGGAAAGTACATTATATATTGGTAATAAATTTGTGGCAGAAGAATGAAAGCACCATTCTTGTTCCCCCTGCAGTAAACTATGCCACTCCTGCTGTTTTTTCTTAATCCCAGGACAGTTTAGAATTTCCCCATTAGCACTAGATTTTTCATCTTGTAACAGCAGGTTTTTTAATCTAAATGTCATATGTTTATATAGGAAAGATTTTGGGGTAATGGATGGGAAAGAAACATTTGGATTTTCTTGCATAAATCCAAGAAACCTCTACATACAAACAGGTTTTGTGTTGTCCCAGCCTGGTCCTTGGAGAGTAAAGGGCAAATCACTAATTGCTGGTGTTGCTCACATAAACCACCCAGATTTGCTGTCCTTGGGGATTTCCCTTTAAACATGCTGCTCCTTTGGGAAATGGTAATTGCATCCAAGCTAAAATAAATTAGATCCAGTTATTTTACTTTATTAGAATAAAGCAGGAATAAGATGAGCTTTAAGGTGCCTTCCAAACCAAACCATTCTGTGGGTCTAGGATTTCATATTTCATTATATTTTAGATGTATTTTATTATAGTTATAATACAATACATACAATATATATAATATACATGATATATATAATACATATAATATATATGTTATATATACAATATGTATAATATATAACATACATATAGTATATAACATATATTATATTTTTATATTTTATATTTAATTGTTTATAATTATCGTATTATATATAATTATATATTTATTATATTTATTCTATTTATTTTATAATTATGTTTATTTTTATTTTATTATATTTAATTATATTTATATATTAATATATAATAATAGATTTATTTTATTATAGTTATAGTATTATATAATTACATATATAAAATATATTTCTATATATTATATATATTTATATTTTAGATTTATTTTATTATAGTTATAGTATTATATATAATTATGTATATAATAATATAAATATAATTATATAAATATAAAATATAAATATTTGTATATTTTATATTATTAATAATAATAATAATAATAATAATAATAATTATAATAATTATATATAATTATATTTTA
>JAXCLO010000002.1:3970106-3985109 GCA_035583995.1 Arremon aurantiirostris | reverse complement strand
ATATATTTATTCTATTTATTTATTTCATAATTGTTTATTTTTATTTTATTTAATTATATTTATATATTAATATATAATAATAGATTTATTTTATTATAGTTATAGTATTATATATAATTATGTATATAATTATATAAATATGATATAAAAATAAAATATAACTATTATTATTATTATTATTATTATTATTATTATTATATAATTATATTTTATATTTCTTTTCATAGGAACGAGGTGTTGCATTACCTGTATGATACTTAACCCATGCATTTTTTCCCTTATTTTGATGCAATTCCAGGATCCTGAGGAAAATTCCCTGCAGAAAACATCCACTTGTTCCTCAGTGAAGTCATCTTGTATCTTTGTTTCTCCTTATGCACTGAACTTGAGCAGCTTCACCAAGTTAGTAAGGAGACTTCAAGAAAAGCATCCAGAGTTTAGCAGGTCAGATACTGGGGGTTCTTTTCAGCCCTGATTTGTAACTAATCACTAAATGTGTGGCACAAAACGTGATGTTAACCTTCATTTCCTCAATTCCCACAGAGCTGAAATTGTGGGGGCTGTGCAGGAGGTGAGGAGAATGAACAAAGGAGTGCTGAGTGGCCTGGCCATCAGTGCTATTGAGGAGAAGGCCTCTGCCATTCTGAGGAGTTCCACACCCTACTCTCAGTAGGAGGAGCACTGAGAAAGGTGAATATTCCAGCCTGAGGGAATGACTCACCCTGCAGCCTGGCTGGGTTAATGCAGGGGGTGCCAGGGTGAAGCCGCTGTGCTCTGTAAGGACTGAGAGCTGTAAAACAGGGTGCACTGTATATAACTGGTGGTTAATTACTGAGTATGGGGATTTTGGAAGGAATTTGGAATGAGTTAGAGACTGCACCTCTTGAGTTTTTAGATGATGTGGTTTATTTTTCTTCTGTATAGATAGGAAGGGTGAGTTTGGCTCACACCTTTACTGCATGGTTCAGAATGTCTTTAGTTATAAGACTTTTTAAGGCTTTATTGACCAATAAAACACTGTTAGCAAGGATATTTATGGTTTTGACCCAATTTTAAAATATTTTGTCTTACGGACTCATGCTGCAGTGTAAGTTTTCGTAGCAAGTCATGTTATGACACACAAACCTAGAGTAAGCATTCTAAACTAACTACTTATATTTTTTCTGCATCTTTAAACTCTAAATTTTTCTCTTATTAATATGTCTCTGCTTTAAACTATAAATCCACATTCTCACATCTAGCACCTAAGCTTGGAAGCCTTTTCCAAGGTCTCAAATCAAATCCTGTATTTAATCCTAAGCTTTGGCTTACAGGCCCAAAGTTCTGAGAACTCCCTGCATTTTGGATTCCAACATCTGGAGTGCTTCACTGCTGAGCTGTATGGAGAGCACTGTCACACACCTTCGGTGCACAGCTGACACCTACCGGCCAGGCCTTGTGTAGCCTCTGATCCATCCAGAAATCCCAGCCCTGGCTCCCTTCTGCATCCCAGCACTGATGGGTTCTGTCTGGGTCTCCCTTCTGCACCCCAACACCGATGGGTTCTGTCTGGGTCTCCCTTCTGCATCCCAGCACTGATGGGTTCTGTCTGGGGTCTCCCTTCTGCATCCCAGCACTGATGGTTCCTGTCTGAGTCTCCCTTCTGCATCCCAGCACTGATGGGTTCTGTCTGGGGGCCAGCTCTGGGCTGGAAACCTGACACAACCAGACTGTGCCTTGTCTTTTTCTCACACCAATCCCTTTTGCACGATCTTGTGGCACTGTAGGAAGCTGCAGTGAGCTGGAGGTGTGAAACTACAGCCCAGAAGCCCAAAAATGTGTCTGTCCATCCTTGCTTTGGGTACCTCCTGGCAGTGCCACTGCCAGGTTTCCTGCAAAAAGGAAAAAGTCTTCGTGTTAATCTCCAGTCTGATTTTCACAGGGCTGCAGATAGGGACAGAAACTCATCCCCAAAATGTTAAAATCTTATGTTTGGAAGCGTTTTCAGTCAGTAAGGTTTTAACAGCCTTGAAATGTGTTGTGCTTTCCTTGTGGAGTGATTGTTTAGTTTTCCAGTGGTGCGTGGGCTCTGTAGTCCTAATTGTTCCTATTACAGTATGTTTTTCCTGCTGTTTTGTGTGGGAGATGATGACTTATAATAATTTTATTTTCCTCATGAGGGAGGTGTGAAATGGCCAAGTCATTATTAAATAATGGGGAGAAAAAGAATCCCCATTTTCTATATTAAGGAACAAGTACACAATACATTTAAGAGAAGGTGATTCTGCTCAGAGCTCACCTGCAGTAATTCAGTCTCTCTGTTGTACTTTGTTCTAGACCCTGCTGCAATTGTTGCTGGAAAGAACAGCCTTGTTTACTGTCAATAAAGGTTAACATTTGTTCTTCAAAATGGTTGGGCCCATGTTGTGCTGTTTGCAGACCTCTGCTGCCTCAGAGCTGTGGCTTTGGGCCGTGCTGCAGGTGAGGCCTCAGCTTTGGTGTCTTTGGGTCTGCCAAGATGGGAGCAGTCCCAGGCTTTGCTCTTCCAGCTCATTCCCAGCAGCTGCTGCTGTTGTGTTCCCCGGGCTCGGCTCTGTGATCAGGCAGGTGCTAACAGTTCAGGAGCAGCTGGCTCTCTGGCCTGTTCTGTTCCTCCTGGGAAAGCAGAAGCGTGCACGATGTGAAAGACTCGAGTCAGCACACTCTGTGTTCATTCACGTTCCCGTTTTTATTGATCTTTGAAAGGAAGAGCTGGTTCCAGGCGTGAGAGAAGCGGGCTGGGGGGCAGTGACGGCGCTGCAGGCAGAGTCCTGCCCTGCTCCGGAGCACCGGAGGAGCCCGGGCAGGCTCCGCTGCTCAGGCACAGCTCGGGAACGAGCTGCAGGTGGAGCTGTAGGAGCTCGGCAGCGATGTTACACTCCAGTAGCAATTAAAGCAGAATCCACTAAACATTCCTCCTCAAAATCGCCTTCCATGTGTACGTTCAGCCCTAGACAGGGGGAAGGCAGGATTTTTTAGCTAGGGAGAAGTCCCCTGGGAGGAGGTGGAAGCGGGGTTAGGGAAAGCGCGGGAGGGAGCCGGACTGCTCCGTGAATTCCTGCGGAACTGTTCGCTGCCTTGGCCGCGCCTCTGGGCTGCGAGAGGGCGATACGGAGAGCCCGGGCTCCATCCCGCTGCCCCACGGGCGCGCTTCCCCTCCTCTGCCCCGCGCTGCCGCCGGAGGAGCGGGGCCGGAGCCGGGCGGGGCCGCACCGCCCCGGGCCCGCCCCTCTGGCAGCGCCGCGGGCGCGGAGCCCGCCCGGCCCCGGGAGCGGAGCCGCTCCTGCCGCGGGGCCATGGCCCTGCTGCCGCGGCGCTTCCTCTGCTTCGTGCTGGGTAAGTGCGGCCGCCGCGACACAGCTTCCCCGGGGCTCCCCGGGATTCCCCCTGGGCGCGGGCGGGCAGCCCCGGCCGCCTCCCCGCGGCTTCACCGCTCTCCCTGAGGCACGGCCCGGCTCCAGCCTGGCTTCGCTGGAGACACAGCAGTGGGGAAATTAAAAGGAGAAATGATTCCAGGGCGCTTGGCCTCGGGAGCAGTGAGGTGGTGATGCTGTGGGACGCAGCCTGCTTTGTGGGGGTTTCCCTGCTGGCTAGGTGAGATGGACCGAGGCGAGTTCTGCCTCCTGTCCGTGCCTTTTGTTGCAAATGTTGAATTACTGCCTTTGGAGCGTGTCTTCCCATTGCTGAGCCGCAGGGAAGAGGAGGCAGCCAGAAGTGCCCCTTCAGAGAGCTGAGGTTGGATGTTCTGGGGTTACCGGTGGTGCGGTGGGAAGCGCTGGCGTTGTGTGGTTGTTTCCGTGGGATGCACCGTGCCTCGGTTTCTTTGCTGCTCCTGGCATTTCAGTGCAACAGGTAGAGATTTGTGCCGTGCTTGTCACCCGTGTACCCGCAGCAAAAGCTCGGAGGGGTGTTGGTGCTGTGTTAAAGTGTGTTTATTTAGGTGCTCCAAAGGGAAACTGCACCCCCTCATCCTAGCGCTGATCTTCCACAAAATCAAATGCTTCTTGAGGCAGCACAAATTTCTCCTTCTTTCCCCTGTGCCGCTTTCTCCCCCAAGCCCCGGTGAATAATGCATTGAGCCGTGCTGCACATAATGTGCTGATCTGTGCTTGTAATTAACTATTTACTACTCCTCAGCTGTGCAGGGCAGGAGCAGCCCGTGCCCTTGGACGAGGCACATTCCCCTGCTGGATTGCAGGGAAAGGCTGCACGTTCCTGGCTGCAGAGCCCTGCGCAGGGAGCACTAACTCCTGCTAGCTAGGATTTCTCTCTGCTCCCTTTCTCCGACTCTCCCTTCTCTTGGTCGGGGAGCTGTAACTTTCAAAAGTACTCCAGGCTGCTCCTTTCCATCTCCAGTGGGCTCGGGAGCAGCGGGATGCTGCCTCTTGTGTGAGCCAGGTGCCCAGTGGCAGCCAACCTTGGTGCTGTGGATGTGTTTTTCACTACCTTCTCCTCCTAGGATCTTGTTTTTGGAGCACATTTAAGGAAAAGACCCAGGCTTTTTACACCTTTCTGCTTTTACAGTCAAGGCTGCACTGAAATTGCAAGTGGCAGCTGAGTGCCCAGAAAGCACTGTGATTTGCACCAATGCAGGTGTTCTAAAATGAGAATTTTGGGTTTTTTTAAAAAGGAAGGGTCTGAAAGAAAAACCTTTCTCTTAAAGCTTGAGCTGTAAGTAAGTTCACCACTGGTGCAGACTTTAAAAAGCAGTGATGGTCAGGGAATCAGCCATCCTAAAAACCCCAGTCTCCTTCAGCAGGCCAGGGATCCAGCTGTACCCCGAGGTAACCACTTCCATTAAGGCAAAACGAGGCATTTTCTGGGTTTTGGCTGCAGCCTCCTGCAGAGGCTGCTCAGGGAGGAGGGGATGGGGCAGGCTCTTGCTGTTACTGGGGCAGTGATGCCTGGCACCACACACAGCTCTGTGCTGTGGTTTGGTGCTTAAGGGCAGTGCTTGGATTTCTTTTGGGTGTAGAGAACTATTACTGTGGGAGGTAAGAGGCAGTTGCAGATACGGTCAGTAAAACATTAATATCTTCTTGATTCCTTGCATTTTCTGTCTGTCTTTTCTGTTTGTGTAGCCTTTCTTAAAAACAAAACTTCTGGGTAGTGTGTATGACCTCTCCTGGAAAACAGGAATTAAAGTGCTTTGTGTCCTCTCTCAGCCCAAGCACATTCGGTAATGCCTCCCACTGATTGCAGTTTGAGTGCCTCCTCTACAAAAGCTAAAGCTCCCTTGAAACTCGTATTTAAGGCTGCTGCCTCTCTGAGAAAATCCTCCTCAATATTTACAGAGTGCCCTGGTAGAAATCCCTGACAATGAAGTAAAACATTCCTCCTCCTTTGAGAGCATCTCTGGCATGGAGAGGACTCCGAACTTCCTATGCATCAAAAGAGAAGCATGTGGATGGGGACAGCAAAATTCCTCCACCCTGTAATCCCTTGCAGCGCTCCCATGGGTGCCGGTTGTTTTTCCTGCAGGATTTGGTGGCTGTGATGTGCTCAGGAGACCTCCTGGCTTTGAGAACCAGGCTTGCATTGATTAACCTGAAGCGATGCTGAGTTTAAGAGCCGTGAAGCCGCGGCGTCACAACCTCCCGTTCGTGCTGACCCGGGAGGCTGCGGGTAATGCAAATACAAATGCCATGGCCTGGCTGGAATGAAATGAGACCTCGTAATGGCTAAAGATGGGCTTGGCATCGCTCACCTTTCCGCGGGGCTGGAAATCCACCTTGGGGTTGTGGCAGAGTTGAGAGAGGTCTTGGCTGGGAATCCGGAGTTACTGCTCTGGCAACTTTGTTCTGCCTCCCTGAATGGATGCAGAGCCTGGCTCTGTCATTTTGGGGGGATTTGGGGCAGGTTCGGGCCCCAAAACCGTGGCTGTGGTCAGAGCCCCTCCCAGCACAGACCCTGCTCCAAGCAAGGACCAAAACCACCACTGGGCTGCAGTGAGAGGAGCATTAAAATCCCATTAGAGGGGAAATGCAGCGTGTCAGCTCGCTCAGATAGCTGAATGCCATTTTCTCCTCTAAAACGCAGTGGTTGAGGGTTGCCAGGTCAGTTCCTGCTGTGGGTGGGTGATTACCAGGGAATCTTCATCCCTGTCTGCCATTAAGCTGCCCACAGAGCTGGCTGCTTTTAATCATCAAATCCACTAATGAAGCTGCTTCATGGTTTCAGTCCCTTGTCTGTCTCTGTGCTTTTAAAACAGGAGCTTTTGGGGATGTGAAAACAGAGAAGCACCCCAGTGGGGAGGCAGGCAGCAGCCTGGGTGGAAATCCCCCAATTTCAGCCAAGGGTGACCCCCCCTGGGCATCCCTGTATCCCTTAGGTTTGCAGGGAAAGCAGCAGTGCCGTTTGGGGGGGAGTTGCAGAGAGGTGCAAAATCTCCGTGTGCTCTTCAGCTGGAAGGGGGGAAAACCACATGGAGAAGTCTCTGTTGAAAAGGAAAACAAATGATTCTGGTGATTCCTGGGCTGCTCACGTGGCTCAGCAGCAGATTTCAGCCTGGAAACTCAGTGCTGAAAGTGTTCAGGGAAGCTGCTGTTGTGTGCAGCCTGTGATGGGTGCACCAAGGTGACAGTGAGGTTATTTTGGTTTTCTCCCCAACAGATTTTTAGATTTATTCAATATGTGCTTCTTCGTGGGAAATCTGTTAGATTGCCCAGGCAGTGATTTTTTTATCTTGAAGGTAATTCAATAAAATGTTTGCTTGTCCCACGTAGCAGAAAATCTGTGTTTAACACACGTTGAAACCTGAACCAGCAGGATCACAGTGTGTTGTCTCCAAACCAATGCCAGGCACTTTTAACCTTGGTGTTGCTTTCCCCTGTTCTTATTTTAGCCTCAATCAACTGAAATAGCTGGAGGAAAAAATAATCCCGGGGGTGGAAGGAGAGTACATTTGCCTTTAGCACATTCCTGAGATCTGGAGTGTGGTGGCTGCTCCTTTCTCCCTGGCTTTGAGACCAGGGATCTGTGGCATCCAGTGCTTTGTTGATGTTTTAAAAATAGCTCTAAACCTTGCTCTAACATTGGATTAAGGTGTTAGTTTGGCAATGTTGGACACCACAGTCCTGCCTGGGAATGCAGGGGGGATGTGGCTGGTTCCCTTCAGCCCCTGGATTTGGGGTGCACAGAATCCAGTGGGGATCCCTCCTTTCTTCCACCTTGCTCTTGATGGTGGCCACGGCCAGAGATGATTTGAGCTCAGGGTGGGCAAAGTCAGGGCTGTGCAGACATTGCCAGTGCCTGTAAAGCCTGTGCTTTGCCTCCATTAATTCAATCAAGAAGAACTATTTTCCAAAAGACCCCGCTCTTCATCAAGGTTATAATTAACTTCATAACTAACAGCTCATGGCACATTTTTCCCTCCCCTGATGTGCAGCCAGCCAGCAGTTGGGTTTCAGCATGCCTGGCTTTTGATTTCCTTTCTCCTTCCTCCCTTCTCAGCTGCTTTTGATTTTATTTTACCTAGTGAGTGAATTTGGGTGGGTAAATAAAAGTATTTGTCATTCTGTCCTCTGCAGAATCAAGTCTAGGGACAGGTAAGAGAAATCCCATTCCTGGAAATGTGCTTGGTAGCCTCTGATGGATTACAAGGCTAAGACAGGTGGGAAACTGAGGCAAGGAGGGAAAGACCCTCATGCAGTTCCTTGGAGCAGCCTATTTCAGAGTATTTAGTAGTTAATATTATTTAACAGCAATGCTCTATGACAAAAAGTCACCCAGCTAAGCAGGACTGCCCTGCTCTGGGCTGCACAGTACAAACCTTGATTTTGTATTTTCATTCCAATCCCACATTCTGCATCTTACAGGAGCTGTTACATGGAGTCTTGCATGGATTGGAATCAAAATTATATCATATATATCACTCCTCTTTCAAGTCCAGTGTTTCATGAAGCACCTACAGCATCCAATCCGTGCCCAAATGAAAGATAATAATAAAAATTATAATATGTAATTATATACTGGACTTGAAAGAGGAATGTTACAGTGCAGTGGTACCTCTGAGCCCCCAAAAGCCCCCAGACAAACTTTGCTTTCAGGCAGCTGGCTTCTACCTCAGCTTCCAGCTAATAATTCCCTGGCAGTTATTTTTAGGCAGTTTATTTTGTGCCCTCTTATAATGCTTGGAGTAGCTATAGAATGGCAACAAAAACCTCAAGCATCCCCAACCCAGCAAAAAGTAAATGCCTATAAATCATCCAAGTAGCAGCTTGAGGGGTAAATCACTTCCTTCCTTTGCAGGCACAACAGGATTTGTGCCAAATTTAAAACCTGGGAGATCCTTGTGGGTTTCATGAGGATGTTCAGCTGTATGCAAAATACCTCATTAGTGCTGGCTGGGAAAAAAAGAAGCAGCTTTCTCTTTATTTTGCTTAGTGTAATAAAATGAAGGGAATAACCATTCCAGGAGCAGGGAGTTAATAAATCACATTAAAGTCCTTTAGGTTGTGGGTGCCCTTCCCCTTAATATAAAAGTGGTTTGTGGGGTGAGCCCCAGAGGGCTCTTCAGGCCCAGCACCTCTTGTGCTGCATTCCCTCAGAGTGAAAACCTTTGGTCCCTTTGGAAGCTTTCCACACAGCAGGTCCCTGACAGGGCCTGTCCCCAGCACTCTGAGCAGGGAGTGACTTCTCTGCTGGCTGCATCCAGTGTCCCCTGCCTCCCAAGCCACCAGGGGCTGTATCCCAGCCCTGCCTCTTCCCATTTCAAGTTTTTCCCCCTCTCAGCTTGAGTGGCCTCTCTCCCATCCCGCTTTCCTGGAGTCCTTTTGTGGCAGTGAAGCTGTTGGACAGGCAGAACGGGGGGTGAGCTCTCCATGTGCAGAGCTCCCAGGGGAGCTCCATCCAGCAGGGCTCTGTCCCTGTGTCTGTGCCCTGCTCAAGCTCTGTGCTCTCCTTCTGCTGCTCCATCTGCAGCCCCTGGAGCAGAGGGCAGGCAGGGAGGGGGATCCTCCTTTGGGGGTTTTCTAAGTGAGCCTGGGCAGGTTGTCCAAGAAATCCTGGGATCATCCTTGCCAATGCTTGGAGATGGACAAATCCCCCCACTCCCAGCATCTGCTCTGCCTCCAGAATCCTCACTGTGTTGGAAAATCCCCAAGCCCCTTCAGCACATAAACCCGCCCCCAAATCCGATGAACTCCCTTTTAATTCACATCCTGGGTGGCTGCCCTGGAGAGGGAGTCCTGCATGTTGAGGGACAGTGGCAGGAGCTGCCTGGTTTGGGGACCTGCTCCTGAAGCTCCATGAGCAGATTGGGAATGAGATGATCCTGCAGGTCTCTGTCTGCCCCATGATCACCTGCAGGGCTGGGACCCTTTTATCCATCCCCATTCCCAGGCTGTGCTCAGCCCCTGGAGCTGCTGCTGGCTCCCAGCTGGGCAGGGAGGAGGGACTTGAAAACTCCATTCCCTGTGCAAATCCCAGAGGGAGCAACCCTGCCTGGGCTGGCAGCACGGGCAGGTGGCTCCTGAGGAGGGCACAGTGCTGGGCCAGCCCCTGCTGTCCCCAGCCCCTGCAGTTTTCTGTCCCATAAAAATCATTCCAGCTGAACACCAGCTTAGTTTTTCCCTGCTGAACCGAGGGCTGTCTGCAGGCTCTGGAGCCTCTGCTGAGCTGTGGCTGCCAGAAGCAGCCTCAGTGGAAGGATTTTTTTTTAAACAGAGGGTACCAGACCCTTCCCAGGTTTCTGCAGATGCTGGAAGAGACAGGTTTTCCATTTTTGTTTCTGCAAACTGGGATGTTTTTCACACTCATCCTCTGCCTCCTGCCCCATGTCCTCTCCCCACCCTCCTGTGAGTGTTTATTCTGCAGCCAGGTCCAGACCACAAGGCTTGTTCTGAATAAAGCAGCAAAACCACCACCTTGAAGAGGAGAGGGAAACAGACTGTTTCCATCTGGGGCTTGTTGAGAGCACTGCTCATTTCACAGGGAAGCTCTGAGGATTTGGGAGAAGCCCAGGGGAGGATACTGGGGTGTTTGTTCTCAGAGCCCAGAGCTTTGCTGGTGCCACGTGTGCCAGCCCTGCTGTCAGTGTCACCTGGCACTTACCTGCCATCTTTGGGGTTCAGCTTTTGAATCAATATCTGCTTATTTCCTGCTCTTTGCTATGAAGCCCTGAACATTGTCCTCCAAAAATCCAGGCAGTCCAGCTGGATGTTGTAGTGAATTCCCTGCAGGTGTTGTCAAACAGTTTCATTGTTCACCCAGCAGCACCAGGGGTACCTGCAGAAGTGCCTGGGAAATGGGAACATCCCATGCTGCTGTGCCAGTCTGGAATCCCCAAATATGTTCTCAAGCTCCACAGTCCTCCCTCTGGGGTTGGTTGCACATCCCAGCAGAAGCCCAAGAATTCCTGGCACGCTGAGGGGGGAAAGGCCAGGGAGCAAGGGATTGTGCAGAGGGCTGCTGATGTGAAGTGCAGGGTGGTTCTGGCAGAGACAGCTCAGGGATTTTTGCAGGTGAACTGTCACTGTGACAGATGTGTGGGCTCACAGGGGGTGATATCCCCAAAGCTGTTTCTGGAAGGGTGGCCCCAAGCTCTTGGTCCAGGCTCCAGCTCTGAGAAGTGCAGTAGGAGAGTCCAGTTGTCTTCCCTCTTCCTAAAATTTTTGTAACAGTTCAGGGCCGACACTGTTTTTCTGCTGAAATAAATGTGTGACAGGCTTTTTGCAGCTAACCCTCAGTAAGCTGAGTCCTGGTGGATGCTTGCTGGGACTCTCCAGGACATCAATCCCAGGGCAATCATGAGGATCTGGGATGCCTGCAGAACCATCCCCTCAATCACCTCCTCACCACTCCTCTCCAGGTGTTTCCTGTGAGGAGCAAACCAAGGGTCCTTAATGTTGCATCTTTTCACAGGCAATCAGGGATTCTCTCAGCAGGGAAGGTTGTTCATCAACAGCTCTCCTGAAAGGAGAAGAGGGAATGGCTTCCCACTGCCAGAGGCAGGGTTAGATCGGATATTGGGAAGGAATTCTACCCTGTGAGGGTGGTGAGGCCCTGGCACCGGGGGCCCAGAGCAGCTGTGGCTGCCCCTGCATCCCTGGAAGTGGCCAAGGACAGGGCTTGGAGCAGCCTGGGACGGTGGAAGGTGTCCCTGCCCATGGCAGGGGTGCACTGGATAAACCTGAAGGTCCTTTCCAACCCAAACCATTCCAGCTGGGCTGCAGTGGGATGCTCCCAGAGAAGCACTGCATTCCTGCAGCTCTCAGTGCCATTGTTCCTGAGGGAATGGCAGTGATGGGGCCCATGAGAGGGGAGGCAGCTCAGCCTTGCTCCAGCAGAGTTGTGGAGCTCAGCTCTCCAGCAGCTCCTTGCAGCCTGCCCAGATGGATGCTGCTGAGTGCTGAGCTGTGCCTGCTCTGGAGCTGAGTTATTTACAGCTCACTGCAGCTGACTTACACCATCTCCATCAGCAGAAGGAAACCTTCTGGAAGGAGAGCCAGAGGATAGAAAAATCCCTCCCTGCTTCTTTTCCCCCCTGTTGTTAGAAACCCTGAGCCTGAAGTCTGCAGTGGGGTTGGGAAAAATCTGTGAAGCAGCAGGGATCTGTGGGATGAGACGGGCACCATGAGGAAACGTGGCAGGAGCTTCTCACTTTGACCCTGATTTGTGCAGTTGCAGCTAAAGTCAGCTCTCCTGGTCAGCTGGAAACAAAAGAGCTTTTCTGCCTCGCCATGCCCAGCTCCATCCTCACAGCACTGACACAACAGTCCCTGCTGGAACAAAAGAGCCCTTCACCATGGCCAGAATCCAGTGTCCTTGCAGAAGGTCACTGGCTGATGGCTCTGCTTCCCCCAGCCCCTGGGCCCAAGGGATTTGCAGAGCCCACATGTAGGTGTAGGAGAAGCATCTCCAGGAGCAGATTCTGCTGGGCAGGCAGGGGAGCACTGAGGAGCTGCCAGGGGGGACATCAAGGTGCTCACCCGCCTCTGAAGGAGCTCCAGAGCTGCATCTTCTGAGCTGCTGGGATTGGCAAGTGCTTAAAGCTCCCCAGGGTTTGGGTTTCACTTGGTTTGGGTTGTTTTTTTGTTTTAATGGTAGGGCTGATTTTCGTGCTGGCTACCGGCTATCTGTGGCTTGCTGCTTCTTGCAGCCAGGTTGTGGTTGCTTCCTCCCCATCATTTATTCAGTGTTTCTCCTCTCTCCACTCAAGGTAAAGGTGTTTTTGCTGAATTTCCTCAAGTGGCTTCGCCTTCCTCAATTTCTCTCTCTGCTTTGCATGTCTCACTCACTCCTTCCTGCTCTGTTTCCTCCTGTGCTCCTCAATCCCCTTGGCTGCTCATCTTTCTGCTTTTTAATCCCTTCTCCTCCCCTGCTCTCCCTTGTCCTTTTGCTGTGCTCTGCTCTGCACCTGACACATTCCCCAGCAGCATTTCCTCTGCAAGCTGCTTGTCCAGACAAGTGATGGCTGTGATATTTACATGTCCTTCACAGCCCAGTGCACGGATGTCACCGAGGGGTGACCCCGGGGTGCTCCTGAGCCTCCCTGGGACGCTGGTGCTCACTCAGCCTTCACTTGGCTCATCCAGATGGGAAGGGGAGAAAAACCTCCTGGCCATCAATCATCCCTCAGCCTGTCTGGACTGAGATTTGCAGTCTGTAAAGCATTTTACATTTGCCTCATGTAAAATTTTTTCCTCCTTCTTCTTCATCTTCTTGTTCATCTTCTTCTGCTTCATCTTCTGCTGCTGCTGCTTCTTTTTCATTTTCTTTTCTCCTTCTCCTTCTCCTTCTCCTTCTCCTTCTTCTTCTTCTTCTTCTTCTGCTGCTGCTGCTGCTGCTTCTTTTTCATTTTCTTTTCTCCTTCTTCTTCTTCTTCTGCTTCTGCTTCTGCTTCTTCTGCTTCTTCTGCTTCTTCTTCTGCTGCTGCTTCTTCTTTTTAGTCTTTTTCTGCTTCTGATTCTTCTTCTTCTGCTTCTTCTGCTTCTTCTGCTTTTTCTGCTGCTGCTTCTTCTTCGGCTTCTTATTCTTTGTATTCTTCTTCTGCTTCTTCTTTTTAATCTTTTTCTGCTTCTTTGTCTTCTTTTTCATCTTTTTCTGCTTCTTCTTCTGCTTCTTTTCCTGCTTCTTTTTCTTTGTCTTCTTCTTCTGCTTCTTCTTCTTCCACTGCTTCTTCCGCTGCTGCTTCTTCTTCTTTTTCATCTTTTTCTGCTTCTTCTTCTGCTTCTTTTCCTGCTTCTTTTTCTTTGTCTTCTTCTTCTGTTTCTTCTTCTTCCACTGCTCCTTCCACTGCTTCTTCTTCTTTGTCTTCTTCTTCTACTTCTTCCACTGCTTCTTCCGCTGCTGCTTCTTCTTCTTTTTCATCTTTTTCTGCTTCTTCTTCTGCTTCTTTTTCTTTGTCTTCTTCTTCTTCTTCTGTTTCTTCTTTTTCCTCTGCTTCTTCCGCTGCTTCTTCTTCTGCTTCTGCTTTTTCTGCTTCTGCTGCTTCTTCTCTTGGTGCTTTGCTTCAGCATGTCAACCCTCCCATCTGGGAGCCTTGGCTGAGGCTATGCTCCTGGCTGGTATTAGCTAGGCAGAGCTTGAGATTTTGATAAACTGAGTTTTATCATTGCAGCACTGAGGGTTTAATGCTCTTGAACTTCTCTTGGCTGAGTAGCTCCCATGGTTTTATCTCAAGTCAGGCCAAAGTGGCTGCTGCTGTCAGAGGCAGCGTGGGAGCCCTGCACCCATCCAGGAACATCAGCCAAGGCTCTGGGGGCCCTTCCCACCCAAATTCCCACCAGCTCCTGACTTCCCACCCATTGCCATAGGATGCTCTGAGGGTTTTGGAGGCTGCAGAGGATGGTGTCCCATGGTGATGTCCCTTGGCCACTAAATAAGCAGCTCAGCCCTGTTGTGTTAAAAAAATCAGGTAAAAATAAAGCACGGAGTTATTCACACGTAGCAAAAAATAGATGTGGTATGTGGTGCCTGCCTGCAGTGCACTCCAGAGCTGCAGAGGCACTAGCTGGCACTTTGGCACCAAGGGAGAGCTATTATTTATAGCCAGACTCACTAAACCATTCCCCCAAAGGGTTTTTTTCCCCTTCCCTTTGTAGCATCACTGTCCTTTCCCTTTCCCTCACCAGCAGCATTGCACTGATTGTGCCGGAGGCTGTAAGCAGCACCTTTTTTGTCCCTGTTTTAAAGCAGTTGCAGGGGCACATTCCCAGGAGGGAATTCAATCAGCACTGCAGCCAGGGGTGGATTTGGTGGATGTCCCTGTGTGTGTCCCTGTGCTCCATCAGAGGTGGATGTTTGTTCCCAAGTGTGGCACAGTGCAGCTCATTTTTCAGGGCTCAGCAGCAGGGTTCTCTTATTCCCCAGCTCCCCCCACACCTTTACTGGTGTTTTAAGTCCAAAACCTGGACATTGGAAGTCCAAAGGCATTTTGGGTGGTCAGCAGAGAATACATCCACATCCTTACTGATTTATGAGCTGCCCAGCACGTCTTGAATAACTGATTTACCAGCACCAGGCACTTGGGGAGGGTGCAGCGCCCCAGGGCTGTGAGGAGGGGATCAAACCCAGGGGGAGGAGGAGGAGGAGGTGGTGGTGGTGGTTTTGGAGATCTGGGGTTGCTCTGGTGGCAGCAGGGCTTTGGCAGGTGTCTCTCTGTGAGGACAGGGGCTGTGCTGGGGCTGGGGATGCCATGTGAAGGCTGACCTGGAACAGAGGCTGGGCAGAGTTAAAGAATGAAGCAGGGATTTATTAAAAGGATTTCCTCAGTGGATTCACCTTGGGCAGCACAAGAGCCCGGCCAGGTGAATCCAAAATGGACCAAAATGGTCACAAATGGACAACCGGTCATGGGGTCTCTCACTTTTATAAGTTCTGCTCCATTTGCATATTGGAGTTAATTGTCCAATTATAGCTTTAGGTTATGAATCCCATCCTTCTTGTTTTTGTCTCTTTATTCTGCCATTGTTTGTGCTCTTGGGCCTGAGATTTGGATCATTTGTCCTTGGTCCCCAGCTAGAGAAGGAATTGTTTTGTCTC
>JAXCLO010000002.1:3932890-3953034 GCA_035583995.1 Arremon aurantiirostris | reverse complement strand
TAAGGTTGGTCAAAATTTATGGGGCTTTTGGCTTTGTTATTTTGAAGACAGATGCAACAGGAGCCAAACCTTCACAGGCTGGCCACAGATGTGGTCTAAAATTACTAAATTACTAATTACTAAAAGCATCTGCTGTAAATCCACACTGGGAGAGTGATCAGAGAGGCTGTGCACAAGGGCCTGGAGTGACAGGGAAGGAAAGAATGGCTTCAAACTGACAAAAAATAGGTTAAAATTGGGTGTTGGGAATAAATTCTTCCTTGTGAGGGTGGTGAGGCCCTGGCACAGGGTGCCCAAAGCAGCTGTGGCTGCCCCTGGATCCCTGGCAGTGCCCAAGGTGAGCTTGGACAGGGCTTGGATCAACCTGGACTAGTGGAAGGTGTCCCTGCCATGGCAGGGGGTGGGATGGGATGAGTTTTAGGGTCCCTTCCAACCCAAACCATTCTGGGGTTCTGTGACTGTATTTAAGAGCACTTGGGGGAGATCTGTAGAGCCTCAACCCCAGAAGAGAGTTCCATTGTGCCCTTTCAAGAGGCATGGTGAAACACACACTCAAGAACCAGGCACTGTTTCAAAAACTGACATTTGACCTCATTTGGCAGCTCTGGGAGGAGAGACTTCATTTTTTCAACTGTTTATACTGCACCAAGTTATGCTTATTAACTGCTTGTCTTTTATGAAGCTTTTAATTTGTAATTTGCTCAGTAATCCAAAGCAAACACAATATTTTGGTGACAGCTACCAGAGAAGCCTGGAAAAGTTCTGATGGAAACTTTCCCTAGGGAATCTTCTTTATTTATTTAAAACAAATTATGTATAAGCATTACCCAGAAATAAAATATTAAAAATAGATATTTAAAAAAGTCCAAAGCAGATTTAGCTCATTTATTAGCCCTAACATACTCACTAGTGGTACACCCTGCACTGTTTGGTCAGTCCCTGTGCAGTTTAACACATCTGTCCCCTCACTGTGATTATAACCACGATATTGTGATGAACTTTCTGATCTACCTCCACATCCTTTAGATCCACAATCCTCTAAAATTCCAGTGAAACCAGAAAATGATCACAGATAATTGCTCCTGCCCTTCCCTCTTCTGTGCTAGCAATCATAACAGCAGTAATTCTTTTTTTTAAAGCAGCTCTATTTTAACAGAACATTATCTCAACCCAGCATTTATCACCAAGGTTAAATTCCAAATACCCTCTGCTAGGTCCTGACTTGTGGCTCTGCAGTGATCAGCAAAGGGGGTTCTGAGCAGCAGTAAAATGGCATTTATTACTCAGCCAAGGCTTTAGGATTTAATAACCAGGCAGATCTACCCATCAGCCCTATGAATTATACTGAAAGGCACCTTTTCTTTCTTTCTTTCCCCCTTGCAGAAACAATAAGTACTCACCCCCATCAACCCCCACACATCCCCTCCCATTTAAGGAGCTGAATGAAACCTTTGAGTAGTACAGAAATCTCAAGTATGAGGTGTTTTTTTTACAATTCTTGTTCCTGCCTTGCTCTCATTTCTCTCTCATTGTTTTCCTCAGCTCAGTCTCTACATGATGTAAAGAGTTTTCCAAGCTCTGTAATTAAATTTTAGTTCTCTGAAGAAAGAGAGGAGTGGGGGGGTGAAAAACCTACACAAAGGAATCTCCCACAAGCTCTCTGCTTAGCAGGTGCAGCCAAAGCCACATCCATTTCCATGGATCCCAACTTCAGATTTTAAAATTCTCCTAGACACCAAGCCATTGCCATTCTGCAAAATGATGAGGAAATGCTTTAGCAGATTTCTTAGTAGCCAAGTCATAAGGTGGGGAGAAAAAGGTGAATTTTTTACTGCAGGGAAAAAAAAAAACCAAACAACCGAAGCCAGAACACACCACTGCAGCTATTTGGAAAAGAGCAGCATTGTGAGGAAGAAGATAAAGACTAAGGTTTGGATTTTTTATTTTTTTTAGTATCTGGACACAGAGTTAGGTTACAGAATTGGTGTGGGAAGCACTGACCTGCCTGCCAGGAGAGAGGGAAGCTGCAGATACCTTCCACAGACACAGCAATTCACTGACACACTGAACACATGTGCACATTTGTTTGAGATTTCACATCTTAAGACGGAACCATTTCCCTCAAGCTTCCACAAATTTTCTGCTGTCTGGAGAAAGATAAAGGGAGAGAAGAACTCTCTGAAGTTCCTAGAGGAGGAGCAGGCTATGGATGAGATAAATACACCTAAATCCTGTTGGTGCACAGGCAAGAGAACTGAGCCAGATGGGGAGAGCCAAGCAGCTTCCCAAAGGAAACTGTGCCCTGGATCAGATGCAAAGAATGGAAGGAGAGTCTCCAAAAAGACAGGATCATTCAGAATTCTCCAAGTCATTTTATAAACCCCCTGGGGCTGGATGGAGAAGTAGGACAGGTCTCTTATTGCCATTTAACATTTCACCTGTGCTGCTGAAAACAGAAAATGGGAATGAACCCAGGGAGCAGAGACTGCTGAGCTCAGGAGCCTCCTCTGCTCCTCCAGGGCTGGCCCAGGCTGTGGTAAAGGGTTACACAAAAGGAAAATAACCTGAATGATCCCAATTCCTCTGAGGCCAGCCTCCTGTGAGCTGCACACACACTTCCACCATGAGGATGCCCCTCATTGCCAAGAGAGGCTCTGTCCCTGGGCTGCAGGATCTGCTGCATGAATCACAAGCCCAGAGGAAATGGGAGCAGCCTGGCTCTGGCCAGAGGTTCTGCAAGCTCTGCTCCAGGCAGATGATGTTCAAACCAACCTGACAGGGCAGGTGAGGCTCCCAGAGCTCACAGTCCCTGGGAGCAGCCCTGCCATATGTTCCCTTTCAAAAGCCAAGATGTTCCTAAAGGATGCAAAGCAAAGATTCCTTTTAAGCCACTCAGCTGCCTGAAGCATCTAAAACAAAAGCTTTTTAAAACATCTGCATTTCTTCCACATTACCTCAGCAAATCAAACCATCTGCAAAAGCTTAATCAACTCTGCTGAACCTGAGAGAGGCTCCATCCATAATCAAAGTGTTATGGAAGATGGGGAATGGTTGCTATAAATACCTGCAGCATTAGAGAAGTAATGCTTTTCCTATTTACATCTGTTAGCACAATTAGCAGCTGCGCTGTTGCTCATTTGCACATGCCATTTCAGGCACTTTCTGCTGGCTGGGAAAAGCTTTCAAAGGCTGCTACAAGGACACAGAACATAAAACAGGGAGGCAATCCAAGAAAAACCCCAGTGCAGCTCTGTAAATGCAGAAATGCTGCAGAAAAACCAAGATGTGTTCTGCCATGGCTGCCAGGGTTTCAGTGAGAACAACAAACACCAAACAGGGAGCTTGGGGGAGCAGAGGAAGTGAAGGATTTACTGCAATAAATATGGAGATAAATAAATGCAATGACTCACAGGGAGAATTGTTATGAAAAGATGTTTTTGGACTGGGATGGAACTGTTGTTCTTAATAAGCCATTAAGCTGTAATCAGAGAGTAATAAAAACCCCACAACAAAAGTTAAACAGCTTCCAAAAAAACCACATCAAGCTTGAAAGCCTTTTGGGACCACATTCTTTTCCAGTGTGGTAAAAGCTTGGAAAGCTGAGGTTAGCCAGAGGTAAAGATCTACTTCAGCTCTTCAGATACACCTTGTGGGTGCATTTAATTAAAAGAACTCTTCAGTGTTTCATAAGCCCTCCAGAAGAAATCTGGGAAGAGATACTTGATTCAGCAGCCAGGAATAAATCTGAGTTTTTTATTTCACCTGAAGAAGGTTAAAAGCACCATCACACTCTCCCCACTGCAGTTCTGTACTGTTATAAATACAAAGCAGTGTTCACACAAATATTTGGAAATAGGAAGAGAGATTTCAGGATGTCAAGGGCTGTGCAGGGCCATCCATTTAAACCAGGGGATGGGGTTAAGTGGGAAACCTCATGCTAGACCAAGGACAGAGAGATCCCAGCCCAGAGGAACCAAGCACAGCAAGGATGAGCTGTGCCAATTTAAGCAACAGCATTGACTCAAATATTCTACAATGCAAACAACATAAAAAATGAGGTCCTGGCAAAGGCAGCTTGGAGCACACATGGTGAGAGCCAGCTCTGTGTCCCTGTCATGACCAGGATGAGCAGCCCTTCTGCTCTCTACCCTTCCCTGAGCTAAGAGCCATCAACAAGAGTTTCTGACAAAGTCTGACACTGAAAGAGCTGAAAATAAAAGCTTCAATTTGCATCCTACATTCTTGGACACAGACCAGAAATCAAAAGCCTGAGAAGTTCCTGGGTTTAAACCAGTACTTATTTACAGTTTCTATGGGTATAGAAGTACTTGTATCACCCCAAACTGTTTTCTGACACAGCCTTGGATCTCACCATAAACTCCCAGGAACTTCCCTTTTCTCACTGTAATTTCTCACTAGGAAAGACTCTGACCTCCCAAACTTCACATCAGAGTAATTCCAAAATCGTGTGGAGGAGTTGAAAACGAGAAATCCAGTCTGAAGATGAACTGAAAACAACTGAAAATGGCAAGAAGTAATCCAAGGAGATGTTATGAAAAGCAGAGCAGAATGCAGGCAAGCAGAGCAGCTAGTGTGACAAAGTCCATAATTTTACAATGATTTATATAATGTCACTCTTTCTGTATGCCTTGAGAATTAATAATTCACAATGAAGAAGCAGTACTTCAAAGCCTTGACCTCAATTACTTCAGCAATTTTAACAGCATATATTGCTCCAGCGTTGGAAGTAAGAGCCAGCAGCAATGAAAATGAAAAAAATCAGAGCTGCACAGAATCCCCAAAAAATTCATACATGCAGCAGTGTGCCCACTAATTACTTCAGATGTGGCTAAACAGGGAAGAGGAAAAAAGACAACAGCAAGTAAAACCATGTGATCAGTAGGAAGCAATGGAACAGCCTGTGGTGTTTGAATAAAGCCTCACTCAGTGTGCAGGAGTCTGGAGCCCCTGCAGCCAGGGAGTGCCTGGCACAGGCAAGCAAGGGCTTTGGCATGCAAAGACAGCAGAATGTGAGTGCTCACAGAGGTGCAGACTCATTCTGTGCAGATTCCCTGGCACTCTGCACCCCCTCAGCCTGGGCTCTGCTCTGAGCTGGGTGTGCCACAGAGCCCACCTGGAGCTGTCCTGGCTCTCTGCTGCTGCCAGTTTTGGTGACAGCCACAGAACTGATGTAAAGACTGCTGCTCTCTCAGTTCTGATGGGAATCCAAGTTTAACCCAAGTGTGTGTTTAAAAGCTCTGGGGACTGATGGGAGGCTGGCATGAGGGACAGGTGGGTGGCATCACTGCATAAACCTTGTTCCTCTGCCAAAAACAAACACCACAAAGCAAAGCAATTGCCAAAGGTTCACTTCAGAGGAGCTCCAGGACACAGCAGTGGGGGAATGAACCTGCTCAAAGGCTCAGCTCAGCAGGCCATGAGCAGTGGCAAAGAGTCACTGCCATCCCCAGAGGTGACTGTGGAAAATTCCTCCTGGAAATGTCTCAAGGATGAAGTGCTGGAAAAGCTACAGAGCAAACACCCCCTCTAATGTGATTCAGAATCATTTCACTTGGTTCTGCTGGTCATGAGCAAGAGAACAAAGAAATGTTTCTAGCACGTCCTTTAACTTGCATTCCATTAAAATGTAAGATTATTTTCATGGAACCTGACAGCTGCCTTGCCAAGTTTTCCAAAGGCTCCTTACTTTCATCATTATCCATAATTTTATATTTCTTCAAATTATTCTGCTGCTGTTACAAGACTATCAGACTGACAGACTCCAACTTTCATCAGAGAAGTAAAAGGATAAAAAACAGAAAAGCTTTAAAAGCAACAGTGGCACTGGGCTGACACATCTGTACACAGCACAGATGCACCAAACACAAGAACATTTTGTTAAATCTTTGTTAAATCTTCTTCATAGTTTTTAGTCTTGGGGTATGGAGGACAAAAACATCAGGCTTGTCAACTCAGTATTTCCTTGACCCTCAGCTCCACAGAAATCCTTCTGTTCCACACCTAATTGCTGTTATCTTGTACTTCAGTATGTTCAAGAGAACATTGTTTAGTTTATAATATATGGAGGGATTCCCCTCCTTCCCCTAGGCAATTACATTTCTACAGTCTAGGAAACTTCAATCAAAAATTTACTTTAAACCTGAAGTGCCCTGCAGTTCTGAATCTCTCCCCACTCAAAATAATTGGCATTAATCGCATTAAATTGACTGCTTCTAAGGCTAAGGCATCAACTTTGTTTTCCTTTTCACCTATTTCAGCAGCTATCTGTACTATAATGCCTTGTTCAGGATATTACCACCCTGATGACAGCTTTTGCTTCTCTTTTTAAAAAGATGGCCACAGACTTTAATCCCACAGGAGAGAAAATTCCCCTTCAACCCAGGAATTACAGCTGGGACTGCCAGCAGAACGCAGGAAATAAATCATGGATGAGTGGCCACTCATCCTAAGCCACTGCCAGCCATGAAGAGCAACTCTCCCTGAGCAGCACAAGGAGAATGGTTTAAAAACCCTCTTTCTGTCAGTGTCAGAGGCTTCCCAGGAGAGGGTGGCTTAGAGCTCCTTGCCAAACACTCTTTACTCTCTTTAGCACAAGGCTGGAGGGTTGAAGTTTTTCCAAGGTGTAACAGAGAAAAGCCCTGGGATGTAACAGAATGCAGCTCAGCACTGATTCAAGCCACAGGCCAACCTCAGTTCTGACAACCAGAGACAAGAATTTATTTTGCAGGCAGATTAAAAGAATAAAAAGTAAAATGTCAAGATGGAAAACTGGTTGCTCCTTCCCTTGTGCATTTTAGCTTATCTGGGCAATGGGAACCTTTGGCACCTGTGAGCACAAAGGGCAGCACAGCAGAGCAAAGTGGTCTGGGTTCATTCCTTCCCAAGTGATCCTGTCAGAGCACAGATAAATCAGGTGAGAGAGGCTGTCTGTGGAGGAACATCACAGCAAGGAAAGGATAAGGAACAGAATGCAATTTAAATGTCAGGCTGTTAATCCAGGACCAAGATGATCCAAATGAATGCCCAGCCTCCCACTGCTCCATTGTCCTACCCTGGGTGAATCACTTCCCTCTCCACAGCACTCCAATTCTCATCAACAAACTTCCAAGCACCACAGCAGCTCTCCAGCCTTGAAATTTAGTTTGGTTGCCCAGCACTGCAATTTGTGGACATCAGATCCTGTTCTATTCACACAAAAATAAGTGTCAAGTCTACAAATTCTGGAGTAAACCAACATTAACCACTTCATGATACTGAAAATAAAACAGCCACCTATTTCTGTTTAAAGCTGTTTTTCAGTTTATAACAAAAGATAAATAAAAGATAAATGAAATCACTTACAATGACTGCTGAACACTAAAAGGAAAATCAGTACAAGATGAAAAGCTTGGCTTGCCTGCAGCCAATGAAGAAAAAACCCCAAATTTGCAGTGGTAAAACATCAATTTTCATTCCTGATGAATAAAGTAAAACTCTTAAACCAAAGGATCATTTTTTTTGCCACCTATTAAATCTGTTAGTGTTACCTACATATTTAAACTCTGATGGCAGACATCTGTGAGTTTTCAGAGAATATCAAAACCAGAATATTCCACATTCACCCAGTTTACTGGTGAGACCTGGTTTGTTCTCTCCCCTATTAAATGAAATCCCCATTTCTTTTTCCAGAGGGATTTCAGCCCAGGGCTTCACAAGCTCAGTGCCACTGAAGAATCCAAAGCAGCTGTTGTTTTGTGCAGCAAGCCCTGGAAGGGCTGGGGGAGTTAAAAGGGCTGGTTTGGAGCTGAGGGTTATGTTAGATGGTGCAGGAATCTGAGAATCCCTGAGCTCCCATTTCACTGCTGGGGAGCACACACCCCAACAGGCTCCTCTGGCCAACTTGTTTGTTGCTGCAGCTAAATAAAACACAATAAAAGCAACTGCCCAATCCTGCAGCATGAAATCTCTGCAATCCAAGCACTCAGAGTGCCTGACCAGAGGCTCTGCCTCATCACAGGAGGGCTCATGTGATAAGCACCATCCTTCTGACACTCCCAGGTGAGGAAACCCAGGGGGAATCTCTGAACACACAGGGCTGGTCAATTGTTCCTGCAGAACTTGGACCAAGGCTGATTTTTCCCCAGTGCTAAAACAAAATCTGCCAAAATAAACGTGGCTGCTCCATCCCTGGAAGTGTCCAAGGAGCACCCTGGGATAGAGGAAGGTGTCCCATGGCAAGAGGTGGCACTGGATGGTCTGGAGGGTTCCCTCCAAACCCCACCACTCTGTGACTCCCATGGAAATCAATGTGGAGCTTACATGCTAAATGTTTTACTACTGAAATAAAGATCTTTCAAGACAGCAGGAAAAAAAAAACAAACTATTTTGGCTTGGTAGCTTTGTTACTGAATTATTCACACTTGTGACAAGGCAGGCAGGACATGATGACAAGCTGAATTTTCACACAGGTTCCTTTCAAGTCTGCCAAGACAGGCAGGAGTCCATGGAAAAGCCCCAGCCCCTGACAACACCTCACTTGGCAGCTGGAACCAATCCCCTTTCCTCCTGTCACTTTGTCAGAATGAATGTAGCCCTAACCCAGGCAACCACCAGCACTGGGCCAGAAATAAATTCCAGAAAATCTTCTTTATTGCTGATTTCTCACTCCTTTATGCCACGTTCAAGAGGTCAAACTTTGGTGCTTTGGTTTTTTAACCCCTCAAAAATCATCCAGCTCAATCTGTTCATGCCTTATGAGCACCTGGCATACCCAGCACATTGCTCCTCCAGCAGCAGCTCAAACACAATAATAATAAAATACTTTTAAAGACTACATTCAAGGAAATGTTTTTGAAGTATTTTCTCTGTTCTAAAGCAAATTTTCCAGCTGCCTTGAGTCATCACTAAACTTGACATTTAAGCTTAAAAAATGGTAACAGTAATTATCAGAACTCTTCATATATCACTGTCACTGTTTGAATACAGAACTTTACTGGATATGTTTGGAGAAAAATTCCAGCTGGCTGTGATGGGAAACCATTGGCAAGGGTGAAAAGCCTGACAAAGAGAACTGGGCTAAAAATAATGAGTGAATGAAATAAATGAGCATTATTTCTTCAAAATTCCTTAGGGAAGGCATTAGAGAAAGCAGTTTGCCATTAAAATCCCTTGGAGTGCATTCCCTGGCTGCAATCCAATAAAGAAACATTCAGACAGAAACATGATATCAGCTTGGGTCATAGAGGTATTTGACTTTTGAGCCACCCATGTGCTTTGAATACTTTGCAAAAGAAAAGCATTTCAATTTTCTGTTTCTTCACTACCCACCAGAGAACACAGACTATCTACAATTATCTGGAAAATAAAATGCCTGTTTAGAGCTATTTCTAATGCTTTTTACCACAAATAACATCTGTGAAATGCACAGTGACAGGATGCAGCATGCTCAGCCCATGAAATTTTGGTTATTATACTTTATATTCTCTAAGTGTTTCATACAAAAATGTATTTTAGAGAATCTTGGACAATTTTGGTGACTGCTACCCAAACAAGATGTTCTGCACCCAAATTGGCCAACAATTACTACAGATCAGTGGATAATATTTCTAACTCCCAGACAGATTTATGCCTCAAGAATTAAGCCAAAAATAAACTGAAAAATACCAGAATCTAAGCAGTTTGGAGGTAAGAAGTGGCAAGGAGAAGACCTGATGTCTTCTGAACAGGAAAAATCCTGCTAAATATTCAAATGTGCCTTTGACATAAAAATTATAGAGGAGGTACAAGAGAGAAACAAAGAAGCTACTGTAAGATCACCTAAATAAATTACTTTAAACCAGAATATCTGAGGAAGAAATACAGATAATGAATATTTTCTTCCCCAGACTTCCAAGTTGAATTTTATTTTGTGTTGGTTTTTTGCCTGCTTAGAGGATCCTGTGGCACACTGGCATTTATAGCATGCTTTTCATTCAGATGTATCAAAGAGCATTTCAATCAGACTGATCTCCTGAGATAGGAAATTACATTAATAGAAGAAAACTAACTTCATCAACATGATCAATGATGAGATAAAACAGAATCCAAATTTGAAGGCATTATTTAGTTTCAAATGCTTCTCTTCAGCTCTACAGAAAAATGGAATTTGAAGGAAGGCTTAAATCCAAATGTAATTATGCCCTTATTATGTATGAGCACAGAAATACAAAGGCAGGAGGATGAAAGCACAGCTGGCCAGGACTTTACTTGGGAGGAGTCTTTAGGAGGATCAGATCTGAAATGACACAGAGGCAGCAAGCTCTGGGATTCTTTAGCTGTCTGAAGGCATCAGCAATGCAAGGACAGAATTACTGCAAACTTCAGCAGAGATAAAAGATCCCAAATCTGCCCCCTCAGATTAATAACTCAGAGAAGAAAGCACCAGGAATAACTCAGAGAAAGCACCAGGCTCTCAGACTGGGGTTGGATAAAACTTGAGGTGGGACACAGGGACAGGAATCCCTCTCCTCTTGGAGATGTGCTTCCCAAGCCAGACCTAAATCTCTGATTAAAAACAAAAAAAAAAAATCAAGAAGGAGGAAATCATTCTTGGCTAAACAATTCTTACAATCCCAAGCTGCTGCTGCTTCCTGGTGGCTCCAGAACTGAGGAGGCTGTGCTGGGCAAGGACAGCTTTTGATGCAAGTGGAAATTCTGGGGGGAAATTTAAATTGTGTTTCCAGAGGGATGCCTGGAGATCCTCTACAGAAAATCTGTATTTACTTCTCACTTTCATTACTGACTTGCTGACAAGCTTCTCTTGCCATGGCTCACCTGCTCTCAGGAGGTCTCTGGCCCAGGCCCTGACACTTTGTGCTGCTGGTTCTTGCCCAGTTCTCCAGGGGTTTCAGAGAATTCCACACTGGTTTGGGTTGGAAGTTCATCCTATTCCATCCCTACCATGGGTTGGACACCTTCCACTATCCCTAGCCTTGCTCAAGCTGGCCTTGAACACTTCCAGGGATGGGCAGCCACAGCTTCTCTGGGCAATGCTTGAACAATTAAGACTCTCCTGTAAAAATTTTGACCTGTTTGCTGTTTAAGGGCTCTAAAAAACTGCCTACAACTATGAAATGTTATAAAAATTACTCACCTTTGTTTATTATTCTACTGTAATATTAAGAGCTTTTTCACAATGCCTGTTCTTCATCTATGCCCTGTCAGACTGATTTTCTCTCCTGCTCTGTTGCAGACGTTGTATGACAAAACTTAAAAGTCCAATCTGTAGGTTATGTCTTTTCTTTCCACCTTTCCAGCTACATTTTTTTCTGTAAATTAGATTATTTTGTCCATATTTTTCATTCCATAACTGTGATGTAAGACTTATGGATATCTAAGGGAGATGCAGCATTGAAAGTCATTTGTCCAGCACCTAATATTTTGAAGATGCCCCTAGAATCCTGCTGCCAGTTGTGACCAAAAAAAATCCAAAACCTCTGGCACTCACAGAGCAATTGTGGCCTCCCCATCTTTTCTGAGTTCCATTAATATAAGTTTTGTTAACTCTGTGAGCAGATCTCTTCAGTGAGATCTGTACTCAGCCACTGTTTCTAATTACTGATGGAATTTCTAATGGAGTGAAATCAGTGCTATCACTGGTGAGGACAATGACAGTCCTCAGGTGACTTCAGGAGAACATTCATCCCACAAGAGTCACCAGAACAACCTCCAAGGACCACAGGCAGCTGAGAGGAGGGACTGGGTATGTACAGCCAAGTTTCCTACAAAACTGAGGGCAGAAAACCTTCACAGGCAGCTTCACATTCTCTAACACCATGAACTTCATAAATCCATGTCCACAGAAATAACCCTGAAATAAAAACTTTGTTTTCTTTATCACCCAGAGAAACCTTAAATTAAAATTTAAAACTTAAAAAAAAAAGAATTGCAGAAGTCAATCCAGAGCCAAACTCCTCCACACAAACTTATGCAAAATAATTGAGCATTAAATGCTGCTTTCCAAATAAAATCAAGGCTCACTGAATTAGGTAAAAAAATGTGTTTGAAGTGGGTCCTTGGCAAACACTCACCTCTTCCCATTAGATTTCTCAGCTCTGGCACTTCAGAGCTGCAGGTAAATGTGATAAGCTGGATTTTCACAAGGAGGAAGAAAAATTCCCTGCCAAGAGCAATCTACCTGAGGCTTTCACAAGGACACAGCACCAAGCACTGAGTGAGGACTGATGGGCTGCACTGAGATGGAAACAGCACAGGGAGATGGAACTCAGCTTCTCCTACTGCTGAAACAACTCCTGATCACAGGCATGAAAAATAATAGTGTTTGCTAATCTGTAGGATGACAGAAGTTTGCTTGAATTGCACCAAACACAGGGGAAATATAAATCAAATAGGACACAGCATTAGGGTTTTTGACTCAGCAGGCCTAGGTGAGGAAGAAATCTAAGGAATACTTGGAAAAACATTTCTATTTTATGCCACACTGAGCTTGCAATGAATTTTCTGTTGTGTGTAATACAAATGGCTTTGAAATGTTTTTTGGCAGCAGTGAACACCTCTAGGAAATCTAAAGGTTTTTACATTTTACACTGGCAAATCACCATGTCCTGAGGCAGCTCCCAAAGCAGCCATGACACATGGCCATACATTTCCTAGATTTCAGCTAACAAATCACACCCACAGCACCTCTGCATGAGGAATACCAAGTCCTGAAGCACTAAGCTCACTTGGTTTTCCACTGCCAAGCTCTTCCAGAGCTTGGATCTCCCAAAAGATCCCCAATGTTTCAGTGTTCAGCCTACCTGACAAGCTCTATGTGTTTGCTGTATAAAAACCAGCAGATCCTACAACTTTTAGCTCACATCATTTTTAAGTGAGCAGTCATTAAAACTTAAACACTTTCTCATTGCTTTAGAATCCATGGGATTGATTGATAATTAATGGCTCTGGCTATCCATAACTACTGACAGAGTGACTCCTGTGCTAAATGCAGAGTGCTCCAAGCTCATTAATTAGTAAGAACTTCTTTAAATTCAGCAAGAAATCAACAACCAAACTGCTGAGATTGTATGAGTGTGAGAAGACAATGCTGGGCAACTCCTTGCTTGGTTTACATAGACACATCAATCATCTTTTTATTCTGATTTATTGAGCTCTACACCAGGAGAGGATGCTTGCTTATCTCCCAGTGACTGTGACTCAGCTGCACAGCAATGTGGGCACCAGGGATGTCCAGCATTTGGGAAAACAGATGTTGCCCAAATTTGTTGTACAGCCTGCCAAAAATTACTGGCACCTAGCAAGGTGTGTGTGGGAGAAGTGTAGAATGAGTAAAGCTGCATAAACAAACACATTTCTTTTTAAAAATAATTTGTAGAAGTGGCTTGATGCTCAGTGACTGAAGGCAGCTGCAAAGGAACAAGTTCAGGAAGTGGCAGCTCCCTCCTGGAGCTCAAGGAAGTCATGCAGGGCTGGAAGCTGCACTAACACACATCTCAGGTAGGACAGGTTAATAAAGCAATCAATTTATGGAACCTGAGCTCTGAATTCTGTATCATTTTATATCTTAGAACAAGGCTGCTTTTCCAAATGTGCTCAGTTACACACCACAGGTTTTTTGCAAGAATGGAGAGGTGTCTCACAGGGGAAGGGATCACAGCAGCCCCTTCCAGCCTGACCCAACACAAACATTCCCACCACAGCTGTTTCCCAAGAAGATTTTGCTACCTCTGCTGGGATTTTTCCAGCACCTGCAAGGCAGGAGTGATTTGTGATGACCTGGAGCTGACCAAAGCCAGCCTCAGCTCTCACTAACCACAGGCAAGGCCTGGGATTAGCTGGTACCCTCAGGATTTCAGATCTGAAGGGACATCAGTGAAATTCTGAGTCACCTCCCCTGGGAGAGGCACAGGAGACAGCCCTGGGTGCAGTTTTTGGCTGTCACCCACCCCACACTCCCAGGACTCCCCTGCACACAGATGTTTGTGTGCAGAACTGTTTCTTGCACATCTGTCCATACAGATACTGCACATTTATTACATATACACTATTTTTATAATCCTATTACACATGTAAACAGGTCTCAGAGGAAAGAAAACAAATCAAGATTCCCATATCAATCCTATTGGGCATTGCAAATATTTCTTAAGAGGCAGGATGGTACCACAGCAGTCTGACTCCAGAACAAAGTGTTTATGTAAAATATGACATCTCTGCCACAGGGAACCAAAACAACTCAGGCTGCAAGTGCAGCTTTTCCTCTCCCTTGCATTATTTATTCTCTCCACAAAGGCATCATTGGGTGTTTTTGATGTCACCACAAAACACACTACAAAAAATCCAGCCCTACCTGGTGCTGTCATTACGCACACATTAAATTCAGATAGGCTCAAAAAAGAAAATTAAAATAGCATAATATGAATTTTAGAGATGCTTATGAGACCACTAGGAGTTTAATAAATAAAAACGTGTTTTCCCCCAAAAATTGTGATTTAGAAGGCTGTGAAAAAAACAGCTCAATTTCCTTTTTACTTCTTCAAATAGCTTCCATGTAATTAGTTAATTAGTGTAGCAGTACCTATTTTGAGGGCTCACCTCTGTTTTTGAGGGAGGTGTGCCTTTTAAATCAGGCAGCATTTTCCTTTCTGTGGATTCCCAATCTCTCAATGAGGCTGAGAGGTGCAGGACAGCAGTTTGAACCACCCAGGGGGTGGAATGGGATGGGCTTTAAGGTTCCTTCCAACCCAAACCATTCTGTGGTGCTAAAACAAAAGCACAGAGACCCCTCTACTCCAGAGGAGGTTTGCAGGTAATTTTTTCCAGCTTTGCTGTATGTTCTCATCTCAGCCCTGCACACATGGATGAATACCAGAATAGCTACAAGATCTCATTAATCAAAAAATAGCTGGAAAGATGAACTTGCAATCCTGGTATTTCCTCTTGAAAAAATGAGATAAATTAGGTGCACTGCCTGACTGTACTTTCAATGAACTCTTCAAATCAACACTTGCTTACCTGGAAACTTTCTGCAATCTCAAAGGTTAACTTCAACAAAAGTGTCAGAAGAGTTTAATTAGAACAAGATGTCTTGAACATAACTAGGAGTGAGTTCTGTGGGCTTGAGGAATACATCCATGACATGATGGAATTTTGGAGATGGATACAAAGGAGAAACTGGCACTTTTGCTCAGAGGTGAGCAGTACATCTTATTTATGTTCACCAGGCCATGTTCTGCTCTGCCCAGTCCATAATACTCAAATATTAGGATCAGTAAAAAGAAAACAGAAGTTTCTACTGTTGTTCTTTAAATTGCCCAGATTTCTCCTGGCTTTATAAACACAGGCAACATGGAATAGCTCAGAGTAAAGGATCTGCCTTTGGAAACAGACAGAGAGGAGATCTTCTCACAGATCTTCTAAGGCAAAGGTCACCCTGCCAAAGCAGCTCACCACCAGCTTGCTGCACAGCACATGCACAACTTGAGGGAAATCTCAGACACAAGAAGGGAAAGATCATCTATTTTGGGGCTGTGACCACATTGTGGCCCACAAGGCCAGCAGATGGTGACTAACTCAGCTGTGTGCAGTTTGCTTTCCCAGAGAAAGCCCTTTTTGTTTGAATAACTGGCTGCTGATACAATGAGTCACTCAGCTACCTCGAGCTGCAGCTCCACCACTCCAAAAGGAACTGCCTGGGAAGTGCTGAGTACAGAATGTGTGCTTGTTTAGGAACAACCTGCCTTAAATAAACCACTGACTCACCTTGTCACGCAAATGATGCTCTGCAGCCTCAATATTCAAAGGATCGTCAAAATTCAAAAGATCCTGGAAAAGAAAGAGAGAACATTGAGGGGCTCCCACTCACTGCATCACCAGGAGCCCAGAGCCCTCACGAACAAGAAAATGAAATAAAGCAAACAGGGCAGCAGGTTTTATTTCATCATTTTTGTCATCATTTCATCATTTAATCACTGCCTCGGTGCCAAAGGTAAATGCAAATGAGTAATTTGGTAATTGGAAAGCAAATCACAGAGCAATTCAATGGCAACAGCACCAGGGCATTTAAGCCCTGCTGGTGTGGGCCCCATGACACTTCTCCCTGGAAGTGAAAGTATTTCTATCAGAAAACTAAATTTTAGAGCAACACTCAAACTTCCAGGAGGCACAATTCCTGTTGATTTTTCTTAGAGGACAAAGAAAACCTTGAAAAAAAAACTTCTGCAAACAGTGTGCTGATAAAGTGGGAGTTTCCTTAATTCCACCTCCACAGAAAAGCAATTTCATTCTCTGTGAAGAAGCAATTTCACTCTCTCTGTGACCTGGAGCCTGACAGGGAAGCTTTAGTGCTCTGGGAAAAACAGGGGAGTGGAAATAGAGGAAATAACAGAAATAGAGGAAATAGTGGAAATAGAGGTAAAAGAGTGCAAAGAACTAATGTGGGGACATGGAGCAGAAATAGTCCTGACAAACCTCAGGTCTCTCAGTTTAATCTCAAATATTACCTTTGGAAGAAGAAAGGTTTACAGTTAAAAACAATGGAGAAGAGGAATCAGCATTAAAAATAACACTCAATCACAAGTGGTAGATAAAATCAGCACTGAGAGATAAAATAAACAATGGGAAGGATTCCACTGATTGATGAATGGAAAAAGAGATTTGCTTTTACAAACAAACTGTAGTTTGCTGATAAATTAAATTGGAGATTGAAAGAGAAAAGAAACACTGGGGAATAACCCTTAATTCCATAAGAATGAAAAATTAAATAGGAGGGTTGTACATTAGAGGGAAATCTTGGGTGTCAGGCATTTCAGGAAGTCTGTACCCCTCAAGTATCTCAACCAATGGGGAAAGAGAGAGGTAAATGTGACTGGGAAATTGGGATAAAAAGGAGGCTGCTTGCTCCAAAACTTGACCCATGGCCTCTCCCTTTATTTGAATAAAATAAAAGGAGTCCTCTGCCCCGTTTTTGGCCAGAAACCTCTGGTTTTTGTGGATTCATTTTCCTGACACAGCCATGACAAACCCCATGGTCTCCTAGGCAGGACCACCCCTCCCTGCAGCTCTTTGCCCAATATTTTGATTTTATGCAGCTCTGCCTCTGAGGATTTTGCTTCTTTCCACTAACTTGGCATGGGCAGACTGACTCAGAAATGCAATTCGCTTTTGCTGCAAATGCAAATACTCTCCAAACTTTTACATCAATTTACCAAAGAACTTGTTGAAAAAACCAACCAAGACTTTGGATGCCAGGAAATCCAAGCTTCCTTCTACACCCTGGAGTGGCTGGGGTGGGCTCTCCAGAGATGACAAATGTGGCCACCAAGTTAGTGCTGCTCTTTGCCTCCTCCTGACCTTCCCACCCAGCAGCAATGGCTGAGGAAAGGAATCCCTAAAAAAGGTAACTTTTGTAAAGATTTTGTTTCTCTGCACTTTTAGGGCAAAAGCAGCTATTGCATCCTGCCCTCTCCTCCATATCCAAGGTGTTCCTGCAATTATAGGTTCCTTGCTCCAAGCAATCTTTAAAAAACAGGGGAGGAAATGAGATTCCTGAATAAAATCACACAAATTCTGTGACAAGTCAGGTTTTATGCAAACAAGGAATGAGACTGCAGGGCAGACATTAATTCCTAAATAGGATTTTTTTAAAGACTAACATCAACACAATTCCTTCTCAGAGCAGTATGAATTTCTATTTCCTGCAAATCAGCAGAAGCAGTTTCACACTGTGTGGAAGATCCCAAATAATTTGTTATCAAAATATCCCCTAATATTTCTAACCAAAGTAAAACTCATGTACAAAAAGCTGGCATTTCAGACAGTCTGGATGAGTTCCACAAACAAAAGCACAATCTGACTTTATACTCATCCAACACCCACTGAAGCCAAGGGAAATCAAGACCTAAAGTTTTACAGGCAGTTGGGTTTGTCATTAGGTGATGCTGAAATTAAACCAGGCAGGAAAAAGAAAAGGGGACATGCAAAATATTCTTTTACTTACAGTAAATAAAGAGTTTAACCCCCAGACAATATCCTGCAAAGAAAAACACAGTTAGTTAGACAGGCATTTCAGGAGTTTTGAAGTTTCACAAACTTAATCTTTTTATTAATCCATGAAATAACTGGAAAAAAATCTAGATTAGGAGTAATGTACGACTAATTTAAATCAAAATGCTGAAAAGGCATTCCCATTTCATGGCCACTTGATATTTAGAAGTCAGCAAAAACCAAATACTGCATATTCAAAGAGAAGGTCAGAGCTTTCTGTGTGTATTCCTGTTGCTCCTGCATTCAAGGAGAGGAGTGATACCTCAGGATTTGCCACCAGCTGGAAACTGCACTGCTTAAAGGGTGGGTAAGGAAAGTTAATTCAGCAATCTATTCTTAAATTAAAGAGGGGTCAAACTAATACCTGAAACTGTCAACATATCAGAGAAAAGAGGCTGAGCTGTAGTAGGAGTACAGAGAAATACTATTCTTATATAAACATATGTCTCAAGTCTAAAATGCAGATTTACAATAAAGATAAAGCCTCAAAGTACCAAACTTCCTATGCACAGCAAAGACCCTCAATAACTGAGTGTATGTGAGCTTGTTTCCTGCTCTGGGCCCTGTGCTGAGGGTGTGCAGCACAGAAACTCATATCCCATAAGGACTCTGTCCAATTATGCCCTAATGAACAAGGCACAATGTCAGCATCCCACAGTCTCTCACCATCCAACTCCCTCTGCTCCTGCACAGACAGCCCACTCAGTTTAGCTGCTTTTGGCCTGGATTGCCAAGTAAATTGTATTCTATTTGCCATATGGATGGCAGCTGTCTTATGCTAAGTTTTCCTTATCTCTTCCACAACAGCTGCTGATAACAGACTATTGAATGTCACTGCATGGCTGTGACTTGTCCAAGACACTGCTTGTCCAAGACAAGCTCCAATGCCTCACACAACTAAATGCTGCAGCTCAAAATGAAGATGTGATATCATATTTTCATATTATATAATCAATTGTTCCCAAATTCTTATTTGCTGAACCCTGGTTTTAATGCTTTGGGGTGCTTGACTCACTTGAGTTGGTTTTACAGAGTTCTATTACAAAATAAAAAAGGAAACATCAAACAAAACCAACAAAAACCTTTGTACAGGCACAAGCTGTCAGAATGCTGTACATCTCCACTGCCATTCTAGACACCAAAAAGCATACCAGGATTACTATTATTACTGAATAATTTACCTGTGAAAGTCTTAATACCATTTTTGATGTTTCCACCTATTCCAGTTTATGATTTGCTGAATTCCTTTTATACCCTTGCATGGCTCCATAAGAAAATAATGCTAAATTACTACCAGAGGACAATTGCTTTTTGTAATCAGCTTGAGGCTAGGCTGGATTGAAACCTAGGATATTGAGAAAGGGAAGTGGGATGGAACAGATGAGCAGAAGTGAAGAAAATATTTGGTATCTGAAAAACTCAACACTGTTGAACTGCAGAAATAATCACTCTGCAGAAATAATCACTCTGCATTGCTGACTTCAGCAGAGCTGCTGGCTGCAGGCAGATAAGCACAGCCTTGATGCTTGCTTTGGGTGTTCCTGAGGAGCCAAAAGGATGGGCAAGCCCATGAAGATCTGTCAGATTTAACAGCTCCAAAACTTCTGCTCTCCTTCAGTGCAATAAAACATCAGGATTCAAATATTTACTGAACTTGTGGCTTAAATAGCCTGAAAATCAAGTTAAGCCCATGTGCAGGAGTTTTTAAAGATGATCTTCACAGGGAGGAGCAGAGAATGTTCATGGTGCACACCTTGACAGTGCTGCACTTCAGTGAGACCCCACTTGTACAAGATCAGACATTGAAAAGCTGTTTCCTTTACAAAGCTGCTGTTCATCAGACTTCTCTGGGTTTAACAAACTTGCAGAGGACAAAGGCACCACTGCTGAGGTGCAGCCACAGAGCAAAGCTGAGAGCCTCTGCTTTTGGCCCAAACCTGCTTTTTGTGCTGGACCTGCAGCCTGCTGTTCCAGACTGCAAGGCAAGATGTTTTCCATTCCCATCTGTATGGCAGTTGTCTTTTGTCAAGTGACCACATTCACACCTCCCTGGGGAGGGGACATTGCTGATAACAGACTATTGAATGTCACTGCATGGCTGATAA
>JAXCLO010000002.1:3899268-3917998 GCA_035583995.1 Arremon aurantiirostris | reverse complement strand
GTAATATATATCATAAAATAATAAAGCAGCCTTCTGAAACATGGAGTCAGATCCTCATCTCTTCCCTCATCCTAAGACCCCTGTGAACACTGGCACACTCCAGGAGTGAGCACATCTTCCCAAACTTGTGCTTATAAAGCATTGCTAAACCCTGCTCCAGGAGTGAGCACATCTTCCCAAATTTGTGCTTCCCAAAGCACTGCTAAACTCTACCCCAAGATCTACCACATCTTCCCAAAGCTGTGCTGGCAATCCTGGTGAGTATACCATGATGTGTGCAAGGAGTTTCAGAGTGCACTTCAAGAAGGGCAAGCAGGTTCTTTCACTGTCATTATCTTATGTGATGTATCTGCTAGGAACACATGTCTGCCTCTCTGCCAAGCTCAGTACTGAATTATTAAAATGGCTAAATTTTCAAATATGACATATTAAAAGATCTACTTGCATTTAAGCAGGGCTAATAGAATGGGATGACAAACTGCAACTCTCGAAATAGCTGTGCTTGGAAGCTGAAATGCTTACAAGTGATCTGAAATGCACCTGGCATTGCCATTACTGAGGTTTTTCATTCAGAAAAGGAAACAGGTACCCAGCCCACAGTGGGGGTTTGAGACATCTGAGGGATGCTGTGGCTCCAAGCACCCTGAGCACTCCAGCCCCAGGGAAGGCCAGGAGGGCTGGTTACCATTGTATCATGCAGCTTTTTTATATTCCTTAAACCAACGCTGCAAAGAAATGTTCTGTGAAACAATCCAGACTTTACAGAAAGACTAAGAAGAATTTCACTATTATCTGGCTTGTTCCAAACCACAAAAACCCCTAGCTTGTCTACTGTAGGTCAGCAAAATCCTCCTTCAGGTTGCTGCCTCCTGATCTGCTTTTCAAATCCATTCTACATTCCCACTCCAAGTCAATTCTGAAGTGAGCTGGATTTATTAAGGAAATTTAGGCAGAAAGTAAAGGGACATGCACTGATTTTTACAGAAAAAAAGCAAGATAAAATAATTTCTCTTATGTTTTTAAATATACAGAGGTAAAACTCAGCAAAGCAAGTCTTTACTGAAGAACAAGAAGTAAGAGGTGAGTTACACTGATAGCCTTTGGTAAAACTGCTCCCTGTCAAATGTGCAGTGCCCTCAGAGTGAGACACTGCTCCAGAAAGGAATCCTTGGAAAATGGTCCCATATCCCCAGGAGCTCTAACACCACACTTATCCCACAGAACACAGACACCTGACTGCACTTTACCCACCACCCAGCACCAGAACACATCTGAACCAAGTGTCAGGAATTAACACATTTCCAAGTACAAAAGTTCTTTTCCTTGGCTTAATTTCACTGGTTCCTTGATTGGCTGGACTTGGAGCAAAGCATGCAGCAGCTCTTCACATTCCACCCCTGCTAAAATGAAATAAATGCCTGCTGATGGATGTATCCATCTGTGGTTTGTGTCAAAGAAAATCCCCAGGTTTAATGAACACTCAAGAACTTATAGATCAAGTCTTCCTCCAAGACAACTCAAAATTCATCACTGCCTTATATTACATCTCATTTTATATTTTGGTTTTACCTTGTCACCAATCACTAATCAAAACCCACACTGGGTAAGCTACTGGTTCTGCTATCAAATAAGCAAAGACATATTTACACAATTAGCAGAGCAAGACATCTCTCCTCCCCTCTTTTATACAATTCTGCCTCTGTGTTCTTAAAGCAACAATCAAGCTACTCATTACCAGTCACTCAAATATGTATTAAAAATTCTGGAGAGCCTCAGTACCCAGCCAGAAATCTTGCACTGCATTAACAAGACAATTCACAATGAAGTCATCTTTCAGCATCTCAAGTAAATAGGTTCTCAGACAGGGAGAGAAATCCTCAATTTTTAAGGCATGGAAAAGTGGTGGGAAAAAAGTTCTGGCAGAGTTAACAGTGAGGAAAGAGCTATAAATAAAGCCATCAAATGGAACAGCTTTAACAGACAAGTTAGGAAGTTGGCCACAGGGACTTTTGCTAAAAAGGGAGGATGTCTGAGCCACAGTTTTCCTCCCACTGCTTCAATTTATGTCTTCAGGCTGTATTAGCAGAGCAAGCATCCCTCCCTCTTCAGCCTCAAGTTCCATTACCAACAACCTGACTAATCTTGGCTTGTGTTTGTAGGGTGCTTTAATGCCTGCAAGAGCTCTGGAAAACACTTAACCAAATTATTTCCTCACTTTAGAAGAAAATGCAAAATAATTAGGGCAGGCCACAAAGGATGCACTTGGGATAGCTGCTCCCTGAATCAGCCATGCTCAACCAATATTTGTGGGCATTTCACCAGAAAACAGTGCCTTTATTAATCCCCCTAGAGGGGCACTCAAATACCCACACCATGCCCAGACTAGTCCAACAGCCTGGGAACTGCAGGGAAATTGCATTTACTGCACTTACTCTTCTGGGTTTTTAGCTACCTAAAGTCACCTCCTTTATTTTTCTCCAGGTCATTCCCATGATTTTAATCCTCAGCTTCCAATTTTGTGCTCCAAATACCAGTGCAGCAAGCCTGGATTCTAAACATCTCCTTATTTTCCTTAAATTTTCATCCAATATGAGCAAAAATAAGAGCAGAGGCAATGGTGGCACAAGGGTATTTTTCAAAGGCAGAACAAATGTTTCAGATGCCAAAAGGGAAGAGAAGCTTCAGACAGCAGAGAAGACCAGCAGTGTCTGCCTGGGGAACAGGGAGTTTGTCCACTGCAGCAGAAAAATCCAAGTCTGAGCTATTTTCTATCCACTGATAGTGCACTGCAGAAAACTGGAGCATATACAGATTGGAATTCCTTCAGTTATATTAAAAAAAGCAACCATCCTCATCAAGATTTTCTACAAAATCACTTTCAATTAATAACTTGCTGTCACCAGGATGATTTTGCCACATTAAATACTGGCTGAGAAAGGTTTTTGTGAGAGGTGCTGAGCAAGGGACTTGAAAGGATTTCTGCTTGGTGGTCAAGTTTATTTTCTTATTCAAATTAGTCTTTTTGTGAAAGCCTAAGGAAGCTTCTTTTACTGTCCTTTCAGGACCAGCCACATTCAAAATGACAGCAGGGAACAAAGTCAAGATTCATGCAATCCTGTTCAGACAATACAAAAAGAGTTGGCTCAAGCTTTAGCCATAAAACTTCTGTGACAACCACTCTGCTGCCCCAAGGAAAAACCAGAGAGAACTTCAATACTGAAGAGAGGCAAAAAACTACAAAGGTTTCTTGGTCTGTGTTCTGCCTTTAGAGTGCTAAACTCTGGCTGATCACAAGATTGTACACCTGAATGATGCACAGCTGAAAATAGCTGTTTACTGGGCTCAGGCTGCAAGTGCAGAGACTTCAGCTGTGCAGTTATATTTAGAGTAACAAAATGTTCATTAAGATCATCTCATTGCTAAGATCATTGGCACAAAACCCCTGCTCTGCATTCAACAGCTGGTTTCTGCACAGACAAAACAATTCCTAGGATTTGGACACTTTACAGTTGGGATAGCTTTGTCACACATCACTCATCTGCACAGTGATGCTCTTATAAAGTCAGTTCCTTCCCAAAATATAATAAAGCAGCATCATGTAAAGGGAAGGGCACTTGGTGCAAGCAGACTTAACACCCACCAAGTAAATATGAGCACAACTCCTACACAGAATGACAGGGACAGAGCTCTAGATTAGCCCTTGGCTTTATTTTTAATTACACTGACAAGGGCAGCCTCACCCATTTTTCCATCACAAAAGGGAGTCACACGAATGGATTTGTTAACAGAGACCATCCAAAATTTCTGCTGCAGGATGGCTCAGGGGGTTTGGGCTAAGGAACAGCAACAGTGACACCTAGTGCTGCTCTGGCTCCAAAATGCTGATTACAGAAACATCCCAGGCACCCAGTAAGTGCACACACAATTGTTTCTCCAGCTCAAACAGCAGCATGACTGACACTCCTCACCCAAATTCTGCTGACAAAAAGCAGCCACAGACAATGGCACCAAGGAGAAGGAGCTGCAGGGGACACTGAGGCAGCCCTGCACACCTAACACTGCACACAGCAATGCTCTCATCTGAGCAGCTGCACAGGAACACACACAACAAGTGCATGTCAAGTTTAAATAAACTTCCATGTAAATTCATCCATAAGATACAACCCTTTATTCCAAAATACAAATTTCAGGTGGCTATTAAGAAATTTACATGGAAACGATAATTTATGAAAATGTTTTTACTGCTAGCAAGAGCTTCACAGGATACTCAAGTTGTGTTAATAATAAAAAATCTGATTTGACATATTTGAACAATCAAAGACTCAGAGATTCATCCTTGTTAAGCATCTGTAGGCACAGCCAAACAGCACAGGGGAACACACAACCTAACAGGGCTGGAATGCAAAAATAAATCAAGGTGGTTTGAAACTGAGAGGAAAAAAGTTCTCAAAGTAAGAAAAAAAAAAAAAATCTGAATATTTCCTAACCCTACTCATTTTTAAGGCCTTTCTACTGGAATCTGGTTGTCAAAACTCAGTTCAGTTTCTCCATCTCTTTAATGAAATTATCACTATTGCAGCCAGACTTTCTTTGACTCGAGACTTCATTGGGATTCCTCTCCTAAACACCAACACAGACAGAAACAAAAGTTACATTGAAAAAAATTACCTGGGGTTACAGTTAGCTGAAAGTAATGGAGCTTGTTTGGGTCAGGAAAATTCACTTTACATGTACCTGTGAAGCAGAAGAATAATTTACATCAGAAATGAGTTCTCCACTGCTGGCTGCCACGAGGAGACAAGTCTATCATGGTTATTTTATCACCCACATTATTCAGTTTTTAGCCTCTTAACCCATCAAGCTGGCTGTTCCTTTTCTGCAGCCAAGGAGCTAAACAGTATCATAGTTATAAATCCTATTGGCCTGAAAAAACCTACCTAGAACTGTACACAAACCTAGTAAAGCACTCACGTTGTAGTGCCTGAAACCACACATTCTTCTGGTGTTTGTTACCCTATAACAGAGCTGAAAAAACTTTACCTAAAATTACTCTCTGTAAATTCTCTATAACTGCCTTTATATCTCAAGTAAGATTCCAGGTCTAAAATCATATTATCTTGCCTTTTTTTTAAGGAGAGAACATGGATCACTCTTAAAAAATTACTTTTCCTGAGTATTTTCACTATTAACAAAGACACCAGGTTACATCTGGAAGTGAAAAACCTGCAGGTTGACTTCATGTTCCCTGAGAGCTGAGCTATTTGCTGTGCCCCTAAATCAGAATCTCCTGTTTTGAAAATGAGAGAATAAAGAAAAAACACAAGTGAGGCACTAATTGCACCCTGGAGTCCCAGGAACCTTTTGGGCACTCGATGAAAGTTTTGCTGCCACTCCACAGCAATTAAAAACTGGATGCAAATTATCAATACTCCTTCCAAAGGACACTAATGAGGATCCAGCTCTCCACAGCCCCAGAAGAGGAAGCAACAGAGAAAAATCTGTTCAAGGCAGAGTGGTGGAGCTTTGCACAGTTACCAGTCAAAATCCTCATTTCAATGGCCCTTTCCTCCTTAAAATGCACACTATTAAATGTTATACTCACAAGGTAAATTAGCTTCAAGGTCTGCAACCTCTGTTGAAAGAAAAAAGAGAAACAAAACCATTATTTATGCAAGCACAAAGCTCTTCTTCAAGTCCAAATTGGCAGATCTAATTTAAACCACCCTGTAAATCCAATTTTATTTAAAAATATAATTAAGCTGCAGTGGAAGTTTACCTTGAAACTTCTCTTTAAGTCACTCAATTCATTACTAAAAATGCTCATCTGCCCTACAGACATGGCAAATGTATCCTCCTTTGATGGGGAGCTCAGCTCTGCCAAGGCTGGCTGCTGCCACACAGAGCCCTGGCATGTCCAAAGCACAGGTTTTGTCACTGATATTCACTCCTATTCAATTAAATTCTCCTTTTCTTTCTTTCCTGAGCTTAAAACTCATAAAGGAAAGGAAGCATCCTGATTCTGTTCCACAGCCCCTAGGAAATGAAGTTTGGAGGGTGTTCCTAAGCCTGCCAAGTCACCTTCCCTGGAAAAAACCCTGGTTTTGTGTATTTTATTGAAATCTTCCTTTCAATTTCTTATGAACCAGATGCACCAAGGTATCTCCCCCTTTTACTTCTGAAGTCCTAGGAAATAAAACTGAGTATATTTTTGGCTTTTCCTGTGGTCTTCTTTTCCACTTCTAACTTTGCTTTCCACAGACACAGCCCATTTATTTGGGCTGGCAATGTGCAAGATTTCAGTACCAATTCTCAGAAACACATCTGAAGAGAACTGTCACTCAGAATTGCTGGCACTGAATCCAAACTTATCACAACTAATTCTCCAGACCTCCTCCTGCCATCCATGCTCACCAAACCTGGCATTTCTCTGCAGAGGAATGATGTTTGTTTGATTTTCATCTCCCTTGTGCTTGGCACACCCTGCACCTGCAGCCTACTACACCAAGAGCAAAAACCACCAAACCACACTTACCTAAACAATGCACAACTTCACTCTTTTAAAATCCCATATTTGCAGCCAAAGCTGATTTAACCAAAGCCAGGCACTGAAAGACAACACTGGAGCCATACTTTTGCTAAAGTACTGTTTTTATAGAACAAACACACACACACAAATGTAATTTCAGCTGTAATCAAGGACTTTATTTCAATTTTCCCTTCCTGGTTGATAAAAAAAGGTGACAACAAACCCCTGAAGGCTGCAGCTATGAAAACTTTTCCTGAGACTATTCCCTCACTCTTTTCTTTAAATTCACCAGCCTTTCATAAGAGCACACCAATCTCCACTGCAGTGCAGAGTTTAGGACCTGCTTCAATTATTTTGAAGTGCTGGCTGCTTTCCTTTATTGCTTTATTGCTTGTGTGATGTTCACCTTAATGAATCCTGCCTGCCCTTTCCTGATCCCAAAAAAAGGGAGATATTTAAGGGCAGAGCATGCTCAGGGCCAGCAAGGGCTGAGCTGAGCAGCTCTGCCTCCTGCAAGGCTCAGTACAGAGTTTACAATCACCAGAATTCCTCTGAAGTGTGAAAATTCCCCGTGGTGTGTGCACACTCCTGTGTTTCTCTCTGCCCTGGCACAAGAATGAGTGGTTTTCTGGGGAAAACATGAAAACAAAAGGCTCACAGCCAGCAGAAGGCAGCACTGTGCTCCCTCTCTGAAGGTGTGCAATCAGGTGGGAATGCTGTGCTAATAAACCCACACAAAACTGCTGGAACCAAAGACAAATGACCCAAAATTGAGGTTTCTAATGACTGCTGTGCTAATAAACCCACAATAAAGTTTTGGAACCAAAGACAAATGACCCAAAATTAAGGTTTCTAATGACTGCTGTGCTAATAAACCCACAGAGAAGTTTTGGAAACAAAGACAAATGACCCAAAATTCAGGTTTCTAATGAACTCTGCGCCAAATCACAAACTAAGAATGAAACAACTTCATGAAGCCAAAGAAGATAAAGATCTGCATCAATAATCTGAATGTTTAAGGCAGCATCAAGTGAGGCAAAGAAGTTACTATTAACTGTGCCATATGAACAAACACTGGTGATTCACCAATTAACAAGCACATTTAACAGGCCAAAGCTCAGTGTTTGAGGGTTTTCCAAATTCTGACTCTCTCTGGTGGTGACAGCAGTGACATTAGAACCATTCCTGTATGTCACTGCTCCCAGAGCAAACATTTTGACCAGAGCATTCAAGCTCCATTGAGATTCTGATGCTTTAACTCCCACATTTTCTGCATAAATCAATACCTCTGGCACGAGCACTGTGTAAGCAAACACCCCTTGAGCAGCTTGCCAACCCACTGAACAGAGATTTGTAAACAAGCAAAGCATGCAAACGACAGAGCTCCAAAGCACTGAACTGCCAAGAGCTCCAAAAGCTTCACTAAATTAAAGAACAAACCTTTTTCTAACCTATTTCCTCATTACAACACCTTACAAATATTTTTCAACCTAGTAACTTTTACCACACAACACTTCTAACACTAATCACCTCTTTTTTTTCTCACAGTCCTGCTACAATTCATCTTTCACAATCCTAATTCTCTAAGATATCCAGTCTTTTATAACCTTTACAAATAATATAAAAAGAATATATATGATCTTTTTAAATATTATATAACCTATATATATGTGCATATATGTATACTTACTTTTCTATAACTTTTTTTATTTATATTCTGCTTTGACCTAAAGGTGTAAGGCAAAAGTAAATTATGAATGGCTATGGGTAGATGCCACTTATCACTGACCAAAATATTTCTTTCCTACATAAAAGTATCTCCTGTCTGTGGTGTAATATGTCACTGTTGCAGTATTTTAAAAGATCATATTTTAAAACTTGTTAAAACTTACTTCTATTTCAATCTCTCTGAAGAATATCATCTCTATTCTAAAACCTTCCTAAATCAACACATCTTATCTCAGTGTTAACATATATACAAATATATAAGATACAGCTATACAAATATACAATTCCATATAGACTTGAAAGTTGTAAAAATTCAAATCCATTTCCCACACAAACCTAAAGTTTTTCTGAGCTCCTCTTGCAAGAAATGACCGTCAGTACAGCTGAACAGTGAAGAGAATTCAGTTTGAGTACTTTTCATGGTCATTTTGTGGAGAATCTGCCTCTGTGTCTCAATTCACAGCATTAAGATGAGGAGACAAGCAGAAAACCCAAGTGGGAGGAAACATTCAGATTCCTGCTCTTGACCCAGCACACACCTGCTTGAACAGTTCCAAATCTACCTTAAACCATAAACAAGGCTGTCACTGTCATATTTGCTGAAAAGTCCCCTCTGCCCAGGATTTCTCTCCTGGGAAGCTGAGAGGCCTCAGAGAAAAAGGAAAACAATATTAGCTCATTGCTTCTCCTGTGCTTTGCTGCTTTGGAATGGGGTTTGGAGATTGATTGGTTTCATGTGAATTGTTTTAACTCAATGACCAATCACAGTCAGGCTGTGACAGGCTCTGGAGAGTCTCAAGTTTTCAGTATCTTGTAGCCTTCTGTAAGTATCCTTTCTCTATTCTTTAGTATAGCATTCTTTAATATAATATAGTATCATAAAATAATAAATTAACCCTCTAAGAACATGGAGTCAGATTCACCTTTCCTTCCAACGTCAGGGACTTTACAAAATACCACAAAAGGCAAGGTTTAAACTTAAACCCATCACAAACACTGCAAGAGCTGGATGCAAACAGATTGTGGCTCAGCTTTCCTCTATTCCATACTGCTCCTAAGCAGCCAGAGTTATTTATAAATGATTTCACAAACAATAACTCTCCCAGGCCATGACAGTTCTCCAGACAGAAATAGGAGCACTCCTGCTGTGGGTACAAGGTTTATGAATGCTCAGTGCACACACCACAACCCCACTGCTCTGCTCCCTCACCCTAAGTCAGAGTTCAGCAGTGCTTTATTCACTAAGCCTTCCAAAAAATCAGACTCTGCTTCATTTTGGAGCTGGAGTTTGGTTTTAAGTACACCAAATAAAAGCTTCATTTCCTCAAGTGACCATTCCCACCCACAGCAGTATTGCTTCTCTGGTTTTGTTCAAAAGCTCCCTCTCCTGTTTAGGTCCCTCTTCAATTTACTTCTTTAAGACTTCCAGAGATGAAGATTAAATACTTTGACATAAATAAAAATTCCATTTTCTAAGTGCTAATTCTAATACTCTATTAATTCTAGAAATGCTGTTTGCCTCCTAATCCTTATCCAGTTATCTTTACAGCATTCCCTACTTAGCTCCTCTGAACTGGACAGCCCAGTATAAGGATAAAAGCATTTCCTCCTCTCTCAACTTTCCTCACCTGTTTTTGTGAGGAGGGATATTACTATTTTTAAAGGCTTGAAGGAAGCAAATAAATTGTTTCCCTCATTTTTAGTTACAATGGATATTCACCTCACTTTCACCATCAGTTTCCCACTTCCATTCTCTCAGGCTTAAACAGAGGCACACACAAAATATTTTCTGGTTACAGAAATGCAGTGGTGAAAGCCACAGATATTGAACACAACCAAGGAATAAACCTTGTTAACTCATTTTCACATATATTAAGTTATTTCAAATTGCCACAATCAAACTAAGCATATAAATGTGACAATATAAATATAGAAGTGAATGGTGAAGTCTCTGTGCACTACCAAAAATGCAGTGCAAGGGACACCCTGGATGCTCTCTACCTTCAATTCCCTTTAGCAGTCACCTTCATTATACAATATTCATCTTGGGTTTGTTCTCAGCCCTTTTTACATTTCAGAAAGGATTTGCCTTTCAAGCTCAGCGCTGCATGCTCACCGTGAGGAGCAGTCATGTGGCCCCTGCTCCCAGCTTAATGAAGTTCCCCTTGGAGATGAACAGGACATTAAAAATTGCCTCTGCAGCACAGAACAAAATGAAAGCTGCTGAAGCAATTGTGCTGCTTGCTCTGTTTTAATTTGGGGACTAGGCTTACAGAATTAGGGCTTTACTCCTAGATGGACATGCAGTGAAAACAGATGAGCAGATGAGTCACACAGAATTGTGAACAAAGCTGTGCTTTACTAGACCCTCTCTACGGCTGGTAAAGAATTTCCAAACTACTCAGAATTAATAAAATTTTAGTGAGAGAGAGATTTCTATTCATAATACATCCATAAAATAACCCAAGTGTCCTGAGACATGACTGATATCTCAATGTGTGACAATGCTGGATAAAAGCAGTCAAAGGAACAACTTAAAGAAAAACCAACATAGGGCACCAGTATTTCAAGAGCAGCTTCTCCCCAAAAGTAGAACAAAGCCTGTTTAACACACATCCATCAATAAATTCAAGGTCAGTGCCTGACACCATTATTACCAACACCAACTGAGATGTTTCTTCACACCCATAGCACAACCAGCTATCATACCTAATTTAGCACTTATTTTTCCTAGTTTCAGTTCATCTGTGCCAAGTCTTTAAGAGTTTGTAAGCATCACCTACACTTGTCAGTGGCTGGGGTCCTGGTCATCACCTCAACCAAAACAGAACTGATCTACTGATCAGGCAGAGGACAAGCACAACTGAGGGCTTGCAGGGCTGTCAGTGTGACAACACATCCTCAGAGATCTGCACTGCCTTCCTGCACTGGGCTGCCTATCAGCACAAACAAGGCTGTCTGCAATTTACCTCCAGAAAAAAAACCAACAGGCACTGTCTGTGTCTGGCCAACAGCCTTAGCAAAGCTGGCAGACATCTGTCTGTCTGCAGGATTTATTAGATCATCCCCCATTTACTGGGGAGCAGGGATAGCACAGTGGTGCCTCACCACTGGCAGAACACTCTGGGCCTTTTCCCATCTCCTCCTCCTCCCTTGCTGAAGGCCTGGATTTCTCCCCTTTTATGCAGGAGAGATTATTTTCTGATTTGTGACCTGATAGAGCTTTTTCCCTATTCTGCCACTGTCATCTGTTTGTAACTCCAGCCAAAATGGGCACAAGTGACAAGTTCTACTTACTGCTGGCTTTGGGATGCAGTGCAACACCTCAGCTCAGCTCTGACAGTTCCACAGGCAAGCAGTGAAAGCACTGGTGCTGCTCCAGCTGCAGCTGCATCCCTGCTGGGTGCACACCTGCAGCAGCAGCATCCCTGCTGGGTGCACACCTGCAGCAGCAGCAGCATCCCTGCTGGGTGCACACCTGCAGCAGCAGCAGCACCCCTGCTGGGTGCACACCTGCAGCAGGCTCTGCACTCCTGCCCAAACTCATTCCTGCCATCTTTACATGACCTAGAAACACCTTCAGCATCACAAGTTCACTCCTCTCAGTCTCTGCAGTTGATCTGTCTCAGTGTTGAAGCAAATTCTAGAAACTTTTGTAAACAAATGGTTGACATTTAGCTTGAGCAGCTTAAAAGAGAACATCCCCAAAAAGCCTTTCCCACTACATTTCCCTGACGCTTCCAGCAGTGACACTGGCATGATCTGCTCCTCCTGTCAGTCCCATTTCAGCCAGAAACCTCCCTCAGCACACTGACAGCTGCTCCCACAGCTCTTCTGGGAGAGCACCATGATTGTGGTGCTGCATCCCCAATCCTAACTCTGCAGTTCACCTGGAAGCTCTGCAATCCCAGCAATTCCTATCAGGCCCTGGCCTTTGCACAAGAGCTGTGGTGAAGGAAGCACTCCTGAACTGCACCAGGAACTCTGCTGCCTGGACAAGGTGGGAGATGGGAATAGGAATAATCAGTCACTCCCTGATTGCTTTGGAACATTCCTTACCTAAATTACAGCCTGACTGAAATGGTACCACTCCCACTTGAATTTCAGAAAATCCCAGGAACCCCCAAAAAGGGATTAACAAGATTATTTCATTGATTCTAGGGGGAAATTTTTAATATGCATTCCCATGTATACATACATTTCCATACATGTGTGGGTTATCTTTGAACATTTGTGTGCACATCTATATCTATATATTTGTGTACATGTGTGCATTGACCTGAACACACTACAAAACTGTATACATCTTATTATCTTGAATCTATACTATGTTTCTAGCTCACTAATAATTAATATAACACTCAAGTGCTTTTATGATTAAGTTCTGTTAATTCTTTTAGACATAACTGTTGAGTCCAAGCCTGAGACTGGGTCCAGTTGCACTGAGGCTCCTCCCTGAGGAGTTTAGAAAGGGAGGAATTTCACTCTGACCCTCCTGACTCAACCAAGAGTTTCCTTTACCTTTTCCCCCTTCCTCTTTTCATTCCAGCCTCTGCATGTATCACTCTAAACTGACTCTAATTTGATTTTCCTTTACCTGCATTACCTATGCAGTAAGCAGGATGCCTACCAACCTTTGTTGTGCTTTTGCAGATTTCTCTCAAGGCACATTTTCACCAATGCCTTTAATGGTGACTCTTGAAGTGACCTACAGCACTCATTTCACAGCAGGGATGCAACTTCCATGCACAATCACATCAGGATCCAGCACTCAATACTTGTCAGAGCCATGTGAGCACTGACCTGCTTTTAACATTTGTCAGTCTGGGACCTGTTCAATACTTTGTTTGAACTCAGTTAAATACTTAGTTTTATTTAGTTCTTTTTTTAATACTCAGTTTTATTTAAATAGCTGGTTTGCTATCACAGCCACAGCAACAATTACAATGTCAATACAATTTTTCTACAGATTACATTCTTTTTCTCCCCTGCACACTTGGGTATGGTTTTGAAAAACATGATTGCTCTAAGGATAGAATAAATTCTAAAATTTCTTTGCTCCCTCACATGAAGAATATTTATTTCACACTGCTATCTCCCCCTCAAGTCTATACCTGTGGGTTAGGAAAAATCTCAGATTATATATATTTAGTAATTTGGCTTTGTGCTTAGCCTGGTTAAAGAGCTTATTTCTGCTGCCTGAATCATTCCCCCTCAGAACTGAAGTTAAATGAGGATTTCCAGATTGGAAATGTAAGAGTGATACAATCATGACTTAAAACATGTAAAACTTCCCTGTCCTTAAACAATACAGGGAGAAAATTGTGGGTACAACATTCCCACAACCCAGCTGAGGCACTCCCAGTGCACTGGGGCAGCAGTGACACCTTGGTCCAGATCTCTGACAGAATTTACCCTAATTTAGAAAAAAAAATCATATGCAGGGCAAGTTAGGTAATTCAGGCAGGCAATGACAGCCATGTCAGCCTCACATGATCCTGAAACAGGAAGAGGAAATGTGGATTTCCTCTGACTGGCAGGAATCCCAACAGTGGCAGCTTACACACCAACAACAGAGTATTTGCTACTGGAGATTTTCAGCAGAAACTTCAACTAAACAACACATTGCTTTGCCACTAACATTCAACTATTACCAGAGGGACTGAACCTGACTTTAAATCCACAGTAACCACAAGCTATCAGCATCTCTGGATTTTTAAATATAATATTACCTATGCTACAAAAAAAAATTAAGTGAAGGAAAGAGCTGTCCCTGATTTAACAATAAAATTGTTTATTTATTGTCTCATTAAATACTCCATTTACCCACAACTGCCAAGCCATAGGTTTGGGGCTTCTTTTCCACCAGCTGGTAAAAACCTACAGCAGCCTTCCTAAAACACAACACACTGCAGTACAATCACTGCTTTATTATTCACAACTTCATATTCAACTTATAGCAACTCCAGGCCTAGTAAATAAAATCTCTCTCTCTGCACTGCTTTTTATTTAAAGTGTGCTGCCTCTCACCTGTGCCATTAAAACCCCCAAAACACTGTTGTGACTCTCAGGACATTTTTACCTGTGACAGGCAGTTATGGTTTGCTCAAAAACCACCTTCATACTAAGGCAAATATACTTCTGCTGACAATCTCCTCCTCTACATTCAGTGACATTTATGTGGCAATTTTTCATCATGTTTTAATCGATGATGGACTAATTTCTAACAGAGTAAGGGGGACTAATTTTCAACAGAGTAAGGAGGACTAATTTTCAACAGAGTAAGGGGGACACTTGTTTTTATTGAATAATGATAATCAAAACAAGTGTCCTGTTGTCATCACAAAGGGTCCCTGGCCAGGTAATAATTGCCATAGACCCCATGTATTTCAGAAGGCTAATAATCATTTTCTTTATTAATAAACCCATTGCTTTTTTACACCCTAGTTTGCTACAGGTGGACCTAACTGGTCCTTCAATTAAACCACCATCACCATTGGCTAATTAAGAAACCACCCTTTGGTAAGGAAATCTCCATAACATATTCCACATGTTCACAATACCAGGTGCAGCAAGTTAAGGTAAAAAATGTTTGTAATACTTTTCTTTGAGCTTTTCACAGCCTCTCCCAGAACAATGTAAAGTAGGAAAGCGTTTATTACTCTCTGTGACCACAGAGCTGCTGCAATATCAAACAGATAATTTCAAAAATACCTGTGGGAAATGATATGCAATTTGATGCTGTTTCTGGCACCAGAGGCAGAAGCAGCAAAGGCCAGCACATCTCCCTGTGCTCCCTCACCTTTAACGAGTAACTTGTCCCGCACAGACACCCTGCGAGTGGAGTCGGACGCTGCGCTGGGCGCTCGGGGGCCTCTGACGCCGTCATCCCGCTTCAGCTTGCTTGCCAGAGTTAGCATCACTGCTGCTGCCACCTGCAACACAGGGCAGGGACAGTCACCTGGGGCAGGGACAGTCACCTGGGGCAGGGGAAAACACCTCAGGGCTGCTGGGATGCCCTAAGTTTGGCTTTTGTATTTTCCAGATCCTCTGCGGCTTTAGTGCGTAACTCTGAGTTACGCACTAAGTGTCAGCAAGCTCGCTTCACAGGGTAGGCACACAGAACAATCCTTTTGCAGCTTGTCCAAGTGATAGTGAAAGATTTTAAAATCACAAAATTCAGGGAGCTAGAAAGAAAGTTAGGCTCAGTAGGCCCTGGGAAATGTTAGGCCTTATGTTTGCTGCAGATCCTGTGTAATCAGTATATGATAAGCGATATGATTGTTAGATGCGATGATGATTTAGTAATTAGATGCAATTATTGTTTAGTCATAAGAAGAATCATGAGGAACTATGTTGAGGGTTTGAGGGGGATTATGAGAAAGCCACGCTTGGATGAAATCAATGTATTCAATAGAACAAAGTAATTTTGATAATTAATATTTAAGTTATATAACAACAGACTATAAAACATGTTCATCCCATGTTGGAGTCAGATTTGGGGTTTGTCTACCCCAGACACCCAAAGCTCTCCAATTAAAGCACCTGCATAAATCATTCTGTGATTATGTGTTCCTGAGCAATAACAAGGACAACTGTTATAAGCTCCAGGCCCAAAAGTATAAACAATGTGGAATGAAGAGAGAAAAACAAGGAGGATGGAACTTCATAGCCTAAAGCTGTAATTGGACAATGAACTCCAATATGCTAATGGAGCAGAACTTATAAAAGTGAGACACCCCATGACCAGGTGTCCATTTTGTGACCATTCTGGTCCATTTTGGATTCATCTGGGCTGGGCTTTTGTGCTGCCCAAGGTGGATTCATGGAGGAAATCCTTTTAATAAATCCCTGCTTTATTCATTAACTCTGCCCAGCCTCTGTTCCAGGTCAGAGCTGAATAAGCAGTGAAGGACCATCACAACAGGTGAATAAAGGTGAGGATGCCCTCAGCACCTGAGGAATGAGCTTGTTTGGGCTGGGAACACTGAGGGAGGTGCCAAGAGGAAATTCAGTTTTCTGGAGAGAGGTCAGGCTTACATCAGTGTTTACACCCCCATCTCACTGCCTGACACTGCTCCTGCTAAAAAACAGCTGTGAAAATCCCCCCATTCTCCTGCACACCTCACAGAGCAACACTCACAGCTGCCTCCTGGCTGGCCAAAAGGGAAAAAAAAAACAAAAAGGAGAAAGGGGAGGGATTCCTGGAACAACTCTCTGACTAGGAAGTGAGCTTTGAGACAGCTCCCAGGGCACAGGAAAGGGATTGAGGCTGCAAACTGCACATCTCACAGGGCAAAAACCTGACACACAGAGACCAAAAAAGTGAAATGAAGAGTTGCTTCTGCTGTGCCAGCCATCCACTCTAGAAAATAACAACACTGCTGAATTAATTACAGAGAAAGGTGCTCAGAATGCCAAAGCCATGAAGCCAAAACATCCAATCTGTCACGGCTTCATTTGTTTTGATGCTACTCCCAGTTGAAGGCAGCGCCTCCTTCTTGAATATTTTGCCTAAAACCAACACAATGCTGACAAAACTCAAACCCTTCAGGCCCCCCAAGAGCTAAAATGGGGGCTACAGCTACTGCTTATTTAAATCATATTAATTAACTCAACCAAATAAAGGGAGAAAAATGCAAAAAGCCAGAGTATAATCTTTGCATGGAGGTTGAGAAGAGCTTAACAGAAAAGCAAGCAAAAAAGCTTAAAAAAAAAAGAAAAAGGAAATAATATATTTCACAGCAGTCCCTAACAGCAGGAAACTCTGGTGAGATCTACACGAAGGTCAAGCTCCCTGACTGACAAGTGATGTGTGTGTCAGCTTCGAGATGTATGTTTAAAAACGAAAGTACAGTGCGGGGTGAATGTAAAATAAAGCTGGCTCGACCGAAACAAACTGCAGGTTTTACCCCGGAGGAAGAAAGAATAAGCAGAACAAAACAGTCCCTTTTTCCCCGGAGAAGGAACAAACAACAGCTGCTTAAAAAAAAAAAAGTAAAAAATTTATGAAAAAAGAGAAGAGGGGAGTAGGGGTCTGAAATGCAATGAACCCGGCCACAAATTAAAATAAAAGAGGAAAAAAAACCAAAACACTTAAAAAATGCCTGTAAGCTGCAGACCAGCTGCTCCCTCAGAAATACCCCCATCTTTTAGGCGCTGATTTCAAATAAATTCAACTTCGATGGGCATTGAACGCCTAAATACCTTTACAACTTGTCCCGAACAACCAGGAAACCCAAGGGGAGCATGACCAATGTGGAAAAGAAATTATTCGCTTCGGCTGCACCCCAAATTTTAGTGAAACCCAGCAAGAAAGCACTCTCAAATCGCAGGTAAAGCTTGGCAGAGGAGGAAGGGAAAGGAGCTGGGTTTATTTCTAAGGAAGGGAATAAAAGTCCGGGGAATTCTCCAGCTCCCCGGAGCCGGGGCAAGGCACGGGGCTGTGGGGCCGGGGGACCCCGCCGGGAGCGAGGCCTGGCGGGCCGGCAGATGTGGGGACAGCGGGAGCGGCCAGGCCCGAGCCGGGGGCTGACTCAAGGGGGACAGCCCTCACGTACCTGAGCGAGGCGTCAGGGCCCGGCAGCCGCGGCCAACACCATCCCCGGCGCCGGCCCGGTGCAGCAGCAGCGACAGCGGCGGCTCCTCCTTCCTCCTCTTCCTCCTCCTCCCTCAGCCGAGATCTCGCGAGAGCACAGGTGGGGCAGGGCAGTGCCCCCGCCGCGATCTCGCGAGAGTTTGGCGAGGCGGCGGGGAGGCCGTTATCCGCCGGGAGGGCGGCGCCATGTTGGGGCTGCCCCTGAGGGGCCCCTCAGGCAGCGCCGCCATATTGGGGCGCTCCCTCAGGGCAGCCCCAGGGCCTGAGGGGAAGCTGATATCGTTGGAATTAGCTGTCCTCGGGCCGAATTTTATCACTTTTTGTAAAGGAAATTACAGAATCCTTAAGGTTAGGAAATATCTCTGAAGTCACCGAGTCCAACCTTTGACTGCTCTTTGCCATCACTGAGTGCCCCGTCCTTGAACACCTGCTCGTTCCTCATTTGAGGAACAAGTCATTCCTTAAACACCCCCAGGGATGGCGATCCCACCACCTTCCTGGCAAGCAATTTCCAATAAATTCCATTTTTTTCCTGTCCCCTCACACTGCTGTGGAAAGGGAGGCGATTCAGCCACGATATAAATTAATGCTGAGTTTATGGCAAGTAGGAACACACCAATATGGGAAAAAGCGGTGATTGCGTGAAAAATGCCAATCACTTGTTTTTAAAATTGTAAAAGTTTAATCGTAATAAAATGGTTAGAAAAATAGTAATACAATTAGAGTAATACTAATTTGGACAATTTGGATTAGGACAATATGAGACAATAGAAACAAAGAGTTACAGACATCCGGGTACCTTTTTCTGGGCAAAATAAGCCCAAAAAAGGACCCACGTTAACAGAGGATTAACCCTTAAAAACAATAACCTGTTGCAT
>JAXCLO010000002.1:3886790-3899168 GCA_035583995.1 Arremon aurantiirostris | reverse complement strand
ATTCTCTTTCTCTGAAAGATTGAGGTGTCCTGTGGCTGCTGTCTCACTGCAAGTCCTTTCTTTTAGAAAAAAAGTATCCTACACACCATAGTTTCTATTTTAACATTTTGTTATAACCTAAAACTATATTTAACAACACTACTTAAGAGAATTAATACAGCATCACTTTCTAACACAACACATATAATATTCACTTGAATATTTGTGGAAAGCCAATCATAAAATATGCATTTTTCACAGATTTTCAGGGTGACTTCAGGAGCAGAGCTTAGCCAGGCTGCAGTGTTTGCCTTGGTTAAGGCAAATCTACTATTAATTAAATTAATCTACTAATCTACCCAAATTACTCTACTATTTCTACATTCCAGCAGCAGATGAATGGAAGACAAGGGAATCAGATGGAATAGTCAATCAATATGTCAATAAGATCAATATGCAGCAGTCAATTGTGAGAATCACGACTCACTATTTAAATTTTTATAAAAAGTTTATTAAGGGATAAAAGGGATAGAATCCAGTGCTGGGGTGCTTGGCTATTTGCCAAAATAAAAAATAAATAAAAACTTAAACCATGTTCTCTATAAACTGTTACATTGCAGGGGATACATGCATATTCATAAGAGTTTATACATATTCAAACATTCTTTTGAGTTTAGATGTTCTTTTGCTTGGTTTTAACCTTTGACTTGTGCTCATGCTATCTTGTAGATTAAACTAATATATTTTATTTCTTCTTCTGGTTCCATTCTGTTGTATTTTCACTCCCTGATAATGAGGGTTAATAAATTCTTTTACTTGGTGCTCCGGTTTCTGTTTCTGTTATCTTGTCTTTCAGATAAGATAGTCCCTAATGCGGGAAATCACTTAATTATTTTACACCATTTTCTGAGCTAGTTACATGTAAAAGCATTTTAACATTTCACAGTCTATTATGCTACAGTCTAAGATAGTATACATTACACTACTATTTAGAAAAGCTGTACATAAATGACAGATTATATTATATGAAAAGCAGTAATTACAAATTGCACTATATGAGGATTTTTGTGATCAATAATAACTTGCAAAAACTAATAGATAAATGCAAAAGCCAATAACTTTATTTGTTATTTCTAACATCAATCAAATAGAAATATCAATCATATAGAAGCACAAGTCCACCAGATGAAATCTGTGTAAAAAATGATCATTAAGAGTGCATTTAGTAATGGAGAATGAATACTTGGGTATTGTAACTAGACTGCCCAAAAACTTGAGAAATTTTCACTGTTCTGTTAAAGCTGTAAAATAGGTGCATAAACTTAAGTTTTTCCACTAAGTAAGGGAACCAAAACTTAGCCATGAAAGCAGCACCCAGGTCAGAAGGCAGAGCTGGCAACATGGGAATTTTGGCAGACAGCTACTGAAATAAATACTCGCTGCAACCTAAACATTGACTGCAGTGATACCACTGCCCCTTCCCCAAGAACAAACTGGCACTGAGCTTACTGAAATGGCTTACACCAGCACAGAACTGCTGCTTAGAGCCCTTTCTTCCCTCCTTGGGCTTTTCCCTCCAGATCCATGTATCGTTTGGATAACCCAGCTTTGGATGTCCTAGAAACATCCTCCTCTCACAGCTGCTGGCTGTAGGTAGGGAATTCCAGAAGGGGGATTTCTCACAAGCCTTCAGACGCCAGGGGTGATATTGGGAGTAGGGCCAGGAGGTTGTGGCCACATTTCTCTTCCAAGGATATTTTCTGGGAATCAAAGCAAGGAACCTCAGAGAAAGAAAAAATTCTTATCTCATTTGCTGCGCCTGTGTTGTACCAAAGTGGAATGCATTGTGGAAGGTTGTTTACCTGAATGGAATTGGCGATTGGATTCTGGTGGGAGTGTTTTGATTCACTGGCCAATTGAATCCATGTCTGTGTGTCGGGACTGCCAGCTGACAGCCACGAGATTCTGGGCAGCTGAGTGCTTGGCAGATTCAGTTTAGATGTAATGCAATATAGGGTAATATAATATAGAATAATATAGTGTAATAAAGTAATTAATTAGCCTTCTGATAAGATGGAGTCCTCATTGTCATTTCTCCCCTCGTGGCATCTGCCTGCTGGGAGCCCCAGCTCACAGAGCAGAAGTTCCCGCAGCCCGGCTTTGGGGAGAACCAGCTGAGCCCCGCCGCAGCCGAACCCCGCATTCCATAGGAAATTCCAGCCAGCCGCGCCCTCGGGGCTCTCCCCGCCCTTGGGAGGTGCTGCCCCAAGGGCTTTTCCCTCTGGATAGGTTTTCATTGCCCCGGGCGCTGCTCCTGGCATTAGGTGGCAGCACACGGGGCGCGGCCGAGTGACAGAATCTGTGAAAGCTCTCCAGAAAACCCAACATCCCACACAGGCTTTTTTTCCTCTTCTCGCCCCCAAAATAAACGCCACGAGGTTCCTTTCGGGCAATGTCCTTGCAAGGATGTGCGGGAGATACCTGTGCTGTGGCATTGCAGAAAAATATACTAAAAACACGTGGTGGCAGCTTATCTGCTTGTCATGATAGTTTCGTTAACTACGTTAGTTTTCATATTAAATAGCACATAAGAAAATAACTCATACAAGCAAGTATGCAGAATACACTCTTTAATAAATAGCAGGTAAAAAAATAGACCTCCTTAAAAACATTTTAAGAACCAGAAAAACAAAGGTACCTTATAAATACGCATATTCACGTTCTTTCAGGAAGGGCATTGCCCGAGCCAGTAATTTAAAAGACCATAAAAAAAAATAAAGGAAAAAAATTGTTTCCTCCGCTCGCATGAGTGAGAAGAAGGGTTAAATAGGTGAAATAGGTTAAATAGGAAGTAACAGCGCAGCGCAGTCGTTTTTTCCCGGTTCTGGGGGCGTCCCTGAGAGGCGATGCTGCGGGCTGGGTCCGAGGGCACTTGAGCCCTTCAGCACCTGAGCATTTCATCACTTCAGCACTTGTCCTGCAGGGCAGCGCAGCGCAGGTTGTCCAGCACCTGCAGGACGTGCAGGATGGTGGTGGCCCTGAGGCACTCGGTGCTCTCCTGCGGGGCGAGATGGGCTGGGTCAGCTCTGCAGAGGCGCCTTTTGACACCCCAAAAGCCCGCAGAACCCCGCCGGCCTGACTTACCGCTCGCATGGCGTTGTGCAGCTTGTGCAGCCAGTGCCGCAGCCTGCCCGAGGGCTGGTGCGAAGGATCCACCTGCAAGGAGAGCGGCCGGGTCAGCAGCGGCCCCACAGGGCAGAGCCGGCCCGCAGGGCTCGGGGGAGGCACTCACACAGCCCTGCACGGCCTCCCGGGCGCTCCTGAAGAAGTGCAGGGGCTCCCGGCACAGCTCGGCAAAGCCGGGGGCAGCGGGCAGCCCCAGCATGGCCGTGGTGAGGTTCAGCTCGGCCGCCACCAGCAGCACTCGGTCGGACATCTGTGGGGAGAGTGTCGGGGTTAAGGACCCGATTAGGAGGATGGGGTCTCACAGACCTGCCCGGGGGTGCAGGTGGAGGTGGGAGCAGCAGACAGGAGAGCTGTGCCCCCTTACAGCATCACCTCGCTCTTACCGGCAGGTTCACTGCGTTCCATTTGCGGTGGAAGAGCTTGGTGTTGCATTTGTGGGTGATCACCTGCAGGCATAAACCAAGAGAGAGACTGAAAAACTCTCATTGTGACTTCTGGCTATGTTGGACAAACCCAGCCAGCCTTGAGGGCTCTGAAACCAGCACGAAATTTGGCCGAGCATCCTTCATGTCCCCCAACACCCTTGGAAGCATCTTGCTCATCCCCAAACTGCTGCAGAAAACATGCACGTTGTCACTCAGGTCTTGAATTCAGCATCCCCTCTGCCTTGCCCCCTGCCAGCCCACAGCCCCCCGTTGCCAGCAGTACTCACAAACTCTTGTCTCATCCTGTCCACAGCGTGCCGCTGCTCGGGTGCAATGCTCTGGTACTGGGACAGCCTGCAGCCCTTCCCTGGGGTGTCATGGGGAAAGGCAGCCCCCAGGCTGACCCCCAGCACCAGCACGAGCAGTGGGGCGAGGCCGAGGTGCAACATCTTGGCGAGGAAAGCTTGACAGCCGGCCATGGAGTACGGTGGGGTGAGGAGGCTGAGGTGCAGGATGCCAGAGAGGATGAACCGCAGGACTCTGGGCAGGATCCGCTGAATCTCAGATGCAGAGGTGCCTGACAGGGGCTGCAGCTGGCTTGTTCAGACGTGGAGCTGCTGAGCTGCTGGCTGTCTTGGGGAGCTGCTTTGTCTTGCTCGCTGTGACTGCCTTGCTGCCCCATCTCTAGCTTTTTATTCCTACCTGCTGCTTTCATCTTGGCAGGAAAACCCAGGGCTGGTGCAGCTGGAAACAAGAAAATGAAAGTGGTGCAGGGAATCTCCCCTCCTCCCTGTTACCTGCCCTGCTGCCTCCAGCCCTGCCTGCTCTGCCTCAGCCCGGGATGCCGGGGGATGCTGGGGCTGGGGCTGGCAAACGGGGGGACACCAGCATGACCCAGCCCCATCCCAAGCTGAAAGCTGTGGGAGACACCTGGGGACAATAGGCTTACAGGGACAGGAAGGTTTTGGTGCCTCCTGAGTGGCAGCAGGAGTTCAGGCCTCAGTTTCTCTGTGGGAAAGGCCATGGGGGAGGCATGGGCCATAAGCAGCAGCCAGGAGTGGGCACTGCACTGTGCAGGCTGCAGGTGGGAGCTTTTATGGCTGTGTTATCTGAGGGACAAGGTTCACTACCACAGCAGGGAAAAAGGTGAAAGCAGAAGCACTTCCACCTGAAGTTTTCCAGATGGGACACAGAGCTGTGGAGGGAGATGAAGATGAGCAGGGCTGCCACTAGAGCTGGCTGGGGTTTCCTCCTTGTTCACACAAATAGGGTGTATGGACATCCCACTGCTGACAGCTGGAATCTACCTGTCAGCAAACTGTCCCTCCATCAAGGGAACCTCCTGTGGTCACTGCTGGGCTTTTAGTCTCATTAATTCATCGAGTATTAAATATAAAAAATTAGGGCAATGCCTGGATCTGAGAAGCAGGGACAGTAAGAAAGTAAAAGGCATAAATGCACTTTGCAGGGCCTTACACAGCAACCACAGAACACTCCAGGAGGACCCAATTTTTAATGTTTGTATTTGGAACCAAAGTGCTGATTTCAAAGAGTCCAAGAAAAGGAGAAAAGTTCTTGTGGAAGCATGTGGAAAGGTACCCCTGAGGGTGAGCAGAGTGGCATGGTTGTGCTCATGGAGGTGGGCTGGGACCTCTCAACACCATCCAGCCCAACCCTTGCTGTGGCAGGATCAGCTGGCACAGGCTGCCCAGGACAGTGGCCAGGGATGGAGCAGACACTTCACAGTCTCTGTTTTCCTTGTGTTCAGATGGACTTTCCCTGGCTCAGCTTGTGCTGTGCCCTCACACCACCACGAGCCCCTGAGCCTCCTCTCTCAGCCTTTCCTCGTAGCAGAGATGTTCCTGTGCATCACCTTCGTGACCTTGATTGGACTCCTCCTCCAGTCCCTGCCATGTCTGTCTCCCACTGAGGAGCCCAAAACTGCACCCAGCACTTCAGGAGTGGCCTCACCAGCACTGAGGAGAAGGGAGGAATCACCCTCCTCAGCCTTCTGGGAACACTCCTCCCAGTGCAGCCCTGGATACCATTCACCTTCTTTCCCACCAGGACGCTTTCCTGGCTCATGTTCAATTAATGAAGAGGTCAAACAGGACCTGCTGTTGACTCACAGGGTCCCATCCAGCCCTTCCTGAGCCCTTCCCCTGCTCCAGCAGCATTCCAGAGGGCTCCAATTTTTCCTGGAAAACCATGATGGAGATGAAGAATGGGATGGGGCAGCATGGATTGGACAGTGGCTTGTTTCACTTTGTCCAAACTGGACGCAGACACAGCTTGGAGAAGAGCCAGGACAGCAAAAGGTGGTGCTAAAGCCCCAGAGCGTGGTGGGCACAGGTTTTCCATCCAGTCATGGATGTGGCCACTGGACCAGGCTCCCAGCCAGCCTCCCTCACAGCAGCAGCTTAGGGGAGGTCAGTCATTAAAGCCTGAGCCCTGGTGTGGGCTGGGGTCCCTTGTCTGCCCTTCTGGGGAACAGGACAATGGCTCTGTCTTTCCTTTCTCTCCCATTAAAGAAACCCACAGGAGATTAATTTTTATTCAACACAGCAAAGTTCATGATCAGAATAGCTGTGAAATACAAGTCCAAACCAGCATAAATAAGACCACTTCTGTCATCCAAACAGACACAGCTCAGCTGGAATAGAGGGCACTTTGGCAGAAAATCCCAAGAGATGGAAAATAAATGTGGCCCCCATGAGAGAGGGGTGATCCCCCACCAACCACGGTCCCACACCGCCGATCTCTGCCGAGACACTTTCGGGTCACCCGTGGGGTCACAGGGCAGCATCACATCCTCGTGGGACAGCTTGGGCTCCTGTTTCCCATGGCTGTGGCTTTTCTCTCCCAGGTGTCGTTTCTGTTTGGAGAAGTAAAGCGAAACCTGATCTCTTCACACATGCAAAAGGAAATTCAGAGGCACCAAAGAGAAGCTAAAGCTGCGGGGTGAAGCCGGGCCATGAGCACGGCCCCCAGCACCCATGGCGGCTGGGATGGAGAGACGAGATCTCCCTGCTCAGATATTTGTGCCTCCTCCAGCCACAGCTGAGCCCCCAGGGGCCTGGCTGAGCAGCTCTGAGGGCTTTTTCTTCATGGGATGAAGCCCATCCTGGGCTTTGGTGTGTGTCTTGCCCAGCAATGTCAAGCTCCACCATGGCCCAGCCAACCATGGCTGCATTCACCACAGCTCCTCCAAACCATGCCAGGGCCAGGAGTGGAGAGTTCCCTAAAGCCAGCACAGGCTGGGGACATCACACCGTGCCCAACAGTCTGCAGGGCACTGGGGACCCACCACAATCAGTGTTCCAGTCCCAGTGATGCCCTGTGAAGGCTGACCTAGAGCAGAGGCCAGACAGAGTTAAAGAATAAAGCAGGGATTTATTAGAAGACCTCCATGGATACACCTTGGGCAGCACAAGAGCCCAGCCAAGGCTGCACCCAAGATGAACCAAAATGGTCACAAAATGGGCAACTGGTCATGGGATCTCTCACTTTTATAAGTTCTGCTCCATTTGCAGATTGGAGTTCATTGTCCAATTACAGCTCCAGCCCATGCAGTCCCATCCTTCTTGTTTTCCTCTCTTCAGTCCACATTGTTTGTGCTCTTGGGCCTGAGATTTGGATCATTTATCCTTGGTCCCCAGCTGGAGAAGGAATTGTTTTGTTTCCCTGCTCTGTGAAGAGAGCTCATCATCCCCTAATATGAAGGTCAGAATTACACACTAGAGCAGCACAGAATCTGAAAAATAGAAAAGCTAAAACCTGAGGCATCACCAGCTGCCAATGGTGCTGTTCCAGGAGAGCAGCACAGATGGTGATGATGAAACCCTTTCCTTGTGAGGCTGCAGCCACTCAAGCTTGCTTGGAATGAGAAATCCCAGGTGTGGGATTTCCAGGTAGGAGAACAAAAGTGAAACCTGACTGTGGCCGGGGCTGGCGTCAGCAGCGGGTGAGGCAATGGCTCCGTGGTGACTCACAGGTTCCTGCACGGCACCAGCATGGCAAAGGTGCTCACCACTGGGTAAGGATGAGCCCAGATGGCTCCTGACCCCCGGGGGCCAGTCTGGGAGGAAGTGACTCCTGCTAGAGTAGTCTGGGTAGAGAAGATAGAAAGAACAGAAAGCGTGCCCCAAACCAGCCAGGTTTAAAAATAAACCGTCAAGTGAGGTGTGGGAGCCCTGCCCACAGGCAGCAGTGGGCTCTGCTCATCAGCCATCACCAGACCTGTCCCTTGATGTGGTGCCACCAAAGTGCCCCCAGCCCCAGTGCAGCCCCCAGTGCATCCCCCAGCACGTGTGAGCTGCAGCAGCCCCTGCACTGGCTGGTGCTGCCCTGCTGATGCAATCCCTCCTGTTACCTCATGCCTGGGCACCCGCTGCATGATGCTGCTGCAGGGAGGGAAGGGCTTTAAATTAAATCATAGCAGTAATTAACAAGCAGACTTCAACTTGTAAATTTAAAGTGAGGAAAATCCCAAACACTTGTTCCCCAGAGCCTTTTTGCCAGCACTGTAGGGACATGGGATGTCACCTGCTGCAGGACCCCTCCCTGCCCTGGAATGTCTGCAGGGATGCACCTCACAGGGACAAGTCCTGCCAGCAGAGCAGGCCCTGGGCATGGCAGCAGGGGTGCCACCAGTGCCAGCCCGGGCAGGAGAGACCCCTGGTGCTCACCCAGCAAGGGAGGCCTGAGAGCAGCTGCTGGAGCAGCCCCTCAGGCAGTGACATCAGGGCTGATCCAGTATTGCTGCCCCAGCACCTGGCTGTGGACACAGAGAGCAGCCTCCCATCCATGAAGGGCTTCCCATGCCATAGCTGTCCTCCCGAGATCCCATCACCCTCCTGGGGGACCAAGTGGGGGCAAAGCCTTTGTCCCCCACCCTGGGCAAGCTGAGAGCAGGACCCTGGGAGCCCAGGACCTCAGCAGAGGCACCTCCAGCCCCTGTCAACCCCCTGTGGGGCTGGGAGCAGAGGTGGCACGTCACCTTTCTTAATAATGCACTGATGTGGAAGAGAGTGAGGGCACAGCCCTTCCCATGGTGTCAGGGAAGCCTTCTCACCAAGGACAGGAATTACAGGAAAGGGAAACATCCCTGCAGAGGGTGGGTCTGCACTTGAAATATCCAGAAGGCAAACAGGAGGAGACCTGTGCCAGGCTTTGCCCAGCTTTGAGCCCTCATGTCTCTCCTTGCCCTTCCCAAAAATGCAGCCTCTAATCTTCCCTTTGCAGTGTGGGTGGGTGATAGGGCACAAACCTCAGCGGGGGCACTGCTCTCCTTCAGCAGTGATCCCATAAAGGCTCCTGAGCTATTCTGAGGGGCCTCACTATGGCCAAGGCACTCCTGGAGCAGGTAAGGTGCTGATACCAGGGATGGGGGCACACTGTGGGTGAGAGCAGCCCCCAAAGACAGTGCACAGCTCCTTGCTTAGCCTTTCCTACCCAAAACCCACCTTCCCCACAGAGCAGAGGGGCACTGAGAGCATCAGGACACTCAGTGTCAATGCAGCACAGTTATTCCCACACCAGTGAGTGCTCCACAGCCTCTTTGTAAAACAGGAACCACAGGCAACATTTTCTCAGCTGGCTTTTTAATTATTATTAATTGTGTAAGAAATTGCACAGTGAGTTTCAATTGAGTAAGACATTGAACAGTGAGTTTCTCAGCTGTTCCTGTGATTCTCTTCCCCACATGTTACTAAACCAGCAGTCCACAATGGGACACTTGCAGTGCTGAGAGAGCAGCAAGGGGCAGACAGCAGGACCAAGGTGGACAGGAAGCTGAGGGGCACAAACCCCATCTGCTTTCCACAGGAGACCAACATTTCAATCAGCAGTTATCTTCCCAAGCAGTAAGAGCAGTTACAAGCAGGGTTTTAGGAGACAATCCACCTTCCCCTTCCATGGTGGCAGCAGATCAGAAGGGTTTGCTCTCTCAGCAGCCCTTGCAGCCCAGCACACAGACGTGCCTCACCAGGAAATCCACCGGGGTCTCACGAGAGGAAACTCCCATTGTCTCCAGCATCCTGAAAGGACAAGCACAGCAAGGCTCTCACCTGCCCACACTGCTCCCACCTGATGTGGGGCAGCAGCCAGAGACAGATCCTTCCACCCACAGCACACAGGGGGGATGGCAAATGCTTCAGCTGCTGCACAAGGGTTGTTCTGGTCAGGGAATAAAGGAGCAGCACCCCTTCCCCTTGTTGGGGCTGAAACAGATGAGTGAATGTTGGAATGCAATCCTGAGCTCCTCAGAAAGGGACATGAATGCAGGGGTTGAATCAAAGCCCTTAGAGAAACTAAGATATATTAAACCACACAGATATGAAGTAGAAGTGTAGGTTTAAGTTTTAGGTAAATAGAAGTGTGAGTTAATAGTTTTCAGTAAGTTTAAGCTTTAGGTTTCAAGTAAGTAGAAATATATTTTAAGTGCTTTAAGAAACTGCATTAGCTAGCAAAAGCCCTAAGGCCTAGTTTAAAGCTCAGCAGCTTAGCCCTAGACATAACAAAAACTTAGCAGAACCTTGCCACTAGAATAAATAGAATTATTCACATAAAACAGGTAAAACGACATACATAAATAGACAGAACTATTCACATAGATAAACTTTTAAGTAAGAAAACAGATAGTCCATCTGCATAAATAGATATTATATAGGTAGTTTTTTAAGAACTGACACTACTTTTGTACTACTTCTGCACATTAGAATCAAGCTTAGATTGGTTTAGAAAGAATGCTTTAGAATCATATTTTTAGTTGGTTGGATGTTTTGTGAATAAAAAGTCGCTGTAATGGGGAAGTCCCTGTAATGGGGTGCAAAAGACAACATCAATGACCACCACAACCATGACTATCAACAACCACAACAGAAGAAGAAGAAAACAGAAGAAAAGAAGAAGAAAGAAGTCTGTGGTCCCTGCTGCTGTTCAGGATGTTGGACTCTGTGCCAGGGAACAACTGTTGCTGCTGCTGTTGCTGCACAGAAGCTGGGACTATTCCAGAGAGCAGCCCTGCAGCTGCTTCTCTTGCTTGGGACTCTCAGCCAGAAAGTTTTTAGCACTGTTTAACACCCTGACACCTCTGCCTTGGAGACTGATGTGTTCATGCAATAAAGAACCTTGGAGCAACCCACAACTGCTTGTGTCTCTTTGAAGCCCCTAGACCCACTAAAGCTCGACAGGTGAAGATGCAACCATGAATATTTTTCAAGCCCTTTGCCAATTAAAAGCAAGGTAAAGAAACTCAGGATAGCCTCGTGTCAGAGGTTTCATGGAAACATTCATGGTTTCAGGGCACATCCTACTGCTACACAGGCTTCAAATCTAAGGATGTGCTGTTGAACCCCTGACAAGTGTCCATCCCTGCACACTCCCCTGCAGCTTTGGAGGGGTCTGCACAACTTCCCTCTGCATGCACTGCACAGGACAGGTCCTCCACACCCTGCTTGTTTTCCCAAGAGGTTTTCTCACCTCTTTTCAGTCTCCTGGAGAAGGGATGTTGCAGCTGCAGGGTCATTCTTCTTAAAGGTTTGATATGAAGAGGTGGACTCCATGTAACCAACCACACCCTCAACAGTCATGGGAATTGGGTCGTAGATATCAGTGATTCTGCAAGAGACATGGGCAAGAAAGGAGCATTGGCAAGTTAAATCTCAAAGGCAGGGGAACATGGACAACAGGTTGACATGGTAATAAATATAAAGAAATAAAATATCTGACACCATCAAAGGTGGTTCTGCTCACCTCTTCTTGTCTGGGAATGGCAAGGACTCAAAGACTGTTTTGTAGTCATCCAAGACAAATTTTACCTTATCATTTGAGTATTTTAAAATCTCGTCCCAGCACTGTAAAGACAGTTATTAAAAACAAACACAAAGTTTGTTAAAGTATATTAAAAATATACTAAAAACAGTGTATTAAAAACAAACACAAAATCACTTGAAGTTCTCACATGCCACCTAACTCAGGTTGGGCCTGCATGTGATACATTCATATATATCCTTTTTTTAAAAGATCTGTTGCATTAAAATACACCAAAGTCTTGCTTAATGTCAAGGATTCAAGGATCCTGTTCTAGAAATAAGGATCCTGTTCCTGTCCTCCCTACACAGCTCTTACTCATAGTGGAAAGTCTCCTTTTATCCAACTGTTAAAACACCCTTTGTCCAGAAAGGTTCCTAAAAAAAGGCCTTCTTCCCAACAGCTTCTACTTCCCATTCTTTTCACTGTGATCAGAGCAACAGGAAAAGTCTCCTGGACAAAACCAGCTCCTAGATCTGCCCTGGCACCCTTCTCACCCTAACCACATCTGCCCTATCAGTCCTCATGCCCCTCTCCTCACCATCCAGCCAGCCCAGTGTGGAAGCCTCTAAATCCCTACAGTTATCCCATTCTGCATTAGGATTCCTATCATCACACCCCCTCAATCCCACTCCTCCCTCTCTGCTGTGAGATTCATGTTCTCTGAACCTGAGAGAAGCAGAGAAAAGAATGATCAAAACAATTCTTATCTCATTTGCTGCTCCTGTGTTGTGCCAAAGTAGAATGGAGATTGTTTATCCAGAGTGATGGGGTTTTGTTTCCTTGGCCTGTCAGGGCTAAAAAGGACTGGGGGACTGTCACAGACATATTTTATGAAAAATCCTTTTGCTAGGATTTTTCTCCTGAGAAGCTGAGAGGCCTCAGGAACGAAATGTAACCAATGATTATCTGCTGCTGTGGAATGCAACAGGTGCATCTGTGATTGGTCTCATGTGGTTGTTTCTAATTAATGGCC
>JAXCLO010000002.1:3855202-3884727 GCA_035583995.1 Arremon aurantiirostris | reverse complement strand
GCTTCTCCCTGTTTTGCTGCTTTGGAATGTGATTTGGAGAATTGTTTATCCAGCATGTGAATTGTTTTAATTTAATGACCAATCACAGCCAGCTGTGTCGAGGCTCTGAGGAGTCATGAGTTTTTCTTTATCATTCTTGCTAAGCCTTCTGTGTATCCCTTCCCTTTCTTTAGTATAGTTTTAGTATAGCACAATAGAATAGAACAATAAATCAGCCTTCTGAGAACTTGGAGTCTCATCTCTCACCTCATTCTGGGCACCTCACAAACACCCCATGCTCACAAACCACCCCCTCCATGTGAGGACCCGAATTGTGCCTTTGGCTGAGCACGCTGTCCTGACACTCACAGGTAGGAGATGTTGGGCATGCAGGGGGTGGCCTTGGCCTCCTGGATCTGTGCTTCACTGATGTCCGTGCCCACCACCTTCTTGAAGTGCTCCCCAAGGAAGTGGGTGCCTTGTCCAGAGCCACAGCCAACATCCACCGCCAGCTCCGCAGGGATGGCCTTCTGCAGGGAGGAGTGCACATGTCTCAGTGGGCAGCCACTCAATTCCTGTGCTTTCACCCCATTCCTTCCCCCAGCACCCACTCAGGAACAGCCTGGGCGTGGCAGAACCCGTAGAAAGTCTCTTCTGTGCCCCCATCTGGCCGTGAGCCCTGCTGCTTTATCTTTCCTGAGGCACCAACCCAGGTGACACTCCCAGCAAGGTAAACACTGCCAGCCACAATTCAATACTCCTTGGATTTTTCCTCCAGCCTGGCCGCGCCCCGCTCACCTTTTCCCGCAGGTAGGAGAGGATGGTCTGCTGCAGCTCTTTGCCCGGTGCAAACCTGTATTTCTGGTACACGGCCGCATGCCCTCGGCCCTCGAACATCTGGGTGGCCATGCTTGGTGAGCTGGCACCTGGGAAGAGCAGCAAGATGTGATCCCCGGGGATGTCACACGGCACCGCAGGCAGTGAAGCCTCTGGTTCCCGGCGTGGCCGCAGGGAGGACTTTGCCCTGAGGCTCCAGCAAGGGATAGTGAACCTGCTTTCCAGGAATTCCTCCCACAGCCCTAAGGTCATCACAGGAGCAAACCAGCGGCGTCCGACGAGAAAAGCTTTCCAGGTTTTTACCCACCCCCCAAGGAGTGTGTAACTCCTTTGTTTTCCCCACCAACCCGGCTGTTTCCTCAAATAATTCACTGAGCAGTGAAGCAGGAAAACCACCAGGAAAACATAGGGGCTTTTACTACCTGGATTTTTTTACAAGGAAATCAAATTTCTCGTATTAGCAACACAATCACAACTCCACCTTGCGCTTTCCCAACCACCTGCTGCTTTTTGGCCCTTCCCCTCCAGCAGCCAAAGGCTCTTATACGGCACTGAACCCATCACCACGCGTTGAGGCGAATGGGGCCCTTCGGCCTGGGCACAGCTCAGCCCGGGGACCCAGGGGAGCACCCGGGGACCCAGGGGAGCAGCCCACTCCCCTCTCAGCCCCGTGTGAGCCCCGGTTCCCGCAGCCCGGGCCCGTGGCGCCGCCCCGGAAGGCTCCCGGCCGTATCCTGTTCGTGGCGCTGCCCGAGCAGGCGCTGCCCGAGGCAGCGGCAGCTCCCGGGGCTCGGCACCGACCCCAGGCACTGCCAGCAGGGCTCCGTGCCCCTTTTCCCGAGGAAGGATGAGTTTATGGAGCGATACGGAAATGCATCGGGAGATGGAGGGTTGTTCTGCCGCCATGCAGGAGGAGATGCTGCAGCAGCTCGGGGCTGGAGCCCCCAGCCGGGAACAGCAGCGCTGCCAAAGCGCTCTCTGCTGCAGGGATCCTCCCCAGCCTTCTCCCCGCACCATTCCCGCTCCCTCCTTACCGGGCAGCCTCCGCAGCAGCCGCTCCCAGCGCGGAGCGGCGGGGCCGGGAGCAGGGAAGGGGGGAAGGCGGGGGATGGCCCCGGCACCGCCCCCGGTGCCGCCCGCCCGGGGCTCCCCTGCCCAGCGAAATCCAGGAGGCGGCTCCTAGAGGCTCCATCCCACCGAGATACTGGAGCTGCACACACAGCTCTGTGGTTGCTGATTACATAGTTACAGCTTTCAAAATGCCCACGGATCCCGGGAATGCTCAAGCAGCTTCCACATTTCACGAAGCAGATGCAGAGCCCAGGAGATGCTGCAAGGTAGCAGAACAGGATTCAATGCTGCGGGCAGCCAAAGCCAGACCTACAGAGCTCTGCCTGTGGTGTCCAGCAGAAAGAGAAAATGCAGCAAAAGCCCCCAACAGCAGCACTTGAAAAGCTTAGAATATTGGTATTTCAGACCTGGGCAGTTTGGCCTGATTCAGGGCAGGATTTTACCCCTTCCCCAGGAGAGTAATAATTCCGTGCAGCTGAGGTCAGCAGAGCCGTGGTTTGTTGGAAGCAGAGTCCCTTCAGTTTGTACTTTGCACAGCAGTCATGGGTCCATGCTAATTAGCACAGCCTTTAAGCCACTCCTAATTTTAAGACAAACCAGTGAACTTACTCAAGGACTAAAGACAGAGGCTGGCTTGAAGCAGTTTGCTAAATCAAAGCATGGGTTGGAGTTCCTGGGCTTGTGTCCTGAATGTTTTATTTGGGCCACCTGCTGCTTAATCTTCTCTTGCTGCAGGGGTGGTACCTGCAGCAAGAGAAAGCGCCACACAATCACCAAAGGGCCCTGTGTTTCCACACCCTGGCTCTCTGGGGTTTGCACACCCCATTTTGCCTGGATTTTGCTGAGAGCACCACTGCAGACAGGAGGGGTGATGTCCCTGAGGCATCTGCCCAGTTCCAAACCCCACAGTTCCTGGGCAATGCACAGGTGATGTTTAACTGGGCTACAGCTGCCACCAAACACCTGCAGGAAAACAAAGCACCAGCCAGACATGGGCTGCAAATGGCACCAGGCCTTTCCTGAGCTCTCCCAAATTTGGCACACGGGATTCTGCTGCCTTTGGCTCCCTCCTCCATCCCTGTTGTGCTCCCCAAGGGATTGCTGCTCCCTGCACCATGCAGAAATAAATTGGTCTCCTCAAGATTTGGGTTGCTGAGCCTTAGGCTAAATATGGGTTTAAACACCAGGCACAGAGAATCAGACACTGTCCATCATCCCTGCCTGCCCACTTATTAAATCCAAATAATGGAATGCCAAAGTGCCCTGGAGTCTTCCCAACTTGTTCCCCAAACCTTCAGACCCTGTGGATTTTGGTTACAAAGCAGGGTCCTGGATTAATAGACCTTCGCTGGGAATGCATCTCACTCTGAAATTTATTAAAACTGAAAAAATGAATTTATTTTAGGGGACAAAAGGCCAAAGGATACTCCTGTCAGTCCTCCTGTGTCCACTGGTATTTTTTCCAACAGGTTTACCTGTGGATGGATTGCTTGGAGCTAAAGGAAGAGGAGGCCAATGGCGCCATTACCCTGCTGCATTTAATTTACAAATTTAATTGTTTTCAATTTCATTTCAGCTTTGACTCAGAAGCTTTTTGCTGGACCACACAAGAGAGAGGATACACACAGGGCTGGGGTCCACCTTCCCATCCCCAGGATCCCCTAAAGAAGTCAGTGATATTTCTCCTACCTTGTGGAAAACTTGGTTTGATTTTAAGATCCCAGTTAGGCTTCAGCTCTCGTGGGACTTTCCCCTGTTTATTTGTTCTCTGATGGAAAAGGAACAAGATTTATTATCACAACAAGGAATAAAGGGATTAGAAAATAGTTGGTATTTCTTCAAGGGTCTTTTCAAGCCTAGAGGGCTCAGACTTCAAGTTAGTGAAGAATATAATTCTCTTGTCTTAAAAGCAGTGGGGTGTGGATAAAGTTCCTTGTAGGGAAGGGATTTAACCACAAACCAGAGATGTCACTGTTGATGTGTTAGAGCTGCCTCAAGCTGGCATTAGGGCTATCCCTGCCTGCTCCTGGGCATTTGCAGTCCAGGAAAAATCAGTGTTTGTGTCAAAAGAAAGCCTAGATGAACACAAGACCAGAGAGGGGAGGGAGAAGGGAATTCCCACAGCAGTGACTATTTTAGGGAAGTGCATCCCTGCCCCTGCAATTCCCAGGTCCTTGCAATGGCAGCAGCAGTGGCTGGTGATATCCTGGTGGTTGCTGTGCTGCAACACACAAAGGGCTGGAGGGGAAGGAAAGGCAGGCAGGACATGCTCAAGGGCAGAGGAGGAAGCCTGCAGAGGAGAGAGCCCTTGGCTTTGCAATGCTGCCTTGCTCATCCGGCAGAAATCCTTCCTGTGGAATGGCTGATGAGCAGCACTGGGGCTGAGAGCAAAGCCCAGCACTGGGGGCTTCAGAAACAATAGCAGCAAGCCCTTCTCCCTCCATTTCACCTTTTAATTGAGCTGGGAAATCTGGTTGTGGAGCCAATGTATTAAATGAAATTTAGAAGTCGCCTGAGAATCTGTGGCCGAGCAACCTGAGATCTCCCATTCCCCACACAGGGGCCAGATCCACTGCTGGTGTATTAACAATTCTGGAATAAAAGGAGGGTGAGAAATGTGAGCTCAAAATGATCTTGTTTCACCTTTCCTTGCATGCACTCTCTGGGCATGAGGATGTAGTGGCTGATATTATTATATCTGCTGGCACAAGCAAAAAGCCCAGTGGCGTCAGGAAGCCGCTGTACTAAAATTAAATAACTCTTGGGGATGTGCATGGCCAAACCAGACTCACAGCCATTGCTCTGGGTCTGGTTCATGCCTGATGGGCTGCTCTGAAATTGCAAACGAATTTGTGGCAATTAAACAAGATCCAGGACCACCTTACTTCTGCGTTTAAGCTTTTCCTTCTTGGGGTCCCAGCCAGGCATGTGACAGAATGTGGGACAGTGAAAGGAATGAGAAGGAGGTGTCTTTACAAACTGTGGGCCTGATGGTGGGTAAGGCCAGATAGGGAGAGGTGAAAGAAGCAATGGGGGGAAAATAAATAAATAAATTCCATAGGATTTCCATAGGAATCCCACTAATTGACAGAGACTGTTACTCAAGACTGTGCTAAATATCTGGATTTAGAGAAAAAGAACAGAGACAAAAAGAAAAGTGGGGTATACAGTAGAAGGGGCCTTAGGTATCAGGCATTTCAGGAAGTCTGTACATCTCAAATACCTCGGACAACAGGGAAAGAGAGAGGGAAATGGGGCTGGGAAATCAGGATAAAAAGGAGGCTGCATGCCCAAAAAATTTGAGAGACCCCAGGGGAATGCCCCATGGCCTCTCCCCTTATTCAAATAAAATTACAGGACCCCTTTCTCCTTTTTGGACAGAAACCTCTGGTGTTTGGATTAATTTTCCTGACAACAGGGAGGAAAAAAAAAAGGAGAAGGCAGCAATATTTTAGGCTCTTCTCTTCTTCCTCAAAAGCCCCTGCACCAGGACACAGCTGAATCCACTCCTTTGCTGCCCATTTCTCATTGCAGCTCTCAGGATCACAGCCCTGCGTCCCAAAAGCCAGGTGGGAACAGGCCTGGAAGTGTAGTGGTGCAGAGGGTTGAAAAAAGGGAATTTTGGGGTTCTGGCTGTGCTGTGACGACCAGTGATAGTCTGTCCCAGTGGCAGCACGAGGGCTGGAGGCTGCAAATGCACCATGGCATTGAGGAGGGTGCAGGAGGGCACAGAAGGGTGCGAGACACTGCGGCAGGGTGAGGAAGGATGCAGTGGGATGGAGGAGGGTGCGTGAGGATGCAAAAGGGCAAGGAAAGACGTTGCAGAGGACAAGAGGGTACAGGAGGGTTTGGAAGGGTGCAGAAGGGCGCTTCAAGATACAGGAGAGTGCAGAGGGGAGCCGGGGGTTGCAGGAGGATGCAGGAGGGTTGCAGGACAGTGCAGAAGGAAGATGAGGGAAGGCGGTTCAAGGAGGATGCAGAAGGACGCAGCAGCTCCGTCCCTGAGCTGCCGCAGCAGCCGCCACTCGAGCAGGGCAGGGCCAGGCAGGGCCGGGCCGGGCAGGGAGGGGTCGGGCAGGGCAGGGCAGGCAGCGGGGGCGGTGCGGAGCCCGGCCCGGCCCCGGCAGGGCGGGTTCAGGGGACGGCCGTGGGGCCGGCCCGCCCTGCCGTGCCCTGCCCGGCTCTCCGCGGTGCCGATGGGGCTGCGGGCCTGGCTGCGGTCGCTCGGCTGCTGCGGCTGCTGCGGCGGGGAGGCGGCGGCGCCCGAGAAGGAGCCCCTGATCAGGTGAGAGCCGGCCCGGGATGCGCCCACCCGGAGCCTTCCCCCTCTGTCCCCTGCCCGCGCCCCGCGCTGTCACCGCCGCTGGAGCGCAGCATCCATCCCCGCCAGAGCCATCGCGGCTCCGGAGGGATCTTCCCCGGAGGGATGGAGCCGCTGCCCCTCTCTTTCCGCCCGGGTTCTGCCGCAGGGGCTGGACTCCCTGTGACAGCGGGAGCCCTGCCCGCGCATCCCCTCGGGGTTCCTCGGCCCTAGGGATGTCCAGCGCTCCTCTTTCCGGGGTGGGATTTCAAGGAGGAGCTGAGGCACTGAACAAAAAGGGGACCCTGCATCCCTGACCCACTGCCGGCAGCTCTGGGTTGTGCAGAGCTCTGTTCCCAGGCTGGGCTAACAGAATCCCAGAATGGACTGGGATGGAAGGGACATTAAAGCTCCCCCAGTTCCACCCCCTGCCATGGCAGGGACACCTTCCACTATCCCAGGCTGCTCCAAGCCCTGTCCAACCTGGCCTGGAACACCTCCAGGGATGGGGCAGCCTCAGCTTCTCTGAGCAACCTGTGCCAGGGCATCACCACCTTCACAGGGAAGAATTTCTTCCTAGCACCTCAGCTAAATCTCTCCTCGTTTCGTTTAAGACCGTTCCCCCTTGTCCTATCACTATCTGCCCCGGTAAAAAGTCACTCTGCCCTTTAGGGACTGGAGCCTTCCCTTTTCCAGGTGAACACCCGCAGCTCTCCACCCGGCTCCATTCAGGGATGCGGGGAGGAGATGGATGCTCAGCGCAGCCGGCTCTAAGGGGGAGCAGCTCCTGCTCTGCTGCTCTCGGCGCACAGAGCGTGAGCTTGGGGCTGTTGTATGAACAGATTCTCCCTGACCCGTGGAGAAGAGCCGTGCAAGCACTTAAAGAGGGTTTGCATGAGGTAAAACACCGGTGTTTTGTGGCGGCTCTCCCCCTTTCCCCGATGCCAGCCCCGGGATGGAGCCGGGGCCGTGCCCTCCCTGTGCCAGACGCATTCGGGGAGCGGGGTGGGATGCTCCCTGCATGGGTAACAGCAGACCTGGGCACACACGGCTTCAAACTGCCCTGGTAAAGCAGTTACCTAAATAATGACCGGCTAATCCCAAGCATGGGGCCTCCAGGCCAGGAAATTGGCATTAACCTCCCGGGAGCCGGGCACACGTGTGGGGAGGCTCCCGCTGCTGCCCCGTGTCCCTCCCTGGGCACCTGGCTTTAGTAAAGGGCTGGCGATCCAATTAATGCTGGCCCTAAGGAGGAAAGGCTCTGGAAATTCTGGGCATTGGAAAGGCACCTGCTCTTATACACGTGTGCCAGCATAATTAATCTAACAGCCTAATTGCTGTCCCTAACAGGATAATGCTTGCCCCTTCATGGGGGGCTTGGGGTCTCATTTCATAGTGGGGATCTTGCAATAGCTTGCTGGATTTGTTTTTACTGCAGTGCTGTTTAAAGTGAATGAATTGCTTGAGGTTTCAGCTCTTTTAGCTGAGTTTTAGGTTTGGGAGCTGCTGTTGCAAAGCATCCAGGCTGCTTGGCTGTCTCTTGATGTGTGAATATGGGGTCTGGCTTGGATGGTGCACTCAGGATGAAAACCATCTAAACATTTGGGCTCCAAATGCTGAAATTTAATGTGAACTGAAAGCCCCCTGGAGCAGCAATGATGAAGCATTGGTGCTCACCATTTTCTGGATAAAATCCACAATATAAAATGCTCCCTGTCCCTTCTGGTCCCACAGAGATTCCTTAACCTGCACAGCCACTGCTGTCCACGTGCTTCTTTTCTCCCTCCCATTTTTTCCTTTGCAATGTTGCTTGCAAGAGCTGTTGGCAGAGCTCTCTGTGCTGGTATGGATTGGCTGACTCTTGGGCACTGCCACATGCCTTACAGGATGTTCCATGCTGTGATTTGGAAATGGGAATGTGCTGGGAAGGGCCCTTCGAGCTGTGAGGGAGGGAGTGGCTTAGAAAAGCTCAGGTGTGGCAGTGTTATTGCTAAATACTGGTGTTTTAAGTAATTCAAATGTTAGGCATACTTACAGGGCTAAATGCCTGAGTGGGAAGAAGCTCAGCATGGGAGTGAACTCCTGCTGATGGCACAGCTGGCTCCTGAGGGCTCCCTCCCTGTCTGCTCCACCATTGAAAAATGGTTGTGCCCCTCCACACCCTCCAAGTTACCTTTGTTTGCTTGTCTTTAATGAGAGATTATAAGAGATTATCTTTCCCCTTATTACCTGTTGCTCAGGTTTTTGGGTTGTTGAAAGTCTAATTAACCTCCCTGCTGGGATACTGATGGGAATTAGTTTTTTTCCTATTTCATCTATGTGCTGGAGCTCCACTTAGCATCTTTTTATGGCTTGGTGCCATGGCACCCACAGTGCTACCTGAAATTTTTTTGGATGGGTTCCTTGGGAAAGGAATGGGGTTTGGGTAGCAAACAAAATAAACAGTGGGTTGTTCTGACAAGAAGTGAGCAGGGATTGCCAGAGGGTGATAAGGCCAAAAATAGTTCTCCACTTGTATTGTTCTGCTGAAGCAGCTGGACATCTTGCTTAGACACTTCATGGAAATCCCCTGCTAAAGGTTCTCTTGGCAGAAGTGTCCTTGTTAAAAAATCGCACGTAAAGGGATTTATATGCAACATAAAGCCATAAAACACAGAACTGCCCCAGTGCAGAGAAAAGCTCCCCACCTCTGTGAGGACAGCCTTCCCAGAAGATGATGCTCAGCTTTGCTAAGCAAATAAAGCCTGGGGTTCATTAGAAGGCTGAGGATATTCCCATTGCCAAAATAGATGGGGCTGAATATCCTTTCTGTGCCTTGTCTGTTGTTGCACAGCTCAGCACATCGCTGCAGCTCTGAGGTGGGAGCTGCTGGGTGGGGGCACCTGTGGGCACTGCATGGTTTGGTTTGAACCATGGTTTGCCTGCTCAGGATGGAAAAAAGGAAAACAGAAAAAAAGGAAAAAACCTCTGTCCTCCCATTCCCCCTGCTGTCTGAGAGAGGGGAGGGCACAGCAGTGGGGACTGGGAGGGCAGCAGGGGCCAGCCTGGTGCTGGGCTGCCTGACCCTGTGTCCCTGCAGCGACAATAACCCTTGCAGTGACAACAACCCCTGTATGTCCCTGCAGTGACAACAACCCTACGTGTCCCTGCAGTGATAGTAACCCCGGTGTGTCCCTGCAGTGACAACAACCCCTGCAGTGACAGTAACCCCCGTGTGTCCCTGCAGTGACAGTAACCTCCGTATGTCCCTGCAGTGACAATAACCTGTGTGTCCCTGCAGTGACAACAACCCCTGCAGTGACAGTAACCCCCGTGTGTCCCTGCAGTGATAACAACCCCTGTGTGTCCCTGCAGTGACAGTAACCCCCGTGTGTCCCTGCAGTGATAACAACCTGTGTGTCCCCGCAGTAACAACAATCCCTACGCGTCGTTCGGGGCCACGCTGGCGCGGGATGAGGAGCAGAACCTGTGGAGCACCCCCCACGACGTGACCCACACCGAGGCCGACGACGACCGCGTGCTCTACAACATGATCGTGGTCAGGAACCAGCTGGACAAGGACTCAGAGGTGAGGGCTGGGCTGGGCTGGGTGTGGTGAACCACAGCATCACAGGAGGCTTTGGGATGGAAGGGACCTCAAAGCTCATCCAGTGCCACCCTCTGCCATGGGCAGGGACACTTTCCACTGTTGTATTTGCTGGGAAAGTCCTGACAGAGGCAGGAGTGATGCATCTGACTCCATGTTCTCAGAAGGCTGAGTTATTACTTTATAATACTGTATTATATTAAAGAATACTATAGTATACTAAAGAATACAGAAAGGATACTTGCTGAATGCTAAAAAGATAATAATGAAAACTCGTGACTCTTTCCAGAGCCCCGACACAGCTTGGCCCTGATTGTATGAATCAGGATCCAATAGAACAATCACCTGTGGGTGAACAATCTCCAAACACATTCCACATGAGCACAACATGGGAGAAGCAGATGAGAGAAGAATTGTTTTCTTTTTCTCTGAGGCTTCTCAGCTTGCCAGGAGAAAAATCCTGGGTGAAGGGATTTTTTCAGAGAATGTGAATGCCACATTCCACTATCCCAGGTTCCCCCAAGCCCTGTCCAACCTGGCCTTGGATACTTGCAGGGATGTGCCAGCCACAGCTTCTCTGGGCACCCTATGCTCACCACCTTCCCTCAGCAGCCTCTCGAAAAGGATATTTTTCCTAATATCCTGTCTGAAGCTCCCCAGGCTGTGGTTTTGGTTGGATTTTTCCCTAGTTTGTCCTTCCCATGGGCGGGCCCTGCTGGGCACTGTGGGGCTGTGTTGGGTTCAGTCTGCTCCAGAGGGATGCAGGGCAATTATCGGGGAGCAGGGAACTGGCACGGCTCTAGTGGGGAGGGAAAAGTCATGGCTGTTACATAAAGGCTGTTGTGCAGCCCAGATTTCCTCTGCTAAGGCACTCAGTGCAAAGGAGATTGCAGTGGCCTGATTAGGAGCAGGCTGGAGCAAACAGTGACACATTTTTCCCCTCTCTGATTGCTTTCATGATGCCAGAACATTTGCAGGGAGGCCTGAAGGCTTCATGTTTAACTTCAACGTGATCCTGCTTCATCTGAGCAGAGTCTGCAGGAGTGTAACTGTTTCTCCTGTGATAGTCTCTCTAAACCAAAAGCCAGCTCAGCTTTACAAGGAGCCTTAAACCCCAGAGAAATCAAAATTACAAGCTGTAATTAGCTCAAAGAGGTAGTGAAATGCTTGTATACAATTGGCCAGAATCCCCACTTAAGGGGTTGTTTTTTGGTGAGTTTGATTTAATGTGGTGTTTACAATGGATGGTTTTGTAACAACATTTTCATGGTTGCATGTGACCTTTATGGATTGGACTGGAGATCTCTTCCCTCCCCACTGCTGCTCTCTCTACCTTAGTTGTTTGTCTGAGAGAAGCCAGGGAGCTCCTCCATCCTGGCTGCAGGAAACAAGGACAGCTCCATTTAGGGGCTGCGCTGGTGCACAGCAGTGTTGTGTGTCACCCTTGTTCAGGGGGCAGGGAAGAGCATCAGATATGGCTGAGCAGGAAAGTGCTCCTACATGTCCTAAACCCAGTGTGCCTGCCTGCCCTAAATCCTGCCCTAAATCCTGCCCTCAGTATGTCTGTAGGGTTTTTAGCAGCTCTGAGCAGTCCCTGGGGAAAAACAAAGCCCAAAACTCACAGGGCTTCCTCTCCATAGCAAAGGCAGGATCACATATTCTGCTTTTTCATGCAGTGCAATCAATAAAAAGCCTGGGGAGCAGAACATCAGGACATCAGGAGAACAGTGAGGAAAGTTTTGAGGAAAGCCAACACACTTTACACTTGTTTTGAGTGGCCCCATGCCCTTTGCAGCCCAGGATTGGCAGTGGCTCTGCTGTCCCCTATTACAGCTGGGAAACTGAGGCACACAGGGAAGCCCAGCAGGCTCTTGCTGGGTGGCTGGGACAGCAAAGCCAGCATTCCTGCTCTTGGCCCCTGGTGCCAGAATCTCTCCTTACTCCAGCAAGCATTTAAAACTAGGCCAGATTGCAGTGCCCTGCCCTCCTAATGAGACTTCAGCTCAGAGAGAAGAAAGTCTGATTGCAGAACAACACTGGGCTGCAAAAGCCAGCATCTGCTTGGGGGGCTGCTCTGCTCCCCAAATCCCCAGGGAGAGTCTCTGGATACTGCAGGAGTGAGGATGGAGGAACAGCTTCTTTGTGCAGTGCACAAGTGTTACAAAACCATAGGTACTTCCTGTGGTCAAAACTGCCTGAAAGGAGAACTTGCTGCATTTCTGCTCCTTCATTTAACAAAGAAATTATGGTGTGAAGTGCACTCACTGTGTGCTTTGCCATTCCCCACCTGTACCTCAGGGATTTCCCAGCACAGGCCTGTGGAAGGGTCCCAAGGAGCAGGCTGCTGTCCATTGTGTTCTGATCTGCATGGTCCCATCCTGGCAGTGTTGGTGCCCTCCCTTGGGATCAGTTTTTTGTCCCCACCATGGGGCAGCACCCATACATGATCCATGTGGAGCTATGTCTTCTTCCTATCCCAGCTGGCAGCCCCAGCCCAAACTCAATGTGTCCTTAGCTTGCACAAGGAAAACCAGGAAAGCCATTGCTGAGGGGCTGGTCAAGCAGATGCAGCCTTTGAAGATCAGAGCTGTCATCACAGCTTTTGAAGACTGGCATCATGTTTTAAATATGGGGGAAATGGGAGGTTTTTTCCCTCCTCTGGCTCTGCAGCTTCATGGAGCCTGTTGTAGGGTAAAATAAATGTGAGCTCTGGTGGTGAAATGAGCAGCAGGGGCTGCACTGGGGCTGGTGCTGAGTGTGAGGTGCACAGAGTCCCCTCCTGAGGTCCCCTCTTCAGTGGCCCTGGTTTCTCCATGGGCTCTGCTGGGGTGTGTGGAGTTACCCAGCTGTGGGCAGGGAGCTGTGCACCAATCCTGGCTTCAGAGAAAGAGCCAGGGCAGCTGTGCCACAGCTCTGGGAACAGAAACTAAAGGTGGCATTTTGCATGGTGACAGGAAAACCCCCTGTTCTCATGGCTTGCTGTAAATGCAGTGTTTCTCACTTCTCTTGGCTTATTCCCTAGGAAAAGGTAGGATCACAAACCCCATAGCAAAGGCAATTCTCAGTCTGCATCTCTGCCAGGGGCCTGGCTGGCAGAGCAGCACTGGCATGGCCCCCCTGAAAAGCCCATTAATGAGCTGGCAAGGCCTATTTTTCTTTCTCCTCCTGCTCTCCTACAGGATTATTCTTTTCTAAACAGGTCACAGAGAAGGTCAGAATTGTGACCAGCTGTTACTGGGGCACAGAGAGGTGATGGGATTTATCCAGAGCTGGGGAGCCCAAACCCAACCCTCTTAATGTCTGCATGCCTCTCTCAAATTGAATCCAATTTAAGCTTCTTTTGAGATGTCAGTCTGTAGTTTATATTTGTATTTTCTCTTTGTTCAGCTTCTTCCAGTGGAGCCAGAGCAGGACCATCCCTGGTACCTGCCTGCACTGATATTCTGCAGTCTCTCCCTGATAACTCTGTTTTGACCTCATTTCTAAAATAACTCTTGAACAGAATGGTGACCTCAATTGCTTTTAAGAGAATAAAAACAATGGATTTGGTAGAAGATTGTTCTGGCAGCATGAAGAAAGCTCCCTAGTAATTAGGAAACTTTCATATGATCAGGGATGAGAAGCTGGACAGTGCTGCCTGTTCTCTTGGCACATTTTTTCCCAGAACTCTGAGTTTTGTACCAGCCTGGCTTATTCCATGTCATTTGGCATTTGCAGCTTTAGTGTTTCACACTAGAGAGTCTGGGGAGGTTTTCCAGATAAATATTTGAAGGGCTGAGCACGTAGAGAAGGGAGGCAGTGGGGTTTCCCTCCTGCTGCTGGGATATTCTTGACTCACACGCTCGGGGTTTTCTCAAGCCCTCACTGGTATCTCTTGTAGGTTTAAAGGGCAAAACTGGCTGCAAAAAAACAGGACTGGGAACTGCAACCTGCTTTGGTTCCCTGTGGTTAACTCACATTTTGGCAAAAGAGTTAAAAGCATTTAAGAGTTAAAGGATTGCTTTGGAGTGCATGGCTGGGATGTCTCAGAAACACCTCATGTTTGTGTGTCAATGTCCCCCTGTGCTTTCAAGCCTCCTCCCTGGCCCAGGAGTTTATGTGACTTCTGAGAAGGCTGAGGGAGAAGGGATTGGTGTGGAGCCCCTGCCCTGCCCTGAGCAGCCCTGTGATGCCCTGAGGTCCCTGGGGACTCACAGGATCCCTCCCCAGAGCCTCTGATCTCACCCTTGCCTGGGCACGGGCAGGGCAAGCTCTGCTCTTCCTGTGCTGTGCAGCTCGAGGGAGATGCCTGTTAGAATAATTTTGGGTGTGGAGAGATGCTCTTGAGTTGATTGCCTCATTAAAGGCACAGAGAGCACAGCCCGTGGCAGTTCAGGTGTTTCTGCTGGAAGGAATTGCCTAGGAAGATCCAGTGGTTTCTGAGACTGATGGAGAGCAGGGCATGAGTCCCTGTGAGGGCTCAGCCCAATCTCATCCTGATAATCTCTGCTTCTCTGGGTCTTTTTCCATGGCTGGGAGCATCCTCCTCCCAGCTGTCTCTATAGAAAGATAAACAGATGCAGCTTCATGCTCAGGCAAAATAAATCCCACCAGAACAAGAGGTCCCACCCAGGCACCACAGTTCAGCATCATTTTGGGATTTAAGCATCAAAATCATTCCTTTGCACACTCCCCAAACTCTCCATCAACAGAGCACTGTCAGAGCTTCCCTGAGACTGAACATTCACCATATTCACTTCCATAACACAGCTCAGACACTGTGCTGTACAAGAAAGCCATAACCTAGATTCCCTTAAAACAAAAACAGACAAGGGAAAACACTGCTGTTAATCCAGAGAAAATCAGGCGCAGCTTCCCTGCATGCTAAGCACTGCTCTCCATGCTGAGAGAGGAGTCTGGCTCCTACCACAGGGTAAATCCCCACGGCCCTGGAAGCTGCTGCTGGGTGCCAGCAGGCCACATTTTGTGAGAGGGGCATATTTCCCAGTGGCCCAGCTCCCTAATTCTGCAGCGTGAAGCAGGCCTGGGATCACAGTGGCTGTCTGGGGGGGCTGTCTGCACTGGAGGCCTTGTTTCTCTCCATGGGAGGGCACAGACACCCAGCTATTCCCCACCAGCATGCCCAGACTGGCTCCCTCTCCTTTCTGCCCCTGCCAGGGGGTCACGAGAGGGCTGAGACGTTTCCAAGGAGCCCCTGCCAGGGGAGACCAAGGCATCGTGCAGCTTTTCAGCCTCTGTCTAAAAGCTCCCCAGTTTTCAATAAACTTCCCACAAAGCTTGAACATAATAACCCCCCTCTTTTGTTTTCCACCCAGAGCAGCTCAGTTCCCAGCTCTGAGCTGGGAGAGGAGAGTCCTGCCCCTGCCTCATTCCTCTGTGCAAACAGCAAAGCTGGTCTCAAGTGCCACTCCAGGAGAGAGGGAAATGTGCCTCTGGAAGGGGATTTTGTTTTCTGGGAGTGAGTGGCTGTGGCAGAGCTGGTTCTCCTGCTCTCCTGACCTGAAGTCACCACTGCCTTAACCCTGCTAGCTGCTTTTTCCAAAGTGTAATCCCCAGGGCTTCCTGCAGCTCGTGCTGATCAGCAGGAAAACAGGCTTGGCTTTAAATCTCTGCTGTCGTGCCATGTCAGCCACAATCAGGGAAAAAACACTAAGGAATCTTCAAATCTTAATGGAACCAAGTCAGCTCTTTGACCTAGTACCAGAAAACAGTGGGATTTTTAACACAGGGCTGACCTCTCTGGGTGTTGTTTTCCTGCTCTGAACCCAGCACCCTGTAGGACAATCTCAGGCTGACAGCACAGATTAACACCTGTTTATTCTTCAGGAGCCCATCTAGGTAATCCCCTGCTGAGAAATGAGATTAATTAAGGTTGTTACTGGAAGGAAGTTATCAGGTGATGTTGTCACCCTGCTGTTGGGCTGCTTCTAAAAATGCACCCTTTGCAGTGTGTGCATTGATTAAACTCAGCTAGGAAGAGCTGGGAAAAGTGCTCCTGTTTTTTTTGTATTTCCACAGGAATGCATGCCTATGGAATCATGATCATTGAGTCCAGCCATTAAGCCAGCACTGCCAAGCCCACTGCCAATTAAACTTGTGCAGTTATGTTTAGATGTGCTGGTGTGACTTTAATAAATGACCCCAAACCCATTATCCAGCTCTAAAGCTGAAGGTCCTGTGCAGTGAAGTGAGGCTTTAACTGCAGCACCTGGCAGCCACTCAGGGTTATCAGATCAGATGGCTCCAGTTCAGCCCTCATCCATCCCTGTGCACCTCTTCCAAAAGAGGGTACCCTGATCTTTAAAAAAAGTCTGGTTTTCTTGTTTTCTAGTACTTCTGAACACTTGCCATCTCCAGTTCATGCCAAACAGGGCTCCGTGTCTGACTGAGGAGCAGTTGTCACCAATACCTGAGCTAAATTCTGTAATTCCAGGGAAACTGAAAGCAGTTTGGAACAGAGAACACACAGAAATGCTGAGCCAAGTGTCAAGCTAAATATTCTGTGTTGGTCAGTGCAATTTCTTCCAGGGGCAGCAGCAGCCTGGTCATCGACCTTCACAGCCACCACCTCACCAACTCTGCACCTCTGGCTCCCTTCCTCAGAGCTGAAATTCCTTGGAAAGCAGCAGATCCCAATGACTGAGTGTCTCTCACCCCTTTGCTTTGCAGGAGTGGCAGAAGCTCAACTATGACATTTATACTTTACGGCAGACCCGGAAAGAAGTGAGGAGCAGGTGGAAACACATTCTGGAGGATTTAGGTAAGCTGGAGGCCAAAGGGATGTAATTCCAGTGGTACTGAATGCCAGATCCCACTATGGCTGAGGATGGGAACAGCTCCACAAAATCAAGCTGCAGAGGAGGGAAGTAAAAGGAGGTTGCTGAGCAATGCCCTCAGGTGTCCCATATGGTACCTGAGGCTCAGGCATGGGGAGAGGACAGGGACACCGTGTCTGCAGGCACATCAAAAGCCCATGAGCCATGATCACCTTCCAAGCCCATAATAACATGCACAGTCATCCATTTCAAGCTTCCTTGTGGAAACCTTGCAGTGGGAGTTCACCCTGGGTTTTTCCAAACAAGATAAGCAGGAAGGAATGAATATTCCTTTCAGATGGGAACACAGATACATCTATTTGGTTTCCTTAGCCAGTGGCAGCTGATCAGAGCTAAGCCACTCACCTCATTTGCTCCCAAGTGGGTTTGAAATATTCTTCCACCGAGTGGAATTGCTCCACAGGAACCCTCCTACTGCTGTTTCCAAGTGCTGGTGGTGGGTGTGACTTTGGGCTTTTCCCAATGGCCTGGCACACAGCATGTGACACTCAGGACGTGCCAGCACATCAGCTGGGTGACTTCCATCATGCTCTGGAGGTGAGTGGTGGCTGCTGAGAGGAGGATGAGTGAATCTATTCTAGGATACCCTCAATGGGAGCCAGAGATGGGTATCTCTGCCACTCCTGCCCTACCTGCTATTCTGGCATTTGGGTGGGAGGAACATCATAAATCCATAGCCAGGTGTCAGCCCTCATCTCCACCCAGCTGCTCACAGCAGGCCAAGCTTGGGAGGGATCACTTGGCACCCTTCCACCTCTCACTGCAGGCTGACAGAGGCTCTCCCACATCCCTCTCACTTCCACAGTGGCTCTGGAGATGTTCTGCAAAGGCTGGGGAAGCTCAAGGCCAGGGATCATTTGGCCTTAGTGAAACTAAATGAGCAACCAGATGTGAAACCTGCTATCTTCTGTTATCTAGGCCTCTGTTTTAACCATAACCCACCACTCTCACCCCATAACTGTTTTCATGTGAGATGCATCACCACCAGTCCCCTGGAGCTGAACAAGGAGTCAATGGGAGCCATTGCATTTAGAGACCCTTGCACTCACTCTAGTCCAGCTTTCCTCCCCTGGATACCCTTCCTGTAATTGGTGCTGACTGCTGCAGGAACAATTAGCCTGGTGTTCATCACTGCCACAGGTTTTATCCCTGTTATCTGGTTTAGGGAGCCCCAGCAGCCCTGAAAGCTCTGGGAGCATCAGGAGCATGCAAGAGCTGAATCAGCACCCTGGGTTGTGCATGTTCACACACCTTTTCTCAGGAAAACCAGCAACAAACTCGCTGTGACTACTTTTGTGATTTATTTTCCCCACCAGCAAGTTTATACCTGTCCCACAGCCTGCCTGAGGGAGTGCTGGTTTGTTTTAGGAAGTAGGGATGCAGCTGCCCAAGGTGGAGGGGGAATAAGGAACCTTCCAAGAGCCTGAAGGGCTCAGGGATGACCCTTGACTTGTTTCTGTAACAACTCTTTCGCAGGTTTCCAGAAGGAAGCAGATTCCCTCTTGTCAGTGACCAAACTCAGCATCATCAGCGACTCTCAGAACATGAGCAAAGCCCGGGACATCTTGTTAAAGCTCTCAGAGGAGACCAACATCTTCCCCACCAGCTGGGAGCTGTCTGAGCGCTACCTCTTCGTGGTGGTGAGTTCTCTGAGCACACCTTCCCCCATCCAGCTCTGCTGAGGGAGCTGGGGGTGTTCAGCCTGGAGGAAAGGAGACTCAGGGGTGACCTGATCACTCTACAACTCCCTGAAAGGTGGCTGTGCTTAGGTGGGGTTGGGCTCCTTCTCCAGGCAGCACTGACAGAACCAGAGGACACAGTCTCAACCTGCACCAAGGGAAATACAAGTTGGATATTCGGTAAAAGGTTTTTATATAAAGGGTGCTAAAGTTCTGGAATGGCCTGCCCAGGGAGGTGGTGGAGTCACCATCCCTGCATGTGTTTAACAAAGCCTGGATGTGGCAGTGGTTTGGTTGAGGTGTTGGGGCTGGGTTGGACTCAGCGATTCTGAAGGTCTCTTCCAACCTGGTCATTCTGTGATTCTGTGAAAAGATGAGACCTGATGCCTGAGAGTGGCTGTGGAGGGAGGGCTGAGACAGAGTGGAAATTTTCCAGAGTAGAAATCCATTTGGATTTAGGTGAAATGTCCATCTTTGAGTTAAGTCTGTAGCTTGCTAACACAGCTGTTTGGTCTGACTGCCTGTTCTCACAAAAACCTATACTCGAAGAAACTGCTTCAGCCTAAGGACAGAGATAAGGAAGAGCCCCTTGAACTCTGAAACAGACAGAGAGGCTGCTGCAGGAAACAGGGCAGGATGACCCAGGAGTTCTTTCTGTATTTTCTGGTTAAAAAAAAAACTTAGCTGCAAGTATAACATGAAATCAGTAAAATGAATATTTATGAACCTGTTGTGAAAGTCCATGCATATGGATTAGTAAGGGAGATAAAAAGAGATCTGGAGTTCCCAGAGGTACACATGTCCTTTTGAGGGGAGCAATTCCCACATGGATCCAGCGCTGGAATAAACATACCAGCTTTACAACTTCCACAAAAGTTGTGGAGTTTGTTTTCTTTTCCACAATTCAGGGCCCTGGGCAGGGATGTCCCTGGAACACCCCAGAGTGACCACAATCCCCCTTTGTGAAAAACGCCTATCACTTGGTTTTAAAATTTTAAAAATTTAATAGTAATAAAATGGTTGTTGTAGCCATGATACTTTCTGAAAAATCCCTTTGCCAAGATTTTTCTCCTGAGAAGCTGAGAGGCCTCAGGAACAAAATGTAACCAATAATTATCTGCTGCTGTGGAATGCAGCAGGTGGATCTGTGATTGGTCTCATGTGGTTGTTTCTAATTGATGGCCAGTCACAGTCCAGCTGTCTCATAATGTCTGGTCAGTCACAAGATTTTATTATCATTCTTTTTCCTTTCCTTTCAAGCCTTCTGACGAAATCCTTTCTTCTATTCTTTTAGTATATTTTTAATATAATATATATCATAAAATAATAAATCAGCCTTCTGAAACATGGAGTTAATATTCTTGTCTTTTCCCAGGTTGGGGCTGCCTGCAAACAGCCACAGGTTATAAAAATAGTAATACAATCAGAGTAATAATAATTTGGACAGTTTGAATTAGGACAATATGAGACAATGGAAACAAAGACTTACGGATGGTCTGGGTACCTTTTTTGGGGTAATATAAACCCAAAAAAAGACACCTATTAACAGAGGATTAGCCCTTAAAAATAATAACCTGTTGCATATTCATACACCTCATACACGATGCATAAATTCCATTCAAACACAGGATTCTGTCTGGTCATCATCAACTTCTTCCTCACAATGCTAATGGTGACATGCTGCCTAAATGAGGCAGGAAGAAGTTCATTTCTCCTGATAATGAAGCAATAGATTCTCTTTCTCTGAAAGATTCAGGTGTCCTGTGGCTGCTGTCTCAGTGCAAGTCCTCTCTTTAAAAAAAGTATCCCACATAGCATAGTTTCTATTTTAACATTTTGTTATAACCTAAAACTATATTTAACACACTACTTAAGAGAATTAATACAGCATTACTTTCTAACCCAACATATATAATATTCATTTTAATATTTGCGAAAAGCCAATAATAAAATACTCATTTTTCACAGCAGGGAATGGTCACAGCCCTGAGGCTGCAGACTTGGGACAGTGCACTGGGTGGGATTTTTGGGGTGCCTGTGCAGGGCCAGGAGTTGCACCCTGATCCTTGCGGGTCCCTTCCACCTTAGGATATTCTGTGATTCCATAAAATGGACTGAGGGGTATCCCTGGGCAGGGAATGCTGGAGGCTCAGCTCCCTCCTCTCTGTGCTCTGGGAGCGGCCTCAGGGCCCAGCGCTCACCCAGGGCTGCTAAACGCGCATTTCCATGGGATTTTGGGGCTGTAATCCCTGCTGCCATCCCAGCTGCCTTGCATAACGGGCTGCATTACACACAATCCACACACTAATACTCTCTGAGCAGGAGCCAGAGCTGATTTTGGGGAGTTTTCCCAGGAAAAACCACTCGGCCTGCGGCAGGCAGGACTGGGCCTGAGGACAGGGCTGCCTCTGTAAAATAAACCAAACCTGAGGGGTTCTGAGCAAAAATTGCCATCCCTGGGAGTATTCAAGGCTAGATGGGAAGATTTTTGGAGCAGCTTAGTGTTGTCTTGTATATCAAGAGTTCTATTATCATTATAGTGCAAGGATTCCATATTGCCAGAGTTTCATACCTCCTCAATGTTTCTCACAGGCAACTCCTCTAAGTACTGACTGTTCCTGGTCCTTGCAATAACCATCTGACTCCAGATCCCACCAATCCACTCTTTTATACCACTGTTCTTATTGGCTACAGGTGTGGCCTGTTAAGATCAGGCCTGCTTCTAATTTTTGGTAATTGGTTCAGTTGCAACTCTTTAGGGGATAAGATTACATTCTATACCACCTTCATTTACCCATACTGTATCCCCCTGCAGCTTAGCCTGGTGGGAAGTGTCCCTGCCCGTGGCAAGGGTGTTGGGAAGAGATGGGGTTTAAATTCCCTTCCAACCCGAAGCATTGTAGGAGCCTGTATAACAATTATGGAATGTAAATGTATTTGGGATGTTAATATATGGCTACACAGCACACAGCCCATGTACAGCAGACAGAGCATACACAATCAGAGACAAAACAGAGCACAAAACCAATATATAGCACAAAATATATAGCACAAAATATATAGCACATTTCTGTGGCTGCGTGCAAGGGTTTACACAGGGAAGGAGTTTGAAGGCTGGAGGGTGAGGGCAGACATTCCCTAGAGCAAAGCCCAACCACAGCTCTAAAAGGATTCAGAGCAGAAATCCTAGGGGAAAGAAAAAAAAAGCAAACCAGCAAATATAGCTAAAACCCCATCCATAGCAAAATAAAACTGACCGGATTTATGGATAGCATTTTAAATTAAAGGCTTTGCATAATGCACAGGGTTTTTGTTTTATTAGACTTGCAGGCAGAAGCAGGAGAAAATCGTGGCAAGAGGGAAGAAGGGGAGGGCACAGCCCAAATTCCCAAACCTGCCCACCTCCCATCCAGGCTGGGAGTGTGAGGGACACCATCCCAGTGTGGAACAAACGAGCTGTGGATGATACAGGGATGAAGAGCAGGAGATTTAACTTGCTTTGGAAAAGTTGTTCCAGCTGTGAAAGCTCCGTGTCCATGGCTTGGGGGGCAAAGTGCTGCTGCCACCAGAGCTCCTCCTCAGGCACAGCCTCTGCATCCAGCCTGCCTTTCCCCGGCCTGAAAACAGCTCTGTGCCTTCATGGCAAAGGCATTTGTAGCCAAAGGAACCCAAACAAACGCTCTGATGATCCCAGGAGGTCATTAGCACTTTACAACCCAAATTATCCCTGTCACCACCCACTCCCAGCTCTCCAATCCTCCCGTGTCAGCTTGATAAGATCAGCCGTGTTGGCTTTTTTCTGCTGATCCAGGACGGAGTGAAAACTTTGAGGCCGAAGAAAAGAATTCTTAATTAAAGAGCTCATTTGAAAATAACATCCCCCACGATTTTTATTGAGGGAATGTGTTTCACGTGGCGTTTCGCACGCCATTAAAACTGAAGAATTTTTGACCAGCCAACAGTTTTGATTGGGAGTATCTGATGTTTTGCTTATATCTGTGTATCTGATGTTCTGCTTATATCTTACTCCTATGTGCCAGCTATTGCCATCTGGAAACAGCCTTTTACTACAGTGGATTTATCACACAGAGAAATAAGCTCAGTTGTCAACTCCTCTAATAAAGATGAGAGGCTCAGTACAGATCTAAAAGCAAAAATGCTGTCCCATATTCCCTATTAGGCTGAATTCTGTCAGGTTTCTCCTGTGTCTCTATTTGTGTTCCCTTCTCTCAGACATAATGAAAAAGAAACTGCAGGGCTGGAGAAAAAAAAGGAACATCGTTGCTTAACCTGGAATGAAAAGTCATTTTTCTTTGCAAGGAAGCCCATTTGGTGAGCAGCTCAAAGATATTAAAGATTGGGAAGGAATTCCTGGCTGTGAAGGTGGTGAGGCCCTGGCACAGGGTGCCCATAGCAGCTGTGGCTGCCCCTGCATCCCTGGAAGTGCCTAAGGCCAGGTTGGATAGGGCTTGGAGCAACCTAGGATAGTGGGAAGTGTCCTTGATCATGGAAAGGGGTTGGGACAAAATTATCTTTTAGGTCCCAGGTTAGTAAATGCCTAACCATAAAGATTTATTTAAGGAAAACGTGTTTAATAAAGCTGAAATCACTGCTCCAATCCACACTCTAGAGCCAGAGCTGGCACTGCCACAGAGCTGGAGAGTCCCTGGAAATGGAGTTGTCTTCCTTCTCTTCACAATGCCTGAGTATTTCATAGCCCCAGGATGAAGCAGCGAGGGCATCTGTGTTGAAAGAAAACATGTTTAACACAGAGAGATTTGTAGCTTAGGGCAAAAACAGCAGGAATTTTGCCTGTGTCGTTTCCCAGACTCCCCTGAGCTTCCTGCCCAGTTTCAGGCTGCTCAGAAAATGCCACCATAACAGAAAATAATTATAATAATAAAATAAAACCTCCCTCTCCTTCTGCACTTTTTCAGACTAGGATAGTGGAATGTGTCCCTGCTATGGCAGGGGGCTGGAATGGGATGGGCTTTAAGAGCATATGGCCAGAGGTGCACTTATTTCATCCATTTATTTATTTGTTTGATTATTTATTTATCTATTTATAAATATTATTCATTATAGTATAGATAGAATATAATTTAAATATAATATATAATATATAATATATAATATATAATATATAACATATAATATATAACATATAATATATATGTCATTATAATATATGAAATATTTTTATTTATTCATTTTTCCATTTATTAATTTCTTTATTAATTTATTTTATTTTAAAATTTATTTATATTTATTATTTCATTTATTTTAAATGAATTTATTATTTCATTTATTTTAAATTAATTTTAAGTAGGTCCCAAATTTATTTTAAATTGGGGACCTATTTTGGTGGTCCCCTAATCACAAACTTATCAAACAGCCACATTTCCTGTGACTGGTTAGCAGCACTGACAGCAAATTGTCTGTCCTTGGCTAAAAAGCTCTTTCTGCACAAATTTATGCCAGATTGGCAAATCTTCCCGTGATTATTTCATTTGTTGAGCTTCTGTGGCTGAAAACACAAGGAATTTTGTGAAAAGTAAGCTTGTGGGACAAGGCCAGGTTGGATGGGGCTTGGATCCACCTGGGATAGTGGAAGGTGTCCCTGCCCATGGCAGGGGTTTAGAACAATGGGGTCTGTAAGGTACCATTATAGGTGCCTCAGGTTCTGCTTTGATTGGGATATTGGAGTCCTTGAAATGAACTTATAAATGACCTGCTCAGAAAATCATGGTCCAGTTTCTCCTGCTGCCAGAGTCAGATAAAATTTAGCCATCCAAATTTTAGTAAATTTTGGTACCTTCTAGTTCTGGGATTAGATGGTGCAGCTCTGCTGGAAGGACTAAAAGGATGGGCATTGTTGGATTTCAGCTTGGCTTCACTCCAGGTTTATTTGGAGACCTCACCAGAGGCTGCAGGAGAAACCCCAACCCCAGGGCCATGGTCACCAATCCCCCTCTGACCTCAGTAAGCTGGGATATCATCCCACATCCCATAAAGATGCTTCAGCCCCTTCCTAAATTCTGTATCAGCTTGATTTGGCCCCAGACCTGACCTCCCTGGCCCTGGGAATGGCTGGAAAACATCCCACCTCCACAAAAGCTTGGAAAAGGCACCAGAGGCAGAAATCAGGCTGCTGGGGCTGGGTTTGGAGCTGATTCCCCAGGGATGAGGGGAAAGCTGAGTGTTTGCTGGTGTGTGTGCCCAGCTTTGCCAATCCAGCTGTCTGTGGCCGCAAATGGACAGAGATTTGCAGTAACTGAATGGAATAATACACTCGAAATTTTAAATTTATTTTGTTCAGAGATAAATCAGGCTGTAATTAAATGGTGTCAATTAATGTACTGCCCAATAGATGCAGTAATTGGGTTTTTTTAAGGGGTAGTGTGGTAATATCTATTCCTTCCTAAAGGGATAACAATGCTGATTTAACCTAGTGGAGGTACAAACAGCCACCCTGAGTGTCACAACCCAGCGCAAAAATCCCAAAAGTTCACTTTGATCACAAAATTACACTTCATGCATCCCCCAGTCCCTCTCCTGCTCCCATCCAGAGCAGCCAGGAATTAGCATTGGTTCCACAGGAGGAATGTGGATCTTGCTCCTTTCCTGCCCCAAATGCTGAGGGCACTTCTTACATTTTCTTCAGGGGGTTTTCTTCAAGGATGCAAAAGGGAAAGGGGACACCTCATCCTTACTGTCTGCTCTGTATCCATACAAGACCACCAGTTTAAACAGTAAAACTACTGGAAGTTAATGCCAGAGTTTCTGAAGAGCCTCCATTTGGATTTGTGGCTTTGTGGCATGAAGCTTATCCCAGGTTACTCTCAGGTATCCTTCCACTATGGAAAATCCTGCAGATGGAGTAAAAAATGCATTTCCCAAAATTTCAAGGGCTCCCCCCGTGAATGTGCCCTCCCAACCAGCTCCTGGAGTCCCACATGTTGGATTTTCCATCTCCCTCCATCCCTACCCCTTGCTCCCTGCTGAGTTAATTCCCCTCCCTCCGAGCTGCCCTCTCCTTTCATCCCTCTTTTAATGAGCTGAGCTGTAGTTAACAATTCTCCTCTTAAATGCAGCAGGGGTAGGAACCAGGTTAAAATTCTCTGGCTCCTGCAAATTCAGTCTGAACCAAGAGTGAATTTGCCACAGGTGCTGGAGGTACTCCTGACATGACTTATACACCAGGAAAGGCAGCCCTAAAAACAAACTGATTTTCCAGGCAGCATCACTTCCCTCCAAGCAACTCCAACTGTTGATTTCCTCATCTTTTTTTTTTTTTTCTTTTTTTAGTTAGACTGGAAGTTTATGTTGCAAACAGAGCAGCTGAGGACTTGAAAATATGTATATATATGCATTTATTTTTACGTGTGTGCGTGTATATTTATATATGTGCATGCACACACATATAAATGTGTACATTCAGGATGGATATTTGAGGAATATTTTGCAGCTCACAGCACCTCCAGTGCCTCCTACCCAAGGGTGGAAGCTGGCACGAGGCAAACCCAAAACTGAGCCCCTGTTTGGAGGAGAGCCATGGTGTTCCCACAGTGGCTGAGGAGGAAGGATGGGGAGCAGCCCTCACCAGTTAATTTTAACAAAGCACACATTTTCCCTGCTCCATCATGGACTTGCATATTTTAACTCCTATCTCCTGTTCAGCTGCTAAAAAGAGATTTTCATTCCCATTTTGGCTGCTGTGCCTCGTTTCCCACCCCCGGGCTGTTACACTGGCTCTATTCTTGCAGCCAGCCAGGGCTGATAACGGGGGAAGGACGAGACACCCCAGAGCTGCTCCCTACAACAGGTGGGGGTTTTCTGCAAGCACCAGCTTCCACAAGCCCAGCACTGTTATGTCTGAGGCAAGCAAGGAATGTGAATCAGCAAGGAGCCTGAATTAGCTTTCTGCCCACAGCTCTTGCCAAGGAATTCTTACAGATGTATATTTGTATTTAGGAAAAGAGATTAGAGAGAGCCATATAAATGCAATCCATCATCCACAATTAGGAATAAATGGGGGCAGGGGCAAGAGAAAGTTTCTGTCTTTGATGCCTTTTTCAGAAATATATATATATATATATACACACATATATACTATATATATATTTATATAAGATATATATTTTTAATCTATATATGTCTCTGTGTGTATGTTATATGTATATATAAATATGTATGCTATTATAAGCATATATAAATATGTATGCTATTATACGTATATATAAATATATAAGGGTTTATGTGCTATTATATATAAATATATATATATAGACACAGGCATACATATATATACGCATATATATATTCATATATTCAAGAATTTTTGTTAAAATTTAAGCTATATACTATACATATATATTTACACATATAGCATTCATAAATCTTTTTTTAGATATAGATATTGATATCTAGATTATATAGATACCTGCACACTGTACATACACACAAGCGGCCAAAAGAAGCAGAGAACATGCTTGCCTTGCCCAAGAATTGACACATCATCACACAAAGGAAGTTTTATCCCAGAATTTCACCTTTTATTTTTTTCCCTTGAAGACTCAACTCTAGGAATTGAGTGAATCTTTTCTAACCACAGTTTTCCTCCAAAAGGCAATTGGAAAAAGCTGTTTAATCAAAAATTATATCCTCATTGCCATTATTTCATCATCAACATCCTGGTGCCACTCTGGGCTCCCAACAGGAGCAGGAGGGTTCTCAAGGGACCCCCCTCTATTGAAGAGAGAACTGATGCATCAGCAAAAACCTCAACTTAACCCAGACATAAATCATTGCAAAACTCAGATTTCCACACCAACACACAGCCCCAGCACTCCTCTCACTGCCTCTCCCAGGAGGAACTTTCAGGAGCACTGAACTTACCCAAAATCATTTTTAAAAGACCTTATTTGTTTGGGAAGTGTGGGAGGGGAAAGGTTCCCTGAAGGAGATTTAACATGAACACCATTAGCAGTACATTGTTCATTCAGCCCCTCTATCCATGACATGAGAACAAAATGATCTGATCCAAGCAAAACTTCTGGTTTCATAGCAACAATGAATATATAATTTTTTTTTTGGTGGGGAAATATAATGCAAATCAGTGCTTAGGTGCATAACTTGTGACTACTTTATTTCCTGTACTCGAGTCTGTTGAAACACTATTAAAATATAATTTAACCAAATGGTTTCCTGGAAAATAATAATAATAAAAAACCCCTTTCTAGTTTAAAAGTCAAAAAATGTTCAAGTGGTTCACGCATGAAAAATGAAAATGCTGTTTAGCTCTTACATAAGTCTTTCCATGAAATCTCAAAATAATTTTGGAAGAAAATAGTGTGGATTGTTCTTTCCCGGTACTGGGAATCAAGAGCCATGTCTTAAAGAGTAGAATTTCCAGTAAATCTACTAGATACAGGTTATTTTGTATTTTGGATCACAGCAGCTCTTTCTGCCTTGCAAATTTGGGTTGAAAATGGTCACAGCTCCCACACTGTGCCTGTGCTGGGTGTTCAGGCACAGAGCAGACCTGAGGGATAAATACCAGTTTTACAGGTAAAAAATAATTTATTATGCAGATGTTTTCAGCCTTGATCTGGAGGCAATTTGGATTTGTGATCTTTACCCCTGACAAGGAGTGATGGCTAAATTTTATCTGACTCTGGCAGCAGGAGAAACTGGACCATGATTTTCTGAGCAGTTCATTTATAAGCTACTTCAAGGACCCCAATGTCCCAATCAAAGCAAAATTTGCCCAGTCCAGATCTTGCCTTTAATCTTCTTTGTTTCCTGCAAAATAAGGAAATAGTTCCATCAGGACAATAAAATCTATGAGTTTTCAGAGCCATTTTTTGATAAGTCCATCCCACAAGCTGACACTTCTAGAGTTTCCCTTCCCCACTGGGAAAATTGGGCTAAAAGGGTTTTGGGGTGATGATCAGATGGGGACAACCAACTGGTGTGACAACTGAGGTCACAGCAAGTTCTCCTCATCCCCAAAAATCTGCCCAAGTGCTTCACTGCCCTTCCCCTAAGAAAAAAAATGCTCCAGATGTTTAATCCAAACTCCCCGACTGACATTTAGAGCCTTCATTTCTTTTCATGTCCCTGATGAGCAATAACAGAGAAACATTATCACATAATATAAAATATTAAACACCTGTTGTAAATATTAAATTATATACAAATACAACCTGGCAAAGATAATACTTGATACATTGTTTACATTGCTGCTGATTAATATTGGGGATTAAAATTAATACACAACATAAACATCAACATGCTTTTAGCATGCAATTAAGCTGAACAATTTCATCAGCACAGAATGTTCTCGTCCCTTCCAAACGAGACACACTAAAAACAAAGCTGCCCTGAAAATATCATTGAAATCAAACTCCAAGTGCAAAACATTTGGATCATTAGAGACTTTTTTTTTTTCCTCCACTTTGGAAGTACTGTTTTCCATACTAGAAGGCCATGGTTGGAGACAGTCAGAAAGGAAGAAAGAGTGGGGTTAGGTGGGATATTGGGAAGAAATTCTTCCCGGAGAGGGTGGGGAGGCCCTAGCACAGAGAAGCTGTGGCTGCCCCATCCCTGGCAGTGTTCCAGGCCAGTTTGGACAGGGCTTGGAGCAATCTGGGATAGTGCTCCATGACAAGGGGGTTGGACTGGATGGGCATTAAGGTTCCTTGCAACCCAAACCACTCTGGGATTCCATTCTGGGTTCTGTGAAATCCCACCATGATGAGCAATCCTCATCTTCTCCATCACAGTGTCCATCCCCCTCTTCACTGCTGTGACAGGCCCATGAGAGCCACTGGTATTTTCTTTCCTGAAAAAGCCATTAAAAAAAGGGGTGAGTTGAGACAGTTGTTGGGTTTAAGGTGCACGAGGTCTTCCCTTGGCAATGCTCACTGCTGGAAAGCAACCACAGGAGAAGGTGTCTTGGTTTGAACAGACAGGTGTGTGCTAAGGAAGGCAGGAGCCTCCCCTGAGGTGGAAAATGCAAACCCCCTCCCTATGAATTGCTATAATTTTGAAATTAAGGGGCTCTCAGACAAAGATATGGAAGCAGGAATAATAGTTCTTTATTAGGGAAGAAAATAAAAATAAAATAAACAATGCAATAACACAAAAAAGCAGTGCCAGAGTGAGACCATGCCCTGCCCCCTGTGTGTCAGGGCGGTGTCCCAGCCCCATCCCATGGGGGCTCAGCCCTCCTG